>WNGS01169498.1:48090005-48126072 GCA_020271785.1 Procambarus virginalis
GTATGCCACTAGGATAGTCCCAGAACTAAGAGGCACGACTTATAAGGAAAGGCTGTGTGAAATGCACCTCACGTCGCTGGAAGACAGGAGAGCTCGGGGAAATATGATCACTTCCTATAAAATTCTCAGAGGAATTGACAGGGTAAATAAAAATAAACTGTTTAACACGGGTGGTACGCAAACAAGGGGACACAGGTGGAAACTGAGTACCCAAATGAGCCACAGGGAAGTTAGAAAGAACATTTTCAATGTCAGAGTAGTTAACAGATGGAATGCATTAGGCAGTTATGTGGTGAAGGCTGACACCATACACAGTTTCAAATGTAGATATGGTAGAGCCCAGCAGGCTCAGGAATCTGTACACTAGTTGAATGACAGTTGTGAGGCAGGACCAAAGAGCCAGAGCTCAACCCCCGCAAGCACAACTAAGCGAGTACAAAAACTAGGCGATTACAGTTTGCTGAATCAAGGCTGCACTGTATTTCATTTTAGTCCCTAGCTTAAATTTTTTTTTCTTTGACAGATGAATCTGCCACAGCATGGATCCTGCCATTTACTGCTGGAGGCTTCATTTACATTGCAACTGTATCTGTCATCCCAGAGCTGCTTGAAAACACTCGGTTCTGGCAGTCTGTGTTTGAGGTAGTGGCCCTCCTCAGTGGTGTAGGTCTTATGATGGCTATTGCATACCTTGAAGAGATGGGTCATGACCATTGAAAATGTATCATCTTTAGCTCATTACTAGTAGTGCAGATAATATAACATTCTGTATGTAATATTGATAGCTGTACATTTATGTTGAATATTTTTTGAAAGCGTCTTGCTGTATTATGTTCTGTTTTCATTTGGAAGGAACCATTCTGAAAATATACACTTGAGAAATATCTATCTTTGTACGGTACATGTTATTTTTCTGGGGGAAAAGGGGGGGGGGTAGCCCCTTCAGGCTCCCTGTAGCTATTATAACACTGATTCATTGCCATACTATTAGGTGTCATCAGTCATGGAGTTCTTATTGGCCTACTGGGGCCCCATGAGCCAGAACCTGGACCTCCTCAGAGAGGCATAGGGAGCGGTGGCACTATGAACACCTTACTTTTTCTGCCACCAATTTCTGGGGCTCACCCAGAAATTGGTGTTAAATTACATTAAACACTTTATTTTCTTTATTATGGCTTGTAGTTAAAAAAATACACATTAAATACATGCATGGACCCACAAGATGATTATTGCCTTGCTTTTTGTAATTCGGAATTTGCTTTGAAGATTATCTTATCTTGAGATGATTTCGGGGCTTATCATTCTCTTTTGTTACACACCCCCAGGAAGCAGCCAGTAGCAGCTGTCTAACTCCCAGGTACCTATTTACTGCTAGGTGAACAGGGGCACCAGAGTGAAAGAAACACTCCCCGTGTTTCCGCCTCCACTGGGGATCGAACCCAGCACCTCAGGACTACGAACCCAGAGTGCTGTCCACTCAGCTGTCAGGCCCCTAAGATGTATATACTGTAATTTTTTTTTTTTTTTTACAGTGCATCTTATCTTCTTGAGGTTATCTTGAGATGATTTCTGGGCTTTTTAGTGTCCCCGCGGCCCGGTCCTCGACCAGGCCTCCACCCCCAGGAAGCAGCCCGTGACAGCTGACTAACACCCAGGTACCTATTTTACTGCTAGGTAACAGGGGCATAGGGTGAAAGAAACTCTGCCCATTGTTTCTCGCCGGCGCCTGGGATCGAACCCAGGACCACAGGATCACAAGTCCAGTGTGCTGTCTGCTCGGCCGACCGGCTCCCATATGTAGATATGTAGATTTACAAGAATTTTATCTTAGCTACTGTAAGTGAAGAACTAATACAGGGTATATATAATTTATTACAGTACTCTTTTGAATAATTGTATAAGGGCAATAATGCAAGAAAGATGCTATTCAAAGATGGGAGAAGAGAGGCGATGGAAACTTGTTGCATCATATTGTAGAGTACTATACATTTTTGATCACTTAAAGTTTACATATTGGATGACCTGCAATCATTTGTTGACTACACTCATATCATTTGATAAGTTTATTCTTGTAACTTTGAGTGAAGAAGTTTTAGTTTGATAAAATTTGTCACCTTGCACAATCATTTACTGCTACTTAAATAGTCTATAGATGAGTAAAAAGGAATGTGTGTGTGTGGTGTGTGTGTGTGTGTGTGTGTATGGGGGTCTTCGAAGCGACTGGTTCTTCAAAGGTTCCTGATTTTGATGAAAGATGGCATTAGATATAAAAAAGGGGCATAAATTTGGTTGGGGGTACCAGTCACCAGGAATCACACAAAATGTGATGCACATTTATCATGCACTGTTGCCACTCATTATCAGAGTATCCTCAAGTTTCTTAATTTTACAAATTTGTGTATCAACTTTGTTGACACCCTCTGTATAGCTGATTAGCACTAACCAAAGGTACTCGAGTTCTTGATAGACAGGTCTTCGTCTTGCCCCTACCACGTCCATAGTTAGGATTGAGCAAGCTGCCATTTATCAGTTTGTCATCACACAAGATGAAATGTAAATACAGTACCGTAATATTAGAAGAACTGAAGATTTTTGAGTACAGTATGATGCTTGATGCAAGAAAATATAATAGTTTCTCACCCAAATATCCTCTTATCTTGATGGATATTGATCTTACCTGTGTGGGACACATTACTGCTTCCAATAAATTTCCATTTTGTCGATAGCTACTGAGAGGTAAGGAGGTTTAAATTAAATGAGCTTTTCTATTAAGTGCGGTAGCTCCTAAAAGCTCATAATCGGACATCTATACAACTGCAGGGCCAAAAATAACATAGTATAACGATGTTTCAACTTAAGTCGTGTGTGTGAGTTAGCTGATATTTGGGTGAGAACTTCTAAAATATATAAATGTAGGAGCTTCATTACTTTTTTGGAATGTGTATCTTTATTATTAGAGACTGTGTTATCCAAACATTGTATTTGTTACTTCTGAAATAGAGTAGACGTGAGAAATGGTATAAAAGTAAATAATAATGGGAGTTTTGCTTCAAATATTATTTACTCAATTCATACAATACTTTTCCCCTCCTTTCCCACTGTGTGTCTTCCTGCCCCATGTAAATAAGAAATAGGGTTGAGAGAATATGCACTAACACATTGTGGTGCTGGACTGGATTACAATTGTACCTCCGTCCATTTCTTTGTCACTGGTTGTATCCACTCCATAGCCTTTGAACCACTGAAGGTAGAATGAAGAAGAATGTCATCACCAAATTCTTCTTTAACATGAGACAGGTCCATATGTCATGGGTCAATCTAATGAATAAATGTCAAATATTATTAAATGGACACATTTCTTGCTTATCCAAAAAAAAAAAGTTAAAAAAATGCAAATATGACATACATCTAACAGAAAAATGCACATGACTAATTACCATCAAGTACTATAGCAATAAATGAGTATTATCTTAAATTCTCACCAAACTTGGCTTAGTTGGCTAAATGCTCTACATTAAATGCTATAAATTCCATGTGAACCTCTTCTGGAATGAACAGTATCCCTAGAGGTCAGATTATCAAGGATACAAAATTTAAAGGTACAGTACTTACTATCCAGTTATGGTAGTTAACCCTTAAATGGCTCTAATTGCTATCAGCACTTAACTCTTGTGCTCAAATTACAAAATGTGATTTTTTTTACATTAGTTTTGTGAACTATTTTTTTGTCATCCTCACTCTTGCTTATGTCATGCTTTGGCCATTGCCCTTTGTGTGGGGCCCTGTTCCCTTTCACCGCCGCCCTTTTTTTCCACACGGTTGTCTCTCTTTCAAGATTCTCTCTCGGTTCATGTTTCCAATATTTCTTCTTTTGTCGTTTCATGCATGTCCCCATTGAGGTTTCCACTTCCCAAGTTTTGTAAAACCTTGACCCATATGGCAAAGGCTTCTACCCCTCCTATAATTCTGAAATGCCTTTTCCTTGCACACTTTTCTTCACATTCCTGCTCTAATGAAATCTTCAGATGGGTCTAAGTCTGCTAAGGGTGTAGGCTACTCCATTATATTTCCTGACCACACCTACATGCATCGCCTGCCCTGGAGACTAGCATCTTCATGGCAGAATGTTATGCTATTTTGTATGCTCTTCATCAATTGCTTTCTTGCTGTCAACATATCTTGTTGTAGTTGACTTGCAGTGCCCTCATGGTTCTTGAATCATTAAATCCATTATATCCTCTGGCAGATGAAATTCAACATTGGCTGTTTATCTCCTGCAGATTTAAGAGAGTTGAGTTTTGCTGGGTTCCCAGCCATTTTGGTGTTTTTTTAAATGAGCGTGCGGATGCTGCTGCTCGAGACGCTATCCACTCTTGTCCCATCTTCCGTAAAAGTATTCCTTATTCCAACTTTTACCCAGTTATTCATTCCTCCATCCTTGCCCGTTGACAGGGTTGTTGGTAACAAACTGCATACTCTTAAGCGTAGTGTCCCCATGACCTTCCTCCTACCACTGTAACCAGAGGTGGGAAATGGCTCTTGCGAGGTTGCGTATTGGCCATACACGCTTAACTCACGGTCACTTAATGGAGTGCCGCCCTGCTCCTTATTGTCCAAACTGCATTGTCCCTTTTACAGTCGTGCATATCCTTGTTGAAGGTACCGACTTCCAGGACGAGAGTGTATCTTGTTTTCCGACCGTGCCTCGCGGTCACTTGTCCCTCGACAGAATTCTTGGTGAATCGGATACTTTTGATATCGTTTGTTAGCGCCCTCTGATTATTCCGCACATTTGATGATGCTACATAGCCTCCCAGTTTGGTGCCTTCTTATGATAATTACTGGCATGATGTAATTCATATACATGAAGAATCTGTAATTTGCTTTAAAAGGATAAATATTATTCACTTTTAACCAGAGTTTGTAAAAAAACAACAACTGGGCTTTTATCTCTTGAATAAATAAATAAAAGCATGTTTAAATTTTAATAGAAATACTGTAAGTTGGCCTTAACAAAAATAAAGAAAATCTAAACCAGCCTGAGATTTATAAAATAAAAAAATCTGGCCCGAGCAGGTGAGCGAGTACCTACCACACCAACCCTGGTTTTAACCTAAAATCATTTCGTAGATATTAGAATGTGCTCATAATACAGTGTTGAGCCTGGCCCCTGGCTGGGCTCGGGGAGTAGAACTCCTGAGCCCTCTCAAGGTATGCAGATAGGTTTAGAAAGGTATGCAGATAGAATTAGAATGAATTATATTGTATGCTAGTGTTAATAAACCTTAAAAATTATATAGAAAAAACTTTCATGTCAATTTAATTACAGTATTTTGGTGATGTTCTGTTATTAGTGAACTTTAAAAAGTACAGTATGATAGTAATTAACAAATTCTTCAAATTTTTTTTGAAACAAGCAAAATGTTATTTTAACCCATAAAATGCTTTGAATTCTAAATATTGAAAACTTATGCAGTGTTGAATGCATCCCAGCATAGAATGGGGAGCCTAAATTCTCTTCCATACTTTATTGAAATAAGTATGGTAAATACAAACAGGCTTTAATTATATAAATCAATGTTTCTATGAGGTCAAAGGTATCATATTTTAACATTCCATGCATTTAATATATAGCTTATAGTTTTATATCAAGTTTTTTTTATACTGTACAGTATTTAGATATTTGAGTAATGAAGATAAAATGTAGACTTGGTTGAGCCTGCTTAGAGGCACTTGGACTTATAAACAGTTGTCGTGTAAGTGTAAACATCTTTAAATGTTACACCTGTTGTAATACAGTATTATGGTAGTACTAAACTGTGTACAGTGTCCTGGGTTACTAGAAAATATGCTCTTCGAGACATGTATTGCGTTTGTTGTTAGATCTTTATAATATATATATATGATAAATAATCTACTTAATTCTATAGAGAGAGAGGCTGTGCAAAGAAAAATTTGTTTTAAGAGATTATATTTTTTTATATTTTGATGTAGCCTTTAGTAAAAGTAGATTGTTGAATAATTGCAACTGATTAAAATAGATGGCATTTATTGAAACTAATGAGGTGGAAGATAGTGTAGTGAATATCATATCCAGGAATGTTTAGTAGTTTTGTCTCATCTTTGGAACCTCTTATAAAATCTCAAAATATTAAAAAGTTGATGGTAAGAATGGCATGAGTCATTTGTGTAATAATTTAGTGACCACTACAGACTCTTGATATTTTTATACAGTCTGTATTTAACTTTCAGTTATTGAAGTATGTATGTATGCAGTTTTCTCTCATTTTGTAATGTTGATATGCTCAAGCTTAATGTTTTGCCATTTCATGTTTGGTTGTTTCCTTTTTACTTGTAGCTTTTCTTGAATACTGACCTTTTTTGTCTCTTTGTATAATTTTGCTGAGGTGATAACCATATTTCCTAGATACTATTGCATCTCGGTACAAACAAGTTGTGACTGCTTATTTATTTGGTATCCAAATGGATAAATATTTTAAATATTTCATGTGTTTCTTTAAGCTTTAATTTGCGAAGATAATGTGACTAGGAACAAAAGTTTTGGAGAACTCAAGATAGTCTTTTACAAGACAGTATCAAAATTATAGATAAACAGGGAATATAACATTTACAGAATTATTTAGTGGAATTGGCAGTGCAATGGTTTTAGTAGTAAAGTATTTAATCTCAATTTGGAAAATGTTTCTACTGATGGTTCATTTGGTAGTTTTGTTTGCAACAATAAGTAAATGGTTAAATAAACTTTTTAAAATTATGCTGTTTATTTTTTAACAAACTTATTTGCTGTACTTAAGTAGAAATCTTTACCCCAGAATACTGGGAGTCTGTAGCTGACATGATTGCAGCTTTTGAAAAAACTGCAAATGTAATGTTTTTTTTTTTAAATGACAGATTGATTATGTTTAGCTTGGTGGAGTAAATGTCTATTGAAATCCTTTTAAAACCAATTAGAATTAGGAAATGCCATGCAATTTAAAATGTTTCAGACAAGATTAATGAATACTGTAAATAAAATTAACCCCTAAAGTGCCACTCTTATCATATGTTGATCTCCAGGATAATGCGGTTATCATACGTTGATTTTAGTTGCCACAAGGTTTTTTTTTATATGTTATTTGAATATGGTTATACTGCATCTATATGGATTACATGAAGTTAACACAGACCCAAGAAATTCTATTTTTTAATTGCTTACATTATATGAGGTCATCGTGTACCACCAGCAATGCTGGTGTTTGAATCTACAGTATTTCTAGAAGTCATTACCCCACACATAGCGGTAAAGCAGCAATTTACAAGAGACTTTGAGCTGTGCCAAGAATAGATGTGCATGCACTATAGGCTTATATACAATATTCACTGTACTCACCTAGTTGAGCTTTGGCTTTTTGGTCCTGCCTCTTAACTGTCAATTGGTGTACAGGTTCCTGAGCCTATTGGGGTCTATCATATCTACATTTGAAACAGTGTATGGCTGTGGAGGGTTAAGCATCTCCTGGCTGTGGAGGATTTGTTACCTACCCTGACAAATTTATTTTTAACATCCATGTGGCTCATTTGGGTACCAAGTTTCCACCTGTGTCCCCCTTGTTTGCTACCACCCATGCTAAATACAGGTAGTTTCTTTATCTACCCTGTTAATTTCTCAGAAATTTTACAAGTGGTGGTCATGTTTTCTTTAACTTCTGTATTCCAGTGTCATGAGGTTTAGTTCCAGTAGTCTTGCCTCATAGCTCATACCCTTCAGCTTGGGAACATGCTTGGAGTATTTTGGAAGGTATGCCTGGTGGCATACCTTTTAACTTTTTCTAACTTCGTTTTGTTTTAGGTATGGAATCCATGCTGGAACTGCATATTCCAGTATTGATCTGACATGAGGTATACAAGGTTCCAAATGAGTCCTATTGTGACTGTTGGATGTGGTTGACTGTTTTTGCCAATTGTGTAAATAAAGTTATTCCACATATGCCCATTGCAATGGGCACATGTTGCACCAAAAAAGTATTGCTCTAGCAAGGAGCCCATATCTAGTCAAGCATAAAATTAAATTATAGAAGGTGCCACAAGGTATGCCACCAGACTGGTACCAGAACTGATGGGTTACAAGGAGAGACTACACGAATGAACCTCATGTCTGGAAGAAAGAAGTATGTAAGACATGATCACCATATACAAGATTCTCAGAGGAATTGATTTATTAGATAAACAGTTTAACACTGGTGGAAACTGAGTACCCAGATAAGCCATAAAGATATTAGAAAGAACTTTTTATAGTGTCAGAGTAATTAACAAATGGAATGCACTAGGCAGTGATGTGGTGGCAGCAGACTCCATACATAGTTTCAATGTAGANTGTGTGGTGTTAAGGTGTGTGTGTGTGTGTGTGTGTGTACTCACCTATTTGTACTCACCTATTTGTGCTTGCGGGGGTTGAGCTTTGGCTCTTTGGTCCCGCCTCTCAACTGTCAATCAACTGGTGTACAGATTCCCGAGCCTACTGGGCTCTATCATATCTACCCTTGAAACTGTGTATGGAGTCAGCCTCCACCACATCACTGCCTAAAGCATTCCATCTGTTAACTACTCTGACACTGAAAAAGTTCCTTCTAACGTCTCTGTGGCTCATGTGGGTACTCAGTTTCCACCTGTGTCCCCTTGTTCGCGTCCCCCCAGTGTTGAATAGTTTGTCCTTGTCTACCCGGTCGATTCCTCTGAGGATTTTGTAGGTTGTGATCATATCTCCCCTTACTCTTCTGTCTTCCAGTGTCGTAAGGTGCATTTCCCGCAGCCTTTCCTCGTAACTCATGCCTCTTAGTTCTGGACTAGTCTAGTGGCATACCTTTGGACTTTTTCCAGCTTCGACTTGTGCTTGACAAGGTACGGGCTCCATGCTGGGGCTGCATACTCCAGGATTGGTCTTACATATGTGGTGTACAAGATTCTGAATGATTCCTTACACAGGTTCCTGAACGCTGTTCTGATGTTAGCCAGCCTCGCATATGCCGCAGATGTTATCCTTTTTATGTGGGCTTCAGGAGACAGGTTTGGTGTGATATCAACTCCTAGATCTTTCTCTCTATCCGTTTCATTAAGTACTTCATCTCCTATTCTGTATCCTGTGTCTGGCCTCCTGTTTCCACTGCCTAGTTTCATTACTTTGCATTTACTCGGGTTGAACTTCAACAGCCATTTGTTGGACCATTCACTCAGTCTGTCTAGGTCGTCTTGTAGCCTCCTACTATCGTCCTCAGTTTCAATCCTCCTCATAATTTTTGCATCATCGGCAAACATTGAGAGAAACGATTCTATACCCTCTGGGAGATCATTTACATATATCAGAAACAGTATAGGTCCAAGGACTGACCCCTGCGGGACTCCACTCGTAACGTCTCGCCAATCTGAGACCTCACCCCTCACACTGACTCTTTGTCTCCTGTTGCTTAGGTACTCCTGTATCCAACGGAGTACCTTCCCTTTCACTCCAGCCTGCATCTCCAGCTTTTTGACTAGTCTCTTGTGTGGCACTGTATCAAAGGCTTTCTGACAATCCAAAAATATGCAGTCTGCCCACCCTTCTCTTTCTTGCCTTATTTTTGTTGCCTGGTCGTAAAATTCAAGTAACCCTGTGAGGCAGGACCTGCCATCCCTGAATCCATGTTGGTGCTGTGTTACAAAGTTCTTTCGCTCCAGGTGCTCCACTAGCTTTCTTCGCACAATCTTCTCCATCAGCTTGCATGGTATGCAGGTTAGGGACACTGTGTGTGTGTGTGTGTGTGTGTGTGTGTGTGTGTGTGTGTACCACCCGTATTAAATAGTCCATCCTTGTCAATCCTGTCAATTTTGTATGTGGTGATCGTGTCTCCCCGAGCTCTTCTGTCTTCCAGCAACATGAGGTGCAGTTCACTCAACCTTTCCTCATAACTCATGCCTCTTAGTTCTGGGACAAGCCTAATGGCATACCTCTGAACTTTTTCCAGCTTCGTCTTGTGCGTGACAAGGTACGGGCTCCATGCTGGCGCCGCATACTCCAGAATTGACCTTACAAACGTGGTATACAAGGTTCTGAAAGATTCCTCATACAAGTTTCTGAATGTAGTTCTGATGTTAGCCAGCCTCACATACACTGCTGATGCTATTCTTTTGATGTGGGCTTCAGGAGACAGGCTTGGCATGATATCAACTAGATCTTCCTCTCTGTCTGTTTCATGAAGAACTTCATCTCCCATTCGGTACCCATTGTCTAGCCTCCTATTTCATCCACCTTGTTTCATTACCTTACCTGCCTCCTTACACTTCTGTGTGATGAAGTCCATCACATCTTGGGCTGTCTTTCCTCTGAGCTCTGTTTCCCAAGTTGTATCTGTTAGGAATTTTCCTATCTCCTCGTAGTTTCCCTTTTGGAATGCCAGCCTTTTGTTTTCTGGCCCCTTCCTTGAGTACATTAACCCTTCTTCAACCAGATAAACATCAGCACACTGATCGCTCATTCCCACAGGGAGGCTTCAAAACCAATTTCTCTTATGTCGGAGTCAGAGTGAAGACTAGGTCGAGTCTCGCTGGTTCGTTGTTGCCTTTCATTCTTGTGGGTCTCCTGACATGTTGACTTAAAAAGTTTCTTGTCGCCACTTCTAACAGTTTAGCTCTCCATGTTTCCTCGCCTCCATGTGGTTCCTTGTTTTCCCAGTCTATCTTTCTGTGATTGAGATCCCATGATGAGTAGATGGGATCTATTTTTACTGGCAGCAGTGGCTGCTCTTTTAATTATAGTGTTCATTGCCATGTTGTTTCAGTCATACTCTTGCCTGGGTCTTCTGTCATTTGGTGGAGGATTATATATCACTGCTACTACTACTCTTGGTCCTCCCATCGTCATGGTGCCTGTAGTGTAGTCTCTGAACTCCTCGCAGCCTGGAATTACCATCTCCTCAAAACTCCATTTGTTTCTTATCAGACAGGCCATTCCACCTTCTCCCCTTTCTTCCCTCTCTCCTTATTATAGTGTAGTCCTGGGGGAAATACTGCATTTATTATGATTCTTGAGAGTTTTGTTTCCGTGAGTCCAATTATATCCAGGTTCCCTTCTGTGCTCTTTCCACAAGTTCACTTGCCTTGCTTGCAATCCCATCTATGGTCGAGTACATTACCTTGAAACTGACTTCTTTCCATCCTCAGTTTCTGTTGATTCCACTGGAGTAGGGGGACAAGGGGTGTCCAGGGTGGGAGGGCCTAGAACGATGGACCTGGTGGGATCTGGGGTGAGAGGGGGGGGCTGGGAGGATCAGATATGGGGAAGCTAGGAGGGTCTGGGGTGGTGTAGCCGAGTGTGTCTGGGGTTGGGTGTCAATTAAAGCTTGGGATGGAGAAGCAGGAGGGGGGCATGTGGAAGGGGGGGAGGGAGGGCATTGGTTGGAGGATAAAGGGGAGCCTGGGGTAGGGGAGCCTTGGGTGGGGGGGAGGAGGCAAGGAGGGAGGGGGGGGTGGTAGGAAGGGAAGCTTGGAGTGGGGGTACTGGGGAGGAAATGTGCTGTAGAAACAGGGAGGGCATGGGGAGTGAGTACAGGGAGGGCCTGGGGTGGGAGAAGGGGGTGGGGGAAGGAGGGTATGGAGGAAAACATGGGGGGGCCTGGGGTTAGGGAGCCGAGGGGGCATGGTCTTGAGAGGGTCTCTACTGGTTGGGAAGGTGCAGGTGATTGGAGGAGAATGATCGTGGGGTGGGATGGTGGGAGGTTTCCGTTACATTCCTTCTTGGGGGATGCTGACCTACTGATGAGCGAATTCCCACTCCCATCTGAGGTTACTGGAGATACTGCACCAAGTCCTGTGGCTTTCCCATTCCCATCCCTCCTCTTGCATCTCCTCCTTGCTTCTGCAATCTTCCTTTTCTCTTCCCTCGTCATGTCCCTCTGCAGAAAAACATCCTTGTATTTCCCTAGTCTCATAAGCTTGCTCTTCATTGACAGGATTTCCTCTTTCGTTGCCTCGTTCGTAAGCACTAACTTAATGTTTGAATTCACCAAATTTTATTTTAGTGGGATGTCTGAACGAGTCCCACTTTTTATAGGATTTTTTTTTATTAAATATAAAATAGTCCTTAGTCTTCAAAAGCCTTAGAGGAGATGAAGCACTAATTAAGAAAACAAAGCCCTTAATATTAACATTAAACAGGGAAGAACTACTGCTATTTAGATAGAAAGTGATAGAGGAAGAACAAAAGTATTTTGAGTACCGCTCAAGTGAAACAAGAGTTAACATAAGGTAGAAGAGTAACTGCAGAGAACAAAACATTTAAAATTAAGTTAAAACAGACTTAATATAAAGCTTTTAATGTACAGTATTTCCAAAACCAAGAAAAAAAATGCAGCAGCTGATTTTCTACAGATCATAAAACTTCAGTGATTGATTACTCGATACCAACGTAAGTTCTATTCTGTTACAAGTAATGCAGTGTAAAAAGTCTTAAAATTAAGCATTAAAGATTTGCTCAATCCAAAATTAATAAAATATTAGACCTGATATATTTAATTGCAAAACAACACTAATTTACTTTTACCATCATCATAATACATAACTTGAAGCCACATGATACACTATCTGGAAGCTGATCAAACTCCTGTATCTTCATGATAATTGACCGAAGCATCTTCATTGTACAGACCTGAATGTTTAACATCTTTTCATTCCTGCAAGATACACTTTTAATAATAAACAATTAAAAATTCATCTTCCACAGTACATATTTAAATGCTTCATTTGAGAATAAGAATGAAATTAAATACATTAATGTAACTGAATTCACCTAACCACATTTTTATGAAGCGTACAGAATTAAACTACATTAACCCAACAGAGAAGACAACCTGTGGTGATTACTGCATGCCATGTATGTACTCTCGAATATACACAAAGTGAAGCATAACCTGGAATCGTCCATTACAGTGCACTCTCTTTTCTGCAACATGCTTTCCTACACAACTTTCTCAGATTTCACTTCACGCGATTGATTGATGAAGATTAAGCCACCCAAAAGGTGGCACGGGCATGAATAGCCCGTAAGTGGTGGCCCTTTTGAGCCATTACCAGTATCAAGAGCCAATACTGGAGATCTGTGGAGGTGCTACTGCACCCTGCGTGACAAAAACACTTCAAGCATTATCGCTGTTAATACCTCCCCTTCCTACTGAACACCTGCCACCACAATTCTCTGCCAATTGCATTGGTATGCACTGCTAGATAGATACCAATGTCCTCTATTGTTTTGTCTTAGCTACAATATACCCACCATTATTATTAAACCAATGTCAGTAATATCCCTTGTCTGATTAGCCTCAGAGATCATTAAAAGCCAACCAACCACATAGTAAACTGCTACTACGACCACAACATGCTGTTGTGTAGTAGTGTAGGATGCTAGCTTGGGAATACCAATTGAGCGAGTGCAAATTCTCCTCATTGCTCCTACTGTTTTCTCATTGATATATGACGTTAATGAGATTTTTTTATGCATTGGACTATTTTTAACATTAACACGAAAATGAGAATTTAAATCTAGAGTATGTTCAACCCCATCATCCTGTATAGCTAGTACTTTTTAGTACTATCTATACAGGATGCACATAGTTACTTTTTGTAACTATGTGCACCATCGTACATCTATTTATATTTTAATTAATATACAAAAAGATACACTGAACTTATGAGAGTACATAGCATTGATGTTTTTACATTCTTGCAAAGCCACTAACACGCATATCATTTAGGGGGCAGGTCCTTAATCTAGTATGTAATTTAAGTAGGTAATTTGCTGCAAAATCTGAAGAGTATTAACAAGTACATTGTAGCATAATTTGAGGATTATTAATAAGTACATTGTAGCAACATTTGTGTTCAACATAACTATAATATAAGTTGATAGCAGTGATTATATATACTGATGTATTGGACAACTAGATAGTAGAATATGGAACTACTGTATTCACTTTATTGAGTCTGGAAAAACTAAAGTTAAAACCAAACATAAATATTCCTAGGCCTGGTATTGTACATATGTACTATATCAGGCCTAGGATGGTTAGGTTAGGTTTATTAGCAACATAAATGCAAAAGTTTTCCCGTTTGTCCAAATTTATAAAAAATTCTACTCTCTAACTGTCCATTACATCAATATTTGTACGATGGTCCACATCATTACTATAAGTACCAGTACTATCTAAACTGGAGGATGGGCTGGCATGTTATATTCAGACTCGGGTCTGGCATTGTCCTAATACCATACATCTTAATCCTTAAAAGGCGCAATATATACATGTACGTAAGGAGTAACTGTCACGAAATGGCACAATATGTACATACAGTGGTACCTCAGTTAAGAGTTTAATTCGTTCCTGGAGACAGCTCTTATTCCGAAAAACTCGTATTCTGAAGCTAATTTCCCCATAAGAAATAATGGGAAATGAATTAATCCGTTCCTGACTACCCCAAAAACCCATATCAAACTAAATTTTTATACCTAATTCATCTAAATAAACCTACAAAACTATGTTCAAGTTATTACTTACCTTGCTCTTGAATGCTGTAGGCGTATGGAAGATGGTGAGGAGGGGGAGGAGGAGAGGAGTTACTGTTTGGAAGGGGAGTCCCTTTCCATTATCACATCAGGCAGTGAGGACTTCACTGGTATGCACACACTGGCACATTTTGCCTGCATACCACTAGGACTTGCTTGTCTTACTAAGAATTTCTCTAAAGACACTTGTTTTTCCCTACATTTTAACACTTGTCTGTAGTAAGACATCACATTATCATTTAAAAGGTCAATGCAAGGCCTGCTAAGCTTTATCTGGTGAGTTTTTAACAAAATTTTGCAGTTCTTCCCATACTTCACACATTTTCTTAATCAAGGAGGGACATCCTCTACTGCCTCTACTCACAGCTATTTTCTTAGGTTGAACCTTATCAATGGCTTCTTGAGACCCATGGCTGAGATATATAATAACAAACTGTATAGTCAAATGACCAAAAATCCANATATATATATATATATATGAAACTTGTTTGTTTCACGAAACTTAAGAAGGGCAACTTCAGTAATAAGTTCGAATTAATACGGCAAGAGAGTCGAGAGGAAAAGGTTTACAGCAGTTTGTGAATTAATTGTCTCAATGGCACTATGCAAGCTGGTTCTCCTCCCCCAGTTGCTTACTCTCACTTACAAAATTAACTCGCCAAAGTTTTTCAGTGAGGTTATTATATATTAAACACGTGCATATTATACGTTAAACGCCTGAAGATGGGCAGACTACGAGCTATTGTTAGGATTAATAAACAGTAAAAGTGATAATTAACAGTGTTGAATTGCAAGTGGTTCCTCACATGTTATACGTAAGTATTTTGACCAATCGGATAGCAGGATCTGTAGGCGGGGACACGACGTCACAGCCACCATTAGTATATAAGGCCTGATGCAGGTTAGTTTTTATTTACTATTCGTTTCGTAAGCATCGTGAGAGTGGTAGTGAGGCGTCGGAAGCCATTAGTAGTGTGTGAACACCACCAACAACCATAGCAAGATGCTTCGTGTGCTGCGACAAAACACTTACAAGACGCAAATGTCTCGCCTCAGCTCAGGTAAGTCACCCAACCTCATGAAACGTGAGCCACATCTTGAAATTAAACAAAAATCTTCACTATATTAATATATCTCCGCTGCCCGTGATTATTGTGCGAGAACTTCAACAAGATCTTGTAGATCTGAGGCAAAGTGAAATTGACACCAGTAATTCCATCTATCATCATACTATCATGCAAGAGGAGCAACAATAATGGATGATCCAATAAAATCCGCAGACTTCTAGATGTTACTGCTGCTCGGCTTAGACTCGGTTACAAGTATCTCTGGGAATTCTCATTATCTGCCGATGTAGACCTGACCAAATGTAAACTGTGTCAACAAAATTATTCGCAACCCTCCGTCACTATGTGATGGAGTGCGAAAAGATACGTGAATTTAGAGACAATTCTATAACCAATGGTTCCAGCGATGTGTAAATATTCATTCAAAATGATCTGCTACCAGAAATTTTAGCCAATATCCCCAGTTTGCTAACTGTAGGTAGTAACTGAGTGATTGTAACCTATCCACCGCTGCCCACTGGATGGGAGGCGGTGTGCAGGACAAACATATAAATTTTGACACTAGCTCTCCACATATGTCAGTTGCTTAATTTAGAACCTGTACTTGAGGTCGATCTCGAACCCATTGTTGATGTGACGACTTATATTGAATTTTGTAACTAGCTCATCAAGATTGTAACTTGCTTAGCTAAATGAATTGTGGGGTTCAGTCCCTGAGCCCATTATGTGCCTCTGTAACCCTTTCCACTACCGCCCACAAGATGGGTATGGGGTGCATAATAAATGAACTAAACAACAATTATACAACACGGTATAGTAAAAAAAAACACTAATATTGTAATAAACAAAACATGATAAAACTAACTAATTACCTGTGTAGAGCAACTACAAAATATAACTAATTTACTTCTACATGCAGTTACCCGACACAAGAGCGGGCTGTAAGTCCACTACGGGCTCACCATAGCCCACATCTAATACGCCGCCATCTCCACATGACAAGGCCTCACTACAGCAGTCCAAAGACAAGCTCACAAACCTGCCTCGAGTAACTTCATTGTTCTCTAAACACATTGTTGTACTACACACACTTTTACCATTGGTGTAAAAATTAGGTGCTGTATATATTATATATAATAATATATAAGATATATAATAAATATATATAATATACACACACACACATATATAGTGAACATGCAAGAAAAACATTACAAGAAAAATTAGGTGCTTGTATATATTATATATATATATATATATATATATATATATATATATATATATATAATATATATATATATATATATATATATATATATATATATATATATATAATATATACACACACACACATATATAGTGAACATTGCAAGAAAATTGTTTTAAAACAAATGGAGTAAACTGATGCGTAATATGCAAGTTTTGTTCAACAAAGAGGTTGAGAGGTAGTAGACCAAACATTGAGCCATGGCTGGACTGTTCCCTGGCAACTAAGATGCTGATCAAGGTCAAACATGTGCCCTCCCCCCCCACTTGTGTACCAATCCACTCCACCTGTTAGATCAACATCAAAATAGCATGGAAATCTTTTTTAACTGCTTTATCTAGCTTCTATATACTACTTTTAGAAAGTCAGTATTATACTTTTTTATTAGAAATTTTGCACTCCATAATAACCCAATAATCAAGCCTTTGGGTAGAGGGCTATAGTTACATACACAAATCACAAGAGCGTGATGCATCAAATGAACAAATCTACGAGGGCCGTGACGAGGGTTCGAACCTACGTCCTGTGGGCTATAGTTACTTGCTGATTGCGAAACACTGCGCACCCTGTCGCCACGCTGTGCATGTGACTTGGGTCGCTTAATCTTTATTCATCAATATGTGCATGCGAGTAGCGCTCACAGTACAATAATTAATTTATTATGCACCTACATAATCCATCCTTCTTGGGGAGTAGAAGAACTCCCAGAACCCCATCAACCAGGTATCAACCAGGTATCCTGTGCGTGGTAGTGAATGCCCCCCCCCATCCTGTGGGCGGTAGTGAATTCCCCTCCCCCCCCATACCCATCCTGTGGGTGGTAGTGGACTCCCCCATACCCATCCTGTGTGTGGTAGTGGACTCCTCCCCCCCCCATTCCTATCCTGTTGAACTATATGTAGAGTTATGACATGCTTAGAACCATGAACGTATGTACAGACAGCACAAGGCAGTGACACTAATTGCCAAAACTAGGCTGGGATCTCAATATCTCTGGCACTTGATTGTAGGTAATGAATCCCTCAATGGTGAACACTAATTGTACATTATGAAAACAAGAGCTAAAAATGTTCATCAATATGCGATTGCCGTTATCAATGATTTCAAACCAAATGGTTTGGTTTAGGATCTGTAACTACTTCATACATTCATGAATATTTTAAGGTATTATTGTGCTCTACCCAGTATTTGCTAGTGCAGGCTAATATATTAGACTTGCATTTCATGCTCACCTGATACCATACATGGTATGACTAACCATCCTGCGTAATGGGGATGTTTGATATACTTGGCTAGTTTCCAATCTACACTAATTCTTTGTGTTGTATAAGATAGCAGCACATTGCTGTATATACCTATTTTATTATTAACAAAGTGACAGAGCATGTGGGAGTGCAGGGGTAACAAACTTTCACTCAGTGTTAAAACCTCTTAGTGTCAGTGATGTCAGGAAACTATGAAAGTAGCTCATAATACTGTAAGTAATTATAACAAAAAAGCATAAAGCCGGGGACACTATGTAGCACATAGTGTCCCCATAGATTCATAGTAGACACTATGTAGTAGTGCAAGATATTCAAAATGCACTAAATATCACTAAGGATACAAATAAAAGAACAAAAGCATGCAAGGTGAGCGATATCAAAGGTATCGGAATCACCAAGAAAGCAAGACACAGTACCATCATCCTGAAAATCAGGATATTCCACAAGGAGATGAATAAGTGGGACAATGCAGTTTGGACAGTCATAATGCTGTAACTAAATGAATTTTTGGGAGTTCAGTTCCTGAGCCCATTATGTTCTTGTAACCTTTTCCACTAACACAGAAAAGGAATGGAGTCGATAATAAATAAACTCAATGCAGTATATTATTTACCTGAATTTACTAGTCATCATCCGTAGTGGCTGCAACAGGAACAAGGCTCCCTATTATCCGAGGCATTTTTTCCTCCGCGTTTTAAACTAGCGTATTGTCTTGGCATTTATGCTGTTAGTGGATAAACAATTCCATGGCTGTATTACCTTAGTACTGTACTATATATAATAATTACAGTATAAAGTAGTTTGCCTACTATTACATTTGGGTTCGATGCAATTGACCTCCCATACTGATAATGTATTTATAACAAGTATTGTAGATATGGTTATATATAATTCTTTTAATATTTTTTAATTTGTAAATTTAAGGGAAAATAAACAGGTTGGGTTATAATGGCTATAAAAATATACCATGGAAAATATCATTGACCATCACAATATTTACAGTCAAGTATACTTTATTAGAGAATCTAGATGTAGAGCCAACATATAATAGAAAAGTACAGAACCATCATCTACTAGATGGCTAAGAATAAATTCCTGTTCCAGAATTCTTCGACTACGAGGATATAGAGGATGAGGCAGCAGCAGCCTTGCTTGCTAGACACATTATGGGGCTAGTGCACCGTGCGCGTAAGAACCGGTTGCTCAATCTCGCCCACGGACACAGTCCGATGCCACCACACAACACCCAGGTTGTTATCTTTACCCTCGCCCACACTTCTCAACAAAAATGACCATCTTTAATAATTTTATACAAAAAATCTTTAGTGCAATCCTGTTTATGATGAATATTTAATCATTTATTTACATAAACAGGGTGGACCTGGAGCTCAATGGTTAAGCAAGATTCTACCAGGAGCCAAGACTAGTGTGCAAGTGTTCCTGCCACAGGACTTCCTTGCACGTGTTGTCAGGGATATAGTCAGAATGGTGGAGGGTGAAGTTAATGGAATTAGGTTTGTAATGTCTACATATTATCAACTGAATTCTGTTCAAATTAGGTACAAACTTTTTAAGTGTCTAGCCTACCTCAAAGGTCACATATACAGTGATCCTATATAATATTTTTCTCTGTATAGTAATTCCATTTAATATATATTTGATAAATTGTCACTGTTTATGGAGCTATAATATCTCATTGAAACCATAAGTAGGCAAAATATTTACTATACAGTAACCAAAATTTATGAAATACTCGTATATTACAGAGGTTGCACCTTACGTGTAGAAATATGGGATGGTGAAAAAAGGGTTGTAATTGGAAACATTGTGTGTGACCCCAAGGTGGCGTCCAGATACACTCTATATGTCAGGCTGGTCAGAGCCCCATCACCTGCCACACAACAATCTACTCTCTGGTAAGTACTCCTCACTAATCACCTATTTTACTTGTGCCTAGAATCAAAATGATAAAGTTCACAATGCTCACCACTTGTCAAATATGTACTATCTATGGTAGCCAAACTTAGACTGTTTGGCTGAGTTTGGGTAATATATACTTTATTAAACACTTGGACAGTTATTGAACATTAGTGATAGTTGTCTTTAAATTTCTGAAGCCTTAATAATTTAAAAAAGTCTGTACATTTATCAAAGTACAGTACAGTAATGTCAAAACATGAATTAGGCTCATAAAATATTAATGTATTTTCACATTATAGGCTATATATATAATATAATTTGTTATTGTTTGGAACATTTACTTAAATGTTGTCATATCACTATAAAAAATACTCTACCAAAACCTCTAAGTTAACAAAATATACTCGGCTCTAAACCAGTTGTACTATGTAATTTTGATTAAGTTTGAGTGAGGTTTGTGCATTTTTGGAAATTTCTCTAAATAACAACTGTCATAGATGAATACATTTAACGGCATAAATTAATAATGAATCCAGTATTAAAATGCTAAAAACCCACCAAATTGTCAAATTTTATGACTTCATGATATACTTCTGATGATATTTTGAGCCCACACCTAAATAAAATTGTCATCCAGGTTCCTGAGCAGCAATAACAATGAGGCAATCTACATTAGTCCAGGCTACCAACTAGAGAAAAGACGTCATATGATAGTCTGAGGTCCAGCATCCTCTTCCTGGAGTACCAACAACTAGTTACAGGGGCGGGAAAATGGCCCTTGTCAGTCCTCTTCGTGGTGCTGCAGCTGCCACCCGATTCATACTGTACTTGTACAATGTTAAATTTATCACACACCTCAGCATTTCTTTAATAATGCTAACTAATTCATTAACCATTTAGTTGATCTCCACACTTGATCACATTTATGACTCGTTTAATAAATCCCCACAGTCATGAATCCAGTATTAAAATGCTAAAAGGCCACCAAATTGTTCGTTAGTCAAATTGTTACGAGTCATATTCATAAATCTTTGTCAATCATATACTATATTCATATCCAAACAATGAATCATTAACTTATATTTAGTATACTGTACATTAATTTATATTGAGTATGCAAAGTCATAGATATAAACTGTTACAGTATACTGTGTATTTTTATAGCATTTTTCAGAATAAAAGTATTAATTAATTTAACTCTGAATATATATTATCCAAACACATAATTAAATTGATGTTGAGGGACAGTAACAGATGAGTAACACTGAAGGGGCTCTTGGAAATGTGATAATGATATGTATATACTGTATACTGTAGAGAGAAGGGTAGAGAGATGAGATACAACTTATTACAGTAGTGGTATGTACCTGGATGGGGTTCTGGGAGTTTTTAGACTCCACAAGCCTGGCCAGGCTTGGCTTGTGACAACTTGGTCCAACAGGTTGTTGCTTGCAGCAGCCCACAGGGCCACATATCCGCCATAGTCCGGTTGATCCGGCACTTCTTTAAGAAAACTATCTAGTATTCTCTTTATGTCCACATTTGTTCCAGTTGCACATGTTAATAGGAATATATACTGGCACGATTGTTCCAGTACTTGTTCTTAAGGTGTAAGGTAAGCATTGCTTACTCTATAAAAATTATTCTCTTGCAAATTAAAATATCTTTATTTAGTTAACATTATTTAATTCAATTGTACAGTATATAGCGCATTCTGCATTTTTTTGGACATGGATTTTCAAGCGGCATTTCGCACTTGAAAATGTCCCTCAAATATGCAACATTACATTTGCAGTAACCTCATTCTGCTGTATTGCAGAAAAAATGATGGGCCACCTCCAGATGTAAGATGAAAACAAATAATTTACCTTGATTTTGGAAAAACGGAAGTAACATGCAAATAAGGTTCAGATTAATCTGTGTTGTGGAAAGCATTCTGATGATGGAATGTCCCCCTTAATAACGTACGTGTCCCCCTCAGAGATATGTACTTTTAAATTTATCATGGCAGAGGTTTGGACAACATAAGCAAAGCATTCTCCCAGATGCCCTCCCCCCCACTACTAAATACACTCGCTACCAGCAGCACTGCAGCATTACCAGTTTATTATTTAAATATGAATACAGTAACTTTTTCCTGATTCACAGTTGCATAGACTTAATGCCATTCAGATACTATGGTAATGAATCTAACAAGTTGGAATAATAATAATTATTTATTAGCAGGTAATGATGTAAATTTTTTTCAAATCTGTTAAATTTTGATTTTGAAAGGTGGGGCTCCGTGTCGACACTCAAATGCCGTCACAGTGAGCAAAGACTTTGTTGGGCACACCTCTGTTTTCAAATTATAAAAATTAATGGAATACTTATGACTGTTTGGATTTTGTACATACAGAATTACTGCATTATCTTCAAAGCAAGCCAGAATTTTACAGCAAGGTTACTGATAATTTTGTTCATAGTTGAATGAAATTTGTCTCGGCTTATGTTTAAAATGGCAAGATAGAATATTTTACTACATCAAACACACATGAAAATCACACTAATGTAATATCAATGAGAAAATCAATTTGAACAAGGCAGAGGATTAGAACCCCTTGACCCGGGTACTCCTAGGTTTCCCTTAGGAGTACATGGACGAGGGTTCTCACACTCCACATTTGCTTCGATTGATTTTCTCACTAATACATTACATTAGTGTGATTTCCTTGTGTATTTGATGTTGGAGGGTGGTGGTGAACTCCTTACTTAAGAGTGCATGGGGGTTATACGTAAAACCTGGCTTGGCTGCAGAAGGAGCCTCGGACATCCTTTGGATTCGGTGGAATCAGAGGTAGTATAACTTATACCATGTCATGGTCCAGAAGTACGGTGCACCACGGCTTGAGTACCCAGGTAAAGGGTTCGAATCCTCTGCATTGCTCCAATTAATTTCTCACTACAGTGGAACCTCGGATTTCGAATGTCCACTTTCAAATTTTTCGGTTCTCGAGCTCAACTTCTCCTAAAAATTTGATTCGGTACTCGAGGTTTGCCTCGGTGCTAGAGTTTGTTGATTCACGTATGGGCCAACCAAGCACATTGGCACACTTCAGTTTACCAGTGTCTCCTGCCTAGTAACGATCTCGCTTGAATTCTTTGTGAAGAATTTTTCTTTTTTTTTTGCTTTTATGGTTTCTGAACATAAAAGTTCTTATTATATATCATACCATGGGTTCCAAGAAAGTCAGTGGTAAAGTTGAACCTAAAAAATATTTGTGAGGATGACAATAGAGAAAAACAAGAGAATATTCATAGTGCGACAATGTGATGTCTCACCACAAACAAGTGTTAAAACGTAGGGAAAAACATGTCTATAGACAGATTCTTAGTAAGACAAGCAAGCAGTGAGCCACAACCAGGTCCTAGTGGTATGCCTGCAAAACGTATGAGAGAATACCCCAGAAATGTCATCATTGCTGTTTTAATGGAAGGGGACTTCCCTTCCAAACACCTCCCCCCCCCCCACCCCATGCCAACAGGAGCCCTCAATAAAGGTTAGATATACTTGTACATACTGTAGTACAAAATATTAGTAGTAGTATTATGTATAAAATGTATTTTTAAGTTAATATTTTTGGGGGGTGTGGAACGGATTAATTCAATTTACATTCTTCCTCATGAGAAAAGTCATTTCTGTTTTCGAATCGTCTCTGAGAACAGATTAAGTTAAAAAACGAAAGTACCACTGTACCTCTCATTTCATGTTAAATGATAAATTTTTATTAAATTCACATTTCAGCGTCATCAAAGATAAGTGGCATTTGCTTACTCTAGAATTTTTTCCATGACATGCAACTGACTGTATTGCATATTTTCCTAGCTTGCGTATATCTGAGAAAAGCATAATTAATATCTGTCACTGTGGCTCATACTGAAGTACCTACAGTTATTTATGCCTACATTTATCAAAATAACTTTCTATGAACATTTTTCTGCATTAGAAAAATGCAATACAGTAATTACAGCCACAAAAAAAAACACAATTTTTACAACCAAACAATTACTTGACATAAGAACAAAGGTAACTGCAGAAGGCCTATTGGCCCATACGAAGCAGCTCCTATTTATAACCACCCAATCCCACTCGTATACATGTCCAACCCTTGTTTGAAACAATCGAGGGACCCCACCTCCACGTTACGCAATAATTGGTTCCACAAATTAACAACCCTGTTGCAAACCAGTATTTACCAAAGTCTTTCCTAAATCTAACTTATCCCATTTATACCCATTGTTTCATGTTCTGTCTTGTGTTGATACTTTTAATACCCTATTAATATCCCCTTTGTTATGTCCATTCATCCACTTGTAAACCTCTATCATGTCATCCCTAACTCTAAGCCTTTCCAGTAAATGCAATTTAAGCTTTGTTAATCACTCTTCATATGAGAGGTTTCTAATTTGGGGAATTAACTGTCATCCTACGTTGGACACGTTCAAGTGAATTTATATCCATTCTATTGTACGGCGACCAAAACTGAACTGCATAATCTAAATGGGGCCTAACCAGAGCAAGACATAGCTGACGAACAACACCAGGTGTCTTGTTACTAACGCTTCGATTAATAAATCTCGGTATCCTATTTGCCTTATTACGAACACTCGTGCATTGATCTTCCAAGTAACTAGGTACTTCCAAGTACCTAGTTACTGGCTAGATGAATGGAGGCATCATGTGCAAGGAAATGTGATCAAACGCGAGGTCCTGAATTGAAACAGAACCAGGAACCATTCAGTTGTGAGCCGACTGCTCTGACCACTTGAGAATACCTTATAAAACAAATGATGCAAATGCTACAAACATAAATTAGGATAAAGTTGTTAGGAAAGCAAGTTTTGCAATAACTCAACAAGTCACTATGTAATTATAGTACTTGTAAAAATGCATTTGCCACTGAAATCTAACTAAACCTTTGCTCATTTCAATTACCAACCTTCTAATATTCAACAACAATTTTCTCTCAGGAGATATTTATTGCACTATCAAATTTTCTATATACAGTGCCTTATTTACATTAACTTCATGGCATAGCTAATATAAATAAGAAATAAATCTATTTTTTATAGCCTTAAAACTATCAGATAAAACATATTATAAAGAAAAAAGTGCAAGTCTAAGAAATCTAAATCATCTTTCATCTTATTTCAAAGTAAATAAAAGACTGTATATCTCTCTTTTTTTTGTTTGTTTTATGATTATCTCTTAACAATGCAGTGGGTTAGCTTTTACATTGCAGAGTAAATCTTGTCCCCACATTCCTTTACATGTTTCATATTTTATCACTATTTTAATGTTGGATGAAAACTATTCATTATTTTATAAAAAATTCACTCACTCAGCTGATGATGTCTCTAATGATTTGTAATGATGGTGAATACATCTGAAAAAAAAAGTCAATTGCTAAAATAAGAATAAAGTGTTTAAAGTACTGTAATGAAATGCCTTCTGGTGGGCCCCCAGTAAATTCCTGAACTTAATTCTGGTACCGCTAAGCCTTAGCCAACACACTATGCCCCTCCCTGTGACCCAGCGAGACTTAAGTACAGTACGAGAATTAAGCTCACTCTGCAAGGCAAGATAGCAGAGGATCAGAGACCATCATAAAATTGGGGAAAAATTCTACAGAAAGTAGAGGCACAACAAGACAAGTGACTGCTTGAAGGAAGTTAGGCACCCCTATGTAAACAAGACAAATGACACCACAAATGAGCCACAATAATGGGATGAAAATAAATAACCTAACACATATGAAAAGAAAGGTAAGTGAAATTTCTGTCCATCCTGTACCCTTACCAAGTTACAACTGAGACATGCAGAGTAAATACCATGACACATCTAACTGCACCAAGATAGCAGCATGACCCCTCTCTCTGGTGCTGTCCATGAAAACCCCAATAATACCACAAGAAACAGGGTGAGGAATGGGAGCTACATGGGCCTACATGAAAGAGCATTTCATTGCCTTCATCTCAACCACAAGCCATGCTTGACAAAAATGCCACTGTTTTCAGAGACATTCACCAAAGAGAACATAATGTGCAGATGGCATTTAAAGGCAACTACAGCATATGAGTGATGCACTAAGATGGGTAACAAGAACAGAAACAGTTGTGAGGCATGCTTAATAGCAGATACGCTACAAACAGTGGGGCAGCTGACCGCTACAAACAGTGGGGCAGCTGACCGCTACAAACAGTGGGGCAGCTGACGGATGAAAAAGCAACTGGCCAATGTTAACAAGAAAGGGTCGACTCCAGCAGATCCCCACCCTAAAACAGCTGAGCAGTCTGAACTAACAAATGAGACAAATGCAGAGCAATCCAAAGCCAGCCCGATAAGCAACCACTAGAATGTTGCTCAGCCAAAACTGAAATCTAGCACCAACAAATGGCACACACACACACACCTGATGGTGAAAGAACTCCAAAATTCAATATGTCACATGATGGAAACACCAGAAAAAGCCATTGGGGTCTAAAAGCACAGAAGCACATCCTGAAAAATATCAGGCTGTGATGCAGGTATATAATCAGATGGGGGGAAGCAATAGCAATCTGGAAAAAATTACAAATACTGTACAATATGACCTAACTCATACTGATTGTGATGGGTCAGAACCACCACAATCCATATGAGCAAGGACTTATCATTGATCCAAGAACCAGTAGGCCAGTGATTCCTGAACTCTCTATGGTCATTACCTTCTCACACAGCAGCCTTATTAATGGCCTCATGCATTCTGTATTCATTTTTTTTTAAGATATCCACTAGCTAGGTTCCCCCTATCCCCTAGTATCATAACCTGTACACTGCCTATACTTATGGCCCCACTACATAGTGCAAAAACAGGCTCCCCAAGGGGGCCATGGCCCACAGTTTGGGAACAATGCAGTAGTGATGGATGGATCTTGGAAGCCCAGTGTGATGGGATAAGGCTTGTAGGTATCAGAGTTAAGCTCAATGAGCTACTGAGAGGTCCCTACCAGAAAATAATAAATTATATTTATCATGTTTATCAACACTGTCTCAGCTACTGGTCAAACAGCATCTACATCTTCACTCATCTGGGTTGCCACATCCAAAATTTATTAATGCTATTTCAGTGACAATTTAAATCAAGATAATTTTTACGATTGTTTTTCTTTTAATAGAATGGGATTAGAGTACACTTTCTTTAAAATACAGTTATTAAAGCAGATATCTAACAATTAAAGACTTGATGGTGAAGGAGAGACCCAGTACATTTATAAAGACTTATTAAGCTGCCTTTCCTGACAAAGCATACTATCCAGCAAAAAACTTTATTAAAATAAGAATGTGATGTTATATTTGAGCTAACTACAATACTTACTGATGGACAAGAGGGCAGAGCATTCTTTCCAAAGACATAAGGGATAACGTATAAAAGCAGCATAGTCTGATCCACCAGTCTTCCTCGGGGACTTTCAGAGGAGAAGAAAATAAAGTTACAGGACTGTACAGTATTTGAAAGTTATAAGTGTATATAAACATCATAATGAACAAATTGTCATTTTTTCTTTTTGAGGGGAGCTGAAGGTAAAATGCAAGCTTGTACATTCCATACCAACCCATTTTCCTACATAGTAATTTTTGTAACTATATGGACCATCCATAGACCATTAAATGGTAGAATTTGGTACTATTCACTTTATAGAATTTGAATAAAAGCTAGAGCCAAACAAATATTCCTAGGCCTAGTATAACACATATGCACTATGTTAGGCCTCAGATAGGGTGTACTAGGCCTAAGAAGATTAGCTTTGATTAAGTTTTCTTTGCAACATAAGTACTTTTCTGGTTTATATAAATTCAATAATGTAGTACTGATTTTTACTTTCTAATTGCCTTTTTATGTCAATGTATATATGATGGTCGTCGTCGTTACTATAAGTACTACTTAAACAGGATGATGGGATGTATATACACATGGAAGGGGCCTCCATGATCCTTAGGTGTTTACCCCAACTCACTCTGCAGTACATGGGGACCTGGTTATAAACTGACTGGTGGGATGCATTCCAGGGAAAATGAGTAGGGTTAGGCTTACGATGAGCCATGGGAAGGGAAAGCTCTATGCGTGCTAACACGATTCAGAAGTTGTCTACTATGTACTGTATATGTTAAATTTCAGAGCTGTTTGTGTCTTAAAAGAATGTATATTTTTTTATAATTCTACTGCGTACAAAGCTTTCAGACAAATCATTAAAACTGATATATGTATGGTCACATAATAAATTTGAAGACTTAAGAAAGAAGGATTAACAAATAGGTTGTTTACACACTTTAATGCAAGCTTTAATCTATAGTTAACAAAGTTATAGAATAACAGTAAGATGAGAAAATTTGAAATGAAGGAAAATCATTAGTAGAGTTCCATAAGGTTCAGATCAGGCAACCATGCTATTCCTAGTACATATACACAAATGACAGCTTATCAATTTGACACTCTTTGTATGTATGCTCAGGGTACAAAGCTGATGAGAATCAGAACAAGTGAGGACTGCAGTAAGCTCCAGGAAGACTGGATAAGTTGCAGGAATGGTTGGACAATTGGAGCAGACATAATTTCTCTCCAGAGGCACACAAAACCAGATCAGCAGTATATCTGCTAAATAAGCAAACATCAAGAAAGCCTTTAGAATTTGAGACAAAAATGAATTCAAAATGCTATACAGTATTTAGCATATGTTCAACTAGTACTAACATGGAGCCTCCACCTCAAAAAACACAAGTGAAGATTAAGAAATTACAAAGGTCTCCTAAAAGACTGCTTTCAAATAAGGCCCCAGTCCCTAGTAACCCAATGTTAGAGGCTGGATTTCCCCAAATCCCTCCAATTCTAACCTCCCATACAAACTCCCAAACTTGTTTGCGGATGAAGCAAAAATTATGAGAAGAATCGAAGTAAAGAAAGATAGACAGAGACAACAAGATAACCTTAAACTGGAGGAATGGTATAGAAAATGCCTACTAAAGTTTAACTCAAGTAAGTGTAATGAAATTAGGTGAAGGGAACAGGGGTCCAAACAAAAGGTATCATCTGGGAGGTGAAAGAAAGATCTGGGGGTTGATATCACACCAAACCTGTCACCAGAAGCCCACATCAAAAGAATATAATCAGCAACATATTCTAGATTGGCCAACATAAGAACTGCCTTTTGAAACTTGTGTAAGGAATCATTCAGAACCTTGTTTACCACTTATGGCAGACCAATCCTGGAGTATGCAGCTCCAGCCTAGAGTCCATACCTAGTTAAACACAAGACAAAGTTGGAGAAAATTCATAGGTATGCCACCAGACTAAGCCCAGAACTGAGAGGTATGAGTTACAAGGAAAAGCAACGGGAACTAAACCTCACGTCCCTGGAAAACGCGAGTGTTAGGGGTGTAGAAAATTTCCACCAAAATTATAGTATAATATGTTTTAATAACATGGTCTATGAAAGAGCACATGGACCAGGCATATCTATTTACAGAACAAACCAAGCCCTCTCAAGAGAGAGAGTGTCAGGTCAACATATTTTGACCATTTTGACAACACACCATCCCAGGGAGGCATCTGAAATGGTTCCATACTAGGATATATAATTAAATTTAATAGCTATGAGCATATCATGGTTATTCTCCAAAAATAAATAAATATACTCAATAAATAATTGTTAATGTTTGGTTAACTATAGTATAAATCAATCCTTAAACCAGACAGGGTAACTATGCCTTCCTTGGGGTAGAGGTAGTAACACCTCAGATGTAAAAGATGCTTAATTTTGGCTGTTTTATATCTGTGGACCTTTGTATGGTGGTGTAAACTACACATTAAAGTGTATAAAAAAGCATGATACTATTTTAAAGACTTTAGTGTGTCTTGCTATAAACTGTGAGAGCAGGTGTGGCCACCGATGTGATGCCAGCAAGGAGCCAGACTCCCTCACACCAGTAAACAATACTCCTCCACATCAAGAAGTCACACCATGGTCATACATGCTTAGTTTTAGCCAATTTATTTCCATAGACCTTTGTGTAGTGGTGTAAATTATAGCTATAAAACTGATTAAAGTGCTCACTCGCTGTTTAAAAATTATAGGTGTGTGAAAATTTAAAGAAAATTAGATGGATTAGTGCTTCTGGACCACACCTGATGCCAAGAGCCGACAAAGTACACCAGATGCCATTACAACACCACTTCAACAACGGTAGTGAACAACACTACATGCTCTGGCCCAATAAAAGGTTAAGTCTTAGCAAAATAATACTAAGAGCTCCATACATACATATAAGAATACAAAATAAGGGAGGTTGGTGGTGTTATTAGAGATTTGGATCCAAATTTGTTGTGCCACTAACTCCATTTATTGTAGGTGTGGTTATACCATGGGCTTACGACACCGTCTCAAGTAAATTACTGGTTACTTTACTAAATACAATTAGGCTAGCCAATATTTAACAAACCAATATTTGATATACAGTATTGCAATTGCTTAAAGATGAATTAAAGTATACATTTGCAATAGATAAATTCATAACAATAAAGAATTAAATAACCAATCTTGTCAGTGTTAATATAATTCATATATGGCAAGATACCAGAATTAACCCTTAAACTGCGCAACGCGCCTGCAAGCTCACGTTTGGTTTGCGCAACGCGCCTCCGGGTATTTGTATTTTTCACGTTCCATTCAAAACTCCCGCGGCTACATGGGGTTCACATCAGCTTCCTCAGGGCTCTTGTAAACAGACGCCACCTTAAAAAAAAATCGTGGTCCACATTCCCGGGTGTGGGAGCCTCAGTAGTGATTGAGCAACCAAGGCTGGCGCTCGCAGCAAGAGCGCACAGCACTGCTGTTCAGCGTGTGACCACAGCATCGCCTAATAATGTCAAAATATATATATAACTTGTATTATTTAGCTATGATAGTGTTACAGAAGAGCCTGAGTGTGATAATGACTGGGTACAGTGTTCAAATATCAGTGATTCAATGCTATTCATGATGTTCACAGTACTAGCCACAGCACCACAGCATTATTTCGTCCATCTAGGAATCTTCAAATGATTTCTTAGGTTCCTTTTCAAAATAAACATGTGGTCAATTATTCATTTACAGGAATTAGTGACCAGGATTGTGGTTATAATTAGCGTTGTGCGTAGTATTGTGGAAGGAGGAATTTTGGTGAGGGAGGGAGGGCGAGAATTGAGGTAGCCTCATTGTGTGTGTGTGGCAGCCACTCGTCTCGTTTTGCTCACCATACTAGCTTAGTGGTTTGCTATGGGCAAAACATATGTACATGGGTATATATAGTGTGTGTATATAGTGTAAGAACAGCAACAGGTGAATGTTGAGGGGAGCTATTTTGGTGAGGGAGGCGACGTAATCGTAGCGTCGTCTGCTGTGTGATTTTTCATGCAGTGTATGGTGGCCACTGTACTGATTGGACACAATACCGGCTTACTTGCATAGTTCTGGTAAATAAAACATGTAGATAGGTATATAGAACATGTGTAATAAGAACTATAACAGTATGGTGGGAGGAGCAATGTTGGCGAGTAAGATGTTGGAGTGAGGGAGACTGGCTGGGTGTGGCTGCTCTCACTCGAGGTGTTCTGAATGTGTTCATGACCAAATGCTCCTATTGGCCCATACGAGGCAGCTGCTATTGGCCCATACGAGGCAGCTGCTATTGGCCCATATGAGGCAGCTGCTGTTGGCCCATATGAGGCTGCTCCTATTGGCCCATATGAGGCTGCTCCTATTGGCCCATACGAGGCAGCTCCTATTGGCCCATACGAGGCAGCTGCTATTGGCCCATACGAGGCAGCTGCTATTGGCCCATACGAGGCAGCTGCTATTGGCCCATACGAGGCAGCTGCTATTGGCCCATACGAGGCAGCTGCTATTGGCCCATACGAGGCAGCTGCTATTGGCCCATACGAGGCAGCTGCTATTGGCCCATACGAGGCAGCTGCTATTGGCCCATACGAGGCAGCTGCTATTGGCCCATACGAGGCAGCTGCTATTGGCCCATACGAGGCAGCTGCTATTGGCCCATACGAGGCAGCTGCTATTGGCCCATACGAGGCAGCTGCTATTGGCCCATACGAGGCAGCTGCTATTGGCCCATACGAGGCAGCTGCTATTGGCCCATACGAGGCAGCTGCTATTGGCCCATACGAGGCAGCTGCTATTGGCCCATACGAGGCAGCTGCTATTGGCCCATACGAGGCAGCTGCTATTGGCCCATACGAGGCAGCTGCTATTGGCCCATACGAGGCAGCTGCTATTGGCCCATACGAGGCAGCTGCTATTGGCCCATACGAGGCAGCTGCTATTGGCCCATACGAGGCAGCTGCTATTGGCCCATACGAGGCAGCTGCTATTGGCCCATACGAGGCAGCTGCTATTGGCCCATACGAGGCAGCTGCTATTGGCCCATACGAGGCAGCTGCTATTGGCCCATACGAGGCAGCTGCTATTGGCCCATACGAGGCAGCTGCTATTGGCCCATACGAGGCAGTTGCTATTGGCCCATACGAGGCAGCTCCTATTGGCCCATACGAAGCAGCTGCTACGCGATGTTCTGAATGTGTTGATGGTGAATGTATATAGTGTGTGACAGTGTATAGTGTGTAAATAGATTGTATATATACATAAATTAGCATGATACATAGTAAATGTGTGCTGCATATGTGTACACAAGTGTCATGCACGTAACACAGTGTCTTTGGACAGTACGGATGTTTTACTGCCATAATATAGTGTATGTGTTCAACTATACATAGGATTAGCACGTAAAAACAAATAAAATGTATTTGGAACTGTGCGAAAAAAGTGAACGAAAATATATTCGCGGCAACTCGCGCGCCCCGCCCCGAGCGCCCTACTGACCCCGGGAGCGTACGTCACAGGCGAACAGGGAATAATGACGTCACGCCCCAACTTACGGATCCCATAGCAGCCAAAGTAAGTACAATTTCGATTTTTTTTCTACACACCCATACTGAGGGAAGGGTTTCTGACACTTTAAAAAGAACAAAGAATTTTTTCTGAGAATTTATTTCCTGCGCACTGCGGGGGTGTCATATTTGGAGGCAACGCAGTTAAGGGGTTAAACAGATAGGCTAAAATAATTTATAACCATATCAGTACTAGCTGCATTATACGTATTTATATTACTGTATTACAAAGTGATAATGTGTGGTTATTTTAATTCAACAGGTAAATAAAAATTCCTGCTGGAACTCCCCGATTGTGAGCCACTTAGGGAACACGTGAGATAAAATACAGTCCACTCCCCAAAGAAGACATTAGTTTTCCTAGAGGCCATTGCATATGACTGCTGTCCCTGTAGACAGCTAAGTTTGCAATTATGTAAGTAGGTAGATTTTTACTTTAGGGAGTTGGGAAATAAACCCACAAGGGAAGACATGATCCCCACCTACAAAATTTTCAGATAAATTGACAGGGTGGACAAAGACATTCTATTTGGCATGGGTGGAACATGAACAAGGTGACACAGAAGAAAACCGAGTACCCAAATGAGCTACAGAGATATTAGAAAGAAATTTTTTAGTGTCAGGGTAGTTAACAAATGGAATGCATTAGGTGTGATGTGGTGGAGGCAGACTTTATACGCAGCTTTAAATATAGATATGATAAGAGCCCAAAATGCTCAAGAATCTGTACACACAGTGCTGGGAAGACGGGACACCACGAGCGTAGCTCTCATCCTGTAACTACACGCAGGTAATTACACTTAGGTAATTACAAGTTGATTGACAGTCAAGAGGTGGAACCAAAGAGCAAAAGCTCAACTCCCCTCACGCACAACTAGACAAGTACTTAGACCTGGGGGATGAATATCAATCCTGCTAAACTAATAGGAAAATATTGTTAAACTTTTTTTTTTTTTTTTTTGAGAAAAGAAGCCTAGTTAGCAAAGACTGTCATAACAGAGCAAGGTTGTCAATATGAACACACACATCCAGTGTAGGCCAAGACCAGTTGTGTTTAACCTGACTGAGTTACATGCACATCATCCACTGTGCCAAACCACTGACTATTGCACAGAAATACAAGGTTAAGAGCAGATTTTGATAGGATACGCTGGTAAATTCATTTGAAGCAAAATGTTATCTGCAAATAAAAGTCTGCTTTCAACTTTGTGTGTGTGTGTACATCACTGTCACTGTCACTCTGTACTATGACCAGGGAAAACTTACAATCATGACAGCAAAGCCCAAAATAGACTAGCACAATGCACAAAATAGCAACACAATTTTTTTTTTCATGCTGCTGCAATACATGCAACTATTGTAGTAAATTGTACTTACTCATTACACGGTTCACAGACCAAGGCACCTTCAGACTGCAAGCGCACCATAAGTCTTTTGCCCACATTGACGCTCACATGCAGTAATTGGGCCAAAGAGGCAGGGGTGTGGTAGTTCGTGTCATTACGCAGATGTACCAACAAACGGCGAAATAAACAAGTTTCTCTCACCTTTAGGAAAAATGTTTTATTAAAATTAATTATTTTCCTCAGCATGATTCATACAAATCTTATCCATAACCAGGAATGATATAAACCAATCCATGCAACTTTATTATACTGCACTTTAAATTTAACAATTAATAAAAGAAACACTTTATGCGAGAAACAATAATGTTATTAGCATCAAAGCGACTAAGCAGTACAACAATTCTAGTTTTGTGGGGTACCAATTCTTCTTACTAAGTACAGTATTTGGAAGCAAGAAAACAAGTGTATTTGTAGAACTGCTAGTTCTCAAGGTGCAAAAGATATTTCTCTTCTATCAATATAAAATTTAATTTGTAAAAATATAATTAAGGCTATATAATGATTGTAGATATAATCCTGTTCAACAGATGTAGTACAGCAGCAGTGCATGTATTAAAGTACAGTAGTTGTTATACTGTACAATGGCTTCACAAGTAATAGAGGTAAGAGTACAATTATAATGTAATAACAACCATTACAGTAAAAATTTCTTCCAGCTTCTCAGACTGGGGAGCACCTCAAGGTACCTCAAGGGGATGAATGCCCAGATGCAGTAGCCATCCTATGTATATAAACTGTATCTTGTACATTACCTGGGCAAGATCTGTGTTCACGAGGGAATAGTCAGTGCAGGGATGGGCTGTGTCAGTGCATAATTCACATACATGGATTAAATGTGTATCTTTTACATCCAACAACTTGAAACAAGCCTGTAAAGGAATTGAGAAAAGATATCACAAAGTGAGAACGAATCATAATTAATTATCAAAAGAAGGCACCAAGCTGGGAAGAATGAATAGTGTTAAAATCTCATTCAACAGTATTATTAAGCAGTATATACCAAATCACATCACAGAATAAACCTATCACATATAAAGAAACAAAAATAATGATGTGTATTCACAAACAGCATTACAAAAAAAATTATGAATCTTCACCCATATTGAGAGAATTATGCTAAGGACAACTCTAAACAATAAAAACGACTAGAATCTAACAATTCTCCATAAGCTTGAAACAAAGATATTCTCCTAACCAGAAGAAAAGAGCTGAGCAAGACGATCAAATTCTAAATAGTAATCACTATCTTGAGATGATTTTGGGGCTTAGTGTCCCCGCAGCCCGGTCCTCAACCAGGCCTCCACTCCCAGAAAGCAGCCCTTGACAGCTGACTAACTCCCAGGTACCTATTTACTTCTAGGTAACAGGGGCATCAGGGGGAAAGAAACTCTGCCCACTGTTTCTCGCCGGTGCCCGGGATCAAACCCGGGACCACAGGATCACGCGTCCAGTGTTCTGTCCGTTCAGCCACAGCTCCCGTAACAAGGATTCACGTTAACAATTTTATTTTCAAGATGCTCCCTACATTTTACAACTTAATTT
>WNGS01169498.1:48133879-48176971 GCA_020271785.1 Procambarus virginalis
CCTTTACATGCTGTTTTTCCTACTATGGGCCGATTGATTGTGTTTTGTACCCTGTATTAGGTTTAAGGTCTTCATTTTTACCGTACCCTGAGTACCTGGAATTTAGCACTATTAAACATCATGTTATTGTCTGCTTGCCCAGTCAAAAACTTTATAATACTCTGCTTGTATTTTTAAGTCTTCAGAGGTAATTTTCATGATGTTTTTTGTATCATCTGCAAAGGACAACAGGTGTGACTTGAGTTTGAGTCTATATCTGATATGATAATAGGAAAAGCAGTGGTGCAAGGGACTGTACCCTGAGGGTACAGAGCCTTTTAACTGCGCCTTGGACGTCGATTTTATATGGTTTCTGTTACTCGCTGAGTCCTGCTTGACAGAAAACCGAGTATCCAGCGGTCTATTTTACGGGTTATTCCCATTGACCTCACTTAGAGAGGGAGGGAGTGAGGAAGGGAGGGAGGGAAAGGAGGGGAGCGAGGTCGGGGAGGGGAGCGAGTCGGGGAGGGAAGGAGGGGAGCGAGGTCGGGCAGGAAGGGAGGGAAGAAGGGTGCGAGTCGGGGAGGGAAGAAGAGTGTGAATCGGGGAGAGAGAAGGAGGGTAGTTAGTCGGGCAGGGAGGGAGGGAGAAATGTTGAGTGACTCGGGCAGGGAGGGAGAGCAGAGGGAGAAGTGTTGTGTGTATGTGGGTACCAGATGTGACTCACTTAAGCCTATCTAAGGAAGGTGGCAATTGGAGATGTTGCAAAAATTATATCATTTTCTTATTGCTGTGGAGAGCTAGTCATGAATATTAAATAACACTATAATATTTGAACTGTAAGTACAGTATTTGGTTTGCTATTTACTGTATTCATTCAAATATTTACAAGAAAAATAAAAACGATTCTTCGTTTGGGTCGTATACCAGGGACCATAGGATTACGAACTTGCCTTAAACACAACGCGTACTAGTGGCTGTACAAGAATGTAAGAACTCTTGTATACATCTCAAAAAAAAAAAAAAAAAAAGGAATTTAACAGAACTTAAGGTGCATATGTTAGTCATCGTACAGCGTGTTAACCTCCACGTACTGATATACGTGGAGGGGAGTTGGGGAGGCTAGGGTGAGGTGAGAGGGAGAGGGTGACCAGGAAGGAGATCACAGGCGTGCGATTTCTCTTTCCAGTCTCACCCACAAACCCACCTGCGCTGCTTAGCCAATCCACCCCACCTGCCTGCTCACCACTTGCCTGCTCGCCCACCCACGCTAATGGTATGTACAGTAGTCAGAAATTCATCCTTCATGGCCATTTAGAATGGGCATGAGCCAGTAGTTAGAAATGCCCCAACCTATGGTGGGGCTATGGGTCCGGGGCTACTAGGAGGAGTAATAGTTATTTCCAGATTCCAATCTGCCTGCTTGCCCACTGACCCACCTGTTCACCCACCTGAATACTCGCCCACCCACCTCCTGCACAGACCTGCCCAACCCACCCACCTGTTCGATCCACCTGCCTGCTTGCCTGCCCACCCACCCCACCCACCTGCCCTGCAAAGACCTGCCAACCCACCCACCTGTTCTCCCACCTGCCTGCTTGCCCACCCACCTTTTCACCCACCTGCCTGATAGCCCACCCACCCACTTGCCTACTTGAACCTGTTCACCACCAATCCCATCTGCCTGCCGTCCACCCATCTAAAACCTACCTGCCTGAACCCACCTACCAGTTAACCACCCACACCAGCCCCATACACTAATTAGTGTGTCAATTCAAATCATGATTGTGGTATAACAAATTTTGAAAATGTTCCCTTTTTGGCCTCAGAGGTGAAAAGTGCGTTAATCCGAGAAACGTGATAATCCGGCTGGGGGTACTTCCCATATAGTCTGAATTAGTGTGTTGATACAATATATATAATTAAATGTGCAAGACAATTCTAAGAAAACTAAACAGATTTCTTCGAAGCCATTTTTAGCATATTTATATAAATTTTACCTTTTGCATCTCTTCTGATAGTGCATAGTCCAACAATCGAGCTGTGGTTAGGTATGAACGCAGTGTCTGAAGGAAATCTGGAGTTAACATAGACTGAATGTTGCTGAATGCTGCAGATACATCCAAGTTCTTGGGCTCCAATCTCACTTCGGCATCACTGAAAGATATAATATCTTGTTCATAAATCAAAAACACAGATTTAGCTGATAGCCAAACATTAAATAACATGTAAAATGTAGCCTTATCTGCTACCTGTCTAACATTATTATTAATTTATTAATGTAAAGTTAATAATATGGATACTCTCTCTAAAACAGTCTTCGCATTTAGATGTGTGCCTCACAGCACTTGCACATTGGATGATCTGTGACCTACTCAAGTACAATATCTTATTTATTGTATATTTTTGTTTTTACTCTGACCCACATTTTCATAATTTGTGATTTCCAGAGTAACGTTTCTTTAAAATATAATATGCGCAAGATTTGGCTATATGAAAGAAATGAACTAACCACTTCAGAGAGAATAAATACAAGAGAAGAGAGGCTTAATTAATTAGATATATGTATGCATGTCATCCAAGATAATTGTACAGTACTTTTTTTAATCACAAGTATATACAGGAGCAGACAACTTCTGACCTCTTAAGAGGCTAAGAGCATTCCCTTCCCATAGCTCATGGAAAGCCTTTCCCACTAGTGTTTTCTGGAACATAACCCACCATCAGTTAACAGTCAGGTACCCAATTATTGTTGGGTGAACACAGACGAACAATTAAGGATTGGCACCCAGTCAATCCTCTCTGGGCAGGATATAAACCTTGACCAAATCACTCATGAGGTGATGGGCAAGGTGCAATGAGGTGCAGGGCAAGTGTTTCCACTTTTGAACTATTCATATTGTGAAGAGCACAAGAAAAAAAAGCAACAACCATATCTAAACTTTCCTAAGCCTAGTACTGTATATCACATGTATGTACTAAATAAGCCCCAAGATGCCATATATTAAGATTAAGACTGGTTAGGTAGTAATAGTTACTGTTCTACTTTTTAGCATGCCATTTACAGTATTTCTCCAATACAAGAACTCCTTTTTTGAGGCTAAAACATTTCACTTTTGTATGTACAACAAGTAGTTGTAATAGGTAGAGTACTATCATTTTGAAAGATGGATTGGTATATCTTGGCTAGTACAGTTAAGACTCACACACACTGACAAACTAAATATTTTTTATTAGTCTCATCCTACAAAACTACAATTAAAAAAAAAATACAATTTATGTAAAACTATATTTTTAAAATTAAGACTACAAATCACTAGTACTCCCTTGTCTTCAAAGTTACCAAGTTGAATAGTTTTCACATAGCATTTCAGCTTCCAATATTGTTTCTCTTATTTAATTGCACAGTATATTATTTAATATTGCAGATCGATGGTTTGTTTCAGAATAACACCACTTACTCTTCTGTTTTACATCATCATCTTTGTCCCTCAATTTGTCATAATCTACATTGGGAACTTTCAATATTGCTGAACTTATCACTTTGATCCCTTTCCTGACAACTTATCCTCCCAGGGGGCAACTAATCACTAGAGCATAATGACAAGAACTTAGAAAATTCTACATTGGTACTTGTTGTACATATAAATGAAAACATTGATAAATTTAAGACTTGGTATTGACAAATAAACTTCTGTCCAAAATAACAACATATTGCACCATATATCTATCTGCAATAAGGCATGATAATTTTTGACAGTAGGCAATGTATAGACTCCCAGTATTGGAACGACAAGGTACATATGGCTCTGTGTTGTGGCTGCCCCTAACCCAATAACAAATATTGTATGAAGTACAATCAATGGGAACAGAGATCTTCAGAAAGTGGTTCACAAGAAAACGTCACAACCTGGAGAAACTAAAGTACATTTTCTTTTAAACAGTTGAGTACAACAGATGACTAACTAATATTAGCAGGCCCTTCCAACAGCTCATCATAAGCCTTATTCTACTGGTTTTCCTGGAATAAAACCCTGTCAATTGGTTTATAACCAGGTCTCCAATTACTGCTAGGTGAACAAGGGCAAACTGCTAAAGATCGGCACTCAAGTGACCCTACCTGTCAAGGACTCTCTATGTCATTAAATCAAAAGAAAACCCAATAAAATATTGGGTTTAGGGGTACATATATATTGAATGCACACTTGAACATTTATACGTATAAGAGAGAATATGTTTGTATGTCAAAAGTTGAAGGCCAGATGCTTGGGGGATAGCCTCACCCAAATTTACAGGGAAAATGGTCTGGCACACAGGATGGACATAGGCTGCTTGGGATAGGCTTAAGTTAAAAATTTTTAGAAATATTAGCAATTATAAACACCCTTAAGACATTTTCACAGTCTTTCTTGGAGTCAAGGTTGAAATATGGCATGTGACTTATGTGGAGTTGTTAATGAAAAGAAACAAAGACTGGATAAAGGAAGAGAAGAGAAAAGCAAAGCATCCAAGACACACACTTGTTTCAATGCTTCTTGAGGGAGGGAAGTGGGGGGGTGAGGGGTGATGGAGAATGATGAGATAGGTAGAGACAGAGAAGAGAGAGGAAAGAGTAAAAAGGAGAGCGAGCGGAGAGAGGAGAGAGCAGAGAGAGGAGAGAGCAGAGAGAGGAGAGAGCAGAGAGGAGAGAGCAGAGAGAGGAGAGACCGGAGAGAGAAGAGCGAAGAGAGAGAGAGAGAGAAGAAAGCGGAGAGGAGAGAAGGGGGAAGAGGGAAAAAGGGAGAGAGAGAAAAGAGATAGAAGGGAAAACAGACACACAAGGAGGCAAAAAGAGAGGATAGAGAAGAGAGAAGGAGAGTAATGTCAAGTACCCACTAGTATAACATAAAACAAATTTTCAGTTCATTGTACGTATGGACAAATGTAGAGCATTCTATATACCAATTAAATTTTAATGCTGCGACAAATATTAAAAACCTCACCTACTGATCATAGATCTTCCTTCTGAGAGAATGAGAACTGGAATATTGGTGTGTTGTTCAATCTGATGATATTGAAAATCATAATCTGTCTTTTGCCAATTTATAACATTGCCCAGAGCAGTAAGGTTCTGAACTCCTTTGGTATCTAACTGGCCAGCTGTGAGAGCAGTTTCATCGACTATTAGGTGCACGTGTCGGCTCAACTGAAGCAGCCCACTTACCAACCTGTTTGTTTTGTAATCCTGTAAAAAAAAAAAAAAAGCAATAGTTTGTAAATAACTCACATGCAATACACTCCATCATGGGCAAAATAAGTATTTTTGTTTTTTTCATGACCATAGAATGCATTTTAACAATATTAAAACAAAATTAATTTAATCTTGCACACAGAGAAGTTATGGAAATTCAAGTGCACCACGCAGGGGTTAAAGGTATTTAAATTTAGAGAAATGTACCTTCTTTGGAATGAAATTCATAGTATTCATGTTGGCGAGTGTCATGGAGAAGAAGGAGGACTGAGTGACGAGGCTGCTGATCAGCTTGTAAACTAAGGTAGTATACTGCTGCTCTTGTAAAGACTTGTTTATTCCAGAGATATTCATGCTGTACTTTCCAAGTGCAATTATATCCTGCAAATCACCCAAAATGTAAAACAGATACAATCAATTAATTGAATCTTAGTCCATCTGTCTAACTATTTGCATACTTTTGACTTATGGCATTATAGGAATGCAAGAATGAGGAGTAAGGAAAAGCCATTAGCATAGTAGAACTATGCTAATAGTTCTACTATTAGCATGGATGCTAATATTAGCAGGAAAGCATGGATGAACTACCGAGAGGTAATACAAAAATGCAGAAAGAGGTGGAAGAGGAGAGGACACGGGGAGAAGAAATATAGGCACTTACAGGAAAGAGTGACAGAAGTACAACTGCACATGAATGCGATAACACAAACAAAACTGACGAGCAGTATAGGAAATCCAATCTTTCCAAGAGGGTATCAAGAATAAGGCTAGATAGGATGCACAGAGGGGAAGGTGATATAGCTCTGTTGTTACAATTCAACAATCGTGAGAGAGGTGGAAGGGGTGTCCCTGGAGGAATCAGAACAGACGCCAAAGCCAGCAAGACCTAACCCGGCGGGTAAACTAGCATGACAAAGTTCAGACACCCACACAATTGCTCGAACAACTGCCTAGTTACCCGGGACCCCAAAAAATAGCTGAAGGCAGTACCACAGAAATACCTCCGGAAGGAGAGACAAGGTAGCGGGTCCGAGAGTCCCACACAAGGCCCAGACAGATCCATACCTGGAATGGAACCAGATGGGTTCCTCCAGTTCACCAGGAACTCAAACCTGGCGAGCTGGGAAAGAACCACACCCCTGGCGAGCAGACAAGCAGACTGGCTGGGAGCCCACACCAACCAGTTGTTGAGGTAGGCCAGAACCCGAACCCTTAGCAGACGCAGACTGGTCAGCACGACCCGGGTAAGGCGCGTAAATACTTGAGGTGCCAGATTCAAGCCAAAGGGAAGACAACAAAAGCGGCAAGCTTGCCACCCCACCACGAAACCTAACCAGTCCCTGAATCCCAGATGAATGGGAATATGCCAATACACCTCCCGGAGGTCCAGAGATATCATCCTGTTGAAGCCGGACCCGAGACAGAGTTGTCATCCGAAAGGAGGGGGCAAGGAATCCAGGGGTTCAGACGGGACAAGTCCAGATTGAACCGCAAATCTGCACAGTCCCGTTTCGCCTCTGGAAACCAGCGAGAAACCCGCCCGAGGGATGTGGCCATTTCGCCCACGCCCAAGCGCACCCACTCCAGGGTCAGGGTTGATAAAGATACTGTTTAACATGAGTAGTACGCAAACAAGGGGACACTGGTGGAAACCGAGTACCCAAATGAGCCACAGGAACGTCAGAAAGAACTTTTTCAGTGTCAGTAGTTAACAGATGGAATGCATTAGGCAGTGATGTGGTGGAGGCTGACTCCATACACAGTTTCAAATGTAGATATGATAGAGCCCAGTCTTAAGGTGTCATTACTGTATTGCTTGTACTGAACTCTAATAATAGTTGTAATCTCAATCCAATATTAAAACACTTGATATTTTAGATTAATATTACAACAATTTTAAGGATCTGTTTAAATTCCTGTGTGTATGCATGTTATTCAGCATATTATAAACATATTATATATTTTAATACTGTGAAATTCTGTTATATATGGCCGAAGAGACTGCCTAGCATGCACCATAATACTGGCCACCAACATTTTACTAACAATCAGGTCCAGTATCGTAAATTGCTTTTGGTTGACAGCAAAATCACGCCAGACTAGATTTTGCTGTGATTTCATATATCAACATCTCAAAATACATACTACAGGTTTTCTAAAAACATGCTACCTTATTTTTACTTTCAACATCAATAACTAAATGGCAGATGAAAAACAAATTTACTCTACCTTAAGATACTTGGGTATTGACAATGTTATTTACCTGTCTCAAGTACACAGAGGACATCAAGTGGCAGATCATGAACTCTGCAGCAAGTGCATCTCCCAAGAAAGCCTCCTGAAAAACCTGACGGAGTAATTCCCGGGTTTCTCGCATGCTCCCTTTCAGTGTTTCTACACCACCGGAGCAGTCCAAGTCAGCTGGAAGAAGTGGGTTTGTATGGGACAGTTTTCGAGCAGAGAGAACATGTAATCTGAAAATTACAACAAACTGAATTATACACTGAACTAATTAATTATTGGTTTAATTTGTTCTACAGAAAAAGATATTCCAAGTAAATTTATTCATTTTGGTCGACAAAAAGGGTACAAATTATGCAGTTATTTATATTGCATTTTATACTAATCATGACCAAGATTTTGAATAGCAAAAGACTTATTTACAGTGAAAAATACAGTGATGTCTTATGGTGTGTTTGTGACAGGAATCTCTGATCCAAGTATAGTACTATAACAATTATTTGGAGAGTGATATTTCTCTTTTTTTAACATCTATAACCTTTGTTCACTACATTATTCATCATTTTTTCTCCAGGCTGATGTCTCCTTTATACCATGAAAGTTTGAAATAGGGTAATAATAATAAATGGATTAAATACTGATTTTGTCATGTTTCATTCCTAAATATATTTGTCAAGAAACACATACTGCTTACACTGAATTTATTTGTCAGAATTCCAATCCTGGAAGACTTGAATGAACATACAATTTTCTTTTTATTCTGGCTAGCTGTTTATTGCCATAATTTGAAGAGACAAATTATCCTAAAGGTCAAAGTAACAGCCATAATTATATCTTAAATCAATAAGAAACTCAAACATCCATTTTTCAACCTATGTTGAAATAAACATACTGTTATCTACCAATTTTACCTAGTTATCAACTAGATAGAATACAATATGCATTTAAATTTTGCTATAATTTATCAATCAAGTGGGTACAAGACAAGTCACCTGGATACAAGAGAAAGCAACGAGCAATAGGTCTCACCTGGGTACAAGAGAAAGCAACGAGCAATAGGCCTCACCTGGGTACAAGAGAAAGCAACGAGCAATAGGTCTCACCTGGGTACAAGAGAAAGCAATGAGCAATAGGTCTCACCTGGGTACAAGAGAAAGCAATGAGCAATAGATCTCACCTGGGTACAAGAGAAAGCAACGAGCAATAGGTCTCACCTGGGTACAAGAGAAAGCAATGAGCACAGTCTCACCTGGGTACAAGAGAAAGCAATGAGCAATAGGTCTCACCTGGGTACAAGAGAAGGTGGTAAGCAATGAATAGCATCTTCCTCCATCTCCATTGTGGCCACACTCATTTCAGGTTTTCCCTCGTGATCAGAGCCCAATAATGACAATGCAGGATCAATGGACAGTATACCAACAACTTCAACAATGTCATTAAGGGATAAGATCTGATCATCATATATCTGAAATTTTTTTTATAAAAGCCATGAGCACAACAGAACAAGGAAATGGTTACAACAAAACCCACTAATCCCAAGAAAGAGTTTTACTTAAACAAAAGCAGTAAATTCAGTGTTCTGGCCTAATGTGAGTACATAGTAATTGGTGCATTTCAAATGTTATGTATGCAGATGATAATTGTTAACTTTTATTAGAAAGTGAAGAAAGTTACAAAGCCTAGTGAGAGAAGACTGTTAATGGTTAACACAGATCAATGTAAAGTTACAGTTGTGGAGAGAAGGAAATTTTGAGAATGTGTGCATGTATTTCGTCGACACCTCTCTCAGTGATTGTGTTTGTTATATCTAATGTATTGATGGTGTTTATTATAGTGAAATGATGGAAGTGGTCAGTTTAAATATCTGGAATGTCATTAAAATAGGAATTTCTTCCATTAAAACTGAGGGTTGGGCCAGTTAGGGAAAGAAAGTAACAGATGCACTGAAAGTTCTGATTAGAAAGAGAGCAGTCAAAAAGAACAATCTAAGGAGCATATGTGATGTTAAGAGAACAGATAAAGTGTAACAAATTTTTTATAGAAAGATGTGGTGTAAAGTATATTGCAAGACTTTGTGAGGAAGTAGAGACAATGTGAATAGGGAATATGGTATGAAAGAAGACAGCATTTTATGAAGATTATGATAACTAATGAGGAGCTCTGTACACTTAGCCTTAAGAGGCCCGGTGACGTAGATTTTTCCAAATATGATATAGTGAAAATTTTAAAATAAATCTCCCATTATTTGGCATCAGCATCGTGAAAATTTCATCCCAATATGTTAAGAAATGGAGTTTTTACAAATTTTAAAAAAATAAATGAGTGCGGTGACGGACGGCAACCATTACTGATAATAACGATACCACCACCTATTTACTGGCAACCAGGGATAAAGAGATACAAGCACCTGTCCGACGCACAGAGAAGACAAGTACAGTAGTACTAAGGAGGATCTACAAAGTGGATTTGCAGTTGGTGCCACCTGGAGGGCCAGATTTCACAAATAATAATGAATTAGTATGTTATTATGCTGTATTTTATTATATATCATATAAATACATTGCCCAATGGCAATATTTCTTATGTCACTGTGTACAAAAAGGTGACAACCCCCGCTTTTTTTTCTCTCTCTCTCCTTTGTTTCTATATGAATTTTGTTATGACTTCTATATCTTAGAGAAATGTATACCCGGCACTAAGCATGTGAAGTTGGAACGAAATTGGTCAACATGTTAATCAGCCACAGGTGGCAGAAGTTGCAACTTTTTTTTTTTTTTTTGCCAATTTATTTACAGATTTCAAACTCTATTCTCTTGGTCTATTTAGGTTGTATTGATGAATGAGGACCAGATGAGAGCTTTATCACTTATATATGGGCAATAAATAAAGTTACTGCTATATATATATATATATATATATATATATATATATATATATATATATATATATATATATATATATATATATATATATGTCGTACCTAGTAGCCAGAACTCACTTTTTGGCCTACTATGCAAGGCCCGATTTGCCTAATAAACCAAGTTTTCCTGAATTAATATATTTTCTCTAATTTTTTTCTTATGAAAAGATAAAGCTACCCATTTCATTATGTATGAGGTCAATTTTTTTCATTGGAGTTAAAATTAACGTAGATATATGACCGAACCTAACCAACCCTACCTAACCTAACCTAACCTATTTTTATAGGTTAGGTTAGGTAGCCGAAAAAGTTACGTTAGGTTAGGTTAGGTAGGTTAGGTAGTCGAAAAACAATTAATTCATGAAAACTTCGCCTATTAGGCAAATTGGGCCTTGCATAGTAGGCTGACAAGTGCGTTCTGGCTACTAGGTACGATATATATATATATAAATATATATATATATATATATATATATGTCGTACCTAGTAGCCAGAACATGCTTCTCAGCCTACTATGCAAGGCCCGATTTGCCTAATAAGCCAAGTTTTCGTGAATTAATTGTTTTTCGACTACCTAACCTACCTAACCTAACCTAACTTTTTCGGCTACCTAACTTAAACTAACCTATAAAGATAGGTTAGGTTAGGTTAGGTAGGGTTGGTTAGGTTCGGTCATATAACTACGTTAATTTTAACTCAAATAAAAAAAATTAACCTCATACATAATGAAATGGGTAGCTTTATCTTTTCATAAGAAAAAATTAGAGAAAATATATTAATTCAGGAAAACTTGGCTTATTAGGCAAATAGGGCCTTGCATAGTAGGCCAAAAAGTGAGTTCTGGCTACTAGGTACGACATATTGTGTATATATATATATATATATATATATATATATATATATATATATATATATATATATATATATATATATATATATATATAGTGTGCTACTCAAGCAGGAGGAGCTGCCAATCACCGGGAAGCGGCCAAGTCACGTAAATACAGAGACCTTGAGCACCACTACAATTTTGTCCCCATTGCCTCAGACACACTTGGTGCCTGGGGTATAAGTGCTGCTAGCTTTTTGAAGGAGTTGGGGTCTAAGCTAATCAAAACAACTAGAGACCCTAGGGCTGCCAGTTTTCTTTTTCAGCGCCTTAGTGTGGCAATCCAGAGAGGAAATGCTCACTGCATCCATGGTTCCTGCCCGCCATCTGAGGAGCTTGAGGAGCTATTCAACTTGTGACAAGCAGCCTTGTACCCTGCATGTAATCAATATTGCAACTTTTTTGTGTAATGACATTTTCAAATAAAGTTAGATAAATATACACACATACCAAAAGAATAGGGGTGGTAGGAGAAGAAAATATCAAAGTGTTCAGTGAGGATCCACAAGGTCTTCTCTGAGTGCTCTTTATTTTCTTCTCCGAGGCTATGGGTCCCTACACTTGCACCAGAGGTGGTACCCCTTCTAGGTTATATTATATATATATATATATATATATATATATATATATATATATATATATATATATATATATATATATATATATATTTTTTACAAAATGGAAGGGAGTACCACCTCTGGCTGGAAGAAGGGGGACCCATAGCCTCGGAGGAAATCACACATAACGCATTGGAGGGAATGTAGGTCCCCTCCAATACAGTTTCTGTGTGCTTTTCTCCTACCACCCCCTTCCTTTTTTTTTTTATGCTTTATTGTGTATTTAAAGGTTACAAAACATACAAGACAAATGCCTAAAGGTTATGTATCTCTTGAAGCTCCTCCGCTTCCGGACAGGAACCGAGGACGCAGCAAGCATTTCCCCTCTGGATCGCCACACTGAGGCGCTGAAACAAAAAACTGCAAGCCCTTGGGTCTCTGGTGACGTCGATGAGCTTGGAACCCAATTCCTTGAGAAATCCCAAGGCACTCTTGCCCCAGGGGCCATGCGTCTCAGACGCTATGGGAACAAAGAGGTATTGGCCTGCCAGTCGCCTGTATTTGAGAGATTTTGCTGTTTCCCTGTGGTTGGCCGCCCCACCTGCTTGATCAGCTCCGAAGTGTACATAGGTGTCAGCCAGGGTGGATACACATGTGTAGTCCCACACCAACTGTCTACCCTCCTTCCATGAGTATATGGTGATGCCATCAGGGCGAAGTGCGGGGAAATCCGGGTTCTGGACCCCTAGGATGCGAGGTTCTCTCTCCGCTGGGCACTTAGCTGAGACGAGGCTTCTCTTGATGATGTCATTGACCTCGTTGTGTCTTGCATGCCAGCCCTTTGTGCTTCCACAATGCAACCCATGCAGTCCGTATTGGTCTGCTTCCACCCTGTTGCAAATACACTTGTATTCAGTGTGAATTGGGGCACCAAGGCGGAGGGCCACTGCTACACGAAGGGATTCTGGATCTAGGCGCGTGCCCATTGCTGACATGGGTACTGCCAGGAGGAAGTCTCCTGCATGGGGGGCACGCACTGCTCTGAGGCGGGCTTTCTCCTTGTCTGATGTTGCGGCGCTGAGCATGGCATCAGCTACTTTTTCCACTAGAGGGTGGTCCCAGCCGGACTGTTTGTGTTGTTTTGTTGGCTCTATAATGGTTGCTGGGGCTGCCAGAACATCCCACTGATTTGAACATTCAGTGAAAGCAGGATCGTGTATTCCTGCTGAATCTCTCAAGGTTGCAGGTAAGATATCTCTGACGAGGTCGTGCGATGCATGGGAGGAGGAAAGGAAGGCTGGTAGAGCAATTTGGGAGGCTGTGCGGACACCAAGGCCGCCAAGTCTTACAGGAAGGGTTGCTTGCTCCCACTGAGAGTCGTCCAATGGCAGGTTCAGGACTTTCACCAGCATGGACCTCAGAAGGGTGTCATACACATTTAACTTAGGGCTGCTGTAGGATGGAGAACATCTCAGAAAGTAGGTCAACTTAGGGAGAGACAGGCATCTTGTGAGGAGAAAGAGAGCATCATGGGCATCAATCTTGTCAATCCTGTCCAGCATTCTCTTTAGATCAGTGATTTTTGCAGCCAGGACCTCCTCGATTGCTCGTGGGCCAATGGGGGCACCCAGGAGAGTGCAGTCCGGTGGCTCGACAATGAGAATGTCTGGAAGAACATTTTGTATTTGCCCAGTGATGTCTGGGTTGCGGGAAATTATTTCACACTTGGATGCATTGAGAATGAGGCCTAAGGCTGCTCCCTGCTCCTGGATTTTCCTTATATCCTCCAAAATGGTTTCTGGGGTTCCAGCGAGAGTGCCATCATCCAGGTACCAGATGTTTAGCTCGCTTGTCAGACTATCAGTGACCTCTTTGATAGCTAGGCAGAAAAGGAGGGGTGCTAAGGGGTCACCTTGTTGGACACCTTCACAGGAGTTTATTTCATGCTCCCCAAAAAGGAGCTTAGAGTCCCCACTGTAGCACGATCGGATGAACGGGTAAAGGGGACGGAAATGGTTGTGTACAGCCCTGAGGACGGCGTCTCGTCTGACTTGATTGAAAGCATTTTTGAAGTCAAGCTTTACTAGTGCCTATATATATATATATATATATATATATATATATATATATATATATATATATATATATATATATATATATATATATATATATATATATGTGAGAAAGCTGCATGAACGCGCAAGCCATATATCGAAATATAGACGATCTAATATAGACGATCATTGGTGCGGTGGTCACGGTACTGTGTACGTTTAGGGGTGATCCTGGACGGCATGGGTTCGAATCCTGGCCGGGTCAAAGAGTTCTAAGTGATATATATATATATATATATATATATATATATATATATATATATATATATATATATATATATATATATATATATATATATAATGTCTAACCTACTATTAGACAGTTAAGGGGGAGAGTGTCTGTTTTACAGTTATTCCTAACGTGGAAGGGGGGTATTATTTTCTTGACTTCATTTCATCACATATTGACCTACATCTTTCACATTTTCAAGTACAAATTCCAAGCAATCTTAATTCAAATTTACAAGATAAGTCAATTCAGAGTACTATATACATTGTCGAGAACTTTATCTTCATTTTTCTATGAACAGAATTTTCAACTTTGAGACACTGTCAAAAATTTAGTTTCTGACCGATTCTCACCATTTTTACATATGTGCAAAGTTCTAAGGTAATCATTTTGTCATTTAGTCATAAAGCCATAAAGTTTGGTTATCAATTTTTTACGTCTAAATTTGACACATATTTGGATGGCAACATTGAACAAATATTTTACAGAAAACTATACTCTCAAACAATATTTTGCAAAGTGAAACATTATATGCCATTCTGAGACCACAATGAATAAAATAACAATAACAAAAATAACAATGAATATTTTGACAGCAAATTTAAAATTGTGATTTTTTATTTTTAACTTTTTTCTGTTCATGGTATGATGTTGATCCATTAGGAAAAGTTTGAGCATTTACCATGAAAATATTACTACTAAAAAAAAAAAAAAAACTTTTGAGGAAATTTTGGTACACAGTCACTGTGTCTCTCAAGTGGTGGCAAGTTACTGTGAATGGTTTGCTGGAATGAGGCAATGCTTGCTATATGTGATATACAGACTTGCTATATGTGATATATAGCAAGTGAACAAGTGTAATTTCAGCATCGTTAATTGTTTCATTGGAGTAGGACAAAAATCCTTGGAGCAAGACAGGAATTAAACCAGCATTCAGGGTAACCCCAGATGCTGGTTCAATCACTGTCCTGCTCAGATGACTTTCTCATCGATATATTGTATCATGTTATTGTGATTTCCTTGTGTGTCTGTTGCTTTTTTCTTTTGAATTCCTGTCATGGACCTTGCTTGTGTGAGATAATTGCCTGCTCTATAATACATTTTGTAAGCTTCAATATAAATTACTTTCTTTTTTTTTTTACTTGTAAGGTCTTTTAAGCCATACTATAATCTTTCACCTTCATATTTTTTAATCTTGGCAAATTATAAAAATATTTATTTTTAAAATAATACAATTTATGAGGATAATAGTACAGTACCATTATCATCACTGATCTTATTACCATCATTATTTAGGATAAAAACCCACACTTGTGTATTTGTGAAATTTATGTATAGAAAGTACAAGTCTTTTGCAATCTCCTGAGCACTTTGTCAAGGTCAGGGTTTGAGGTTAGGACGAGACTTAAATCTCAATGTCTAATCAAATGACATTGAGATGTAAGTCTTGTCCTAACTACATACTCAAAACTTACCAAAGCACTCAGGAGAGTGCCAAAGACTTGTAATTTCTTTACATAAATCTCACAAATATACAAGTGTGGGTTTTTATCCTATGTTATTATATGTGTGAGAAGACATTACCATTACTTATCATTATTATTACTAAGAGTTAACTATGTACTCGGCTGCAGAGCTAACCACACTTATACTCAGTAGAACTTTTGATTTTTAATAGCTAACCTTAATAAGACATGGTGTGCCGGTCATTCCTGGAATAGGGAAGTTGAGTTCAACTGTTCCATTAGAAGGAGAAGCCAAAGTAGTGATGCTTGTTTCCTGCAAATTTTGAGTTGCTTCATCTTGTCTGTCTGTTTTATTGCGTTTCTTTTCTCCTTGATTTACCTCTTCCAATTCCATGCTAAATGATAAAAATTATAATACGTAAATTAAAAATACATCATGTTTATGCATGCATTAATTCTAGCAAGAACTTGCATACGTATTCCTCAAAAAATTCAAATAAAAGAACAGAAAAGGACGGAAGAGGCAAAATCTTACATAGATGCCCAAGTGTACTCCATACAGAGATTCTGGGGCCTTGTAAGTAAGATAGTTAACTGAGTTAACTAACTCCACACATTTTGAATAATGCAAATTCATTGAAACATTGTAATACCAAACAAGTCACTCTTCATATATGCTCTACATCCTGCATGAAATCTTATTACAACATTTAATAAAACATTCCAGTTCTGTATATATGCATCATTCTCCAGACTCCCCTCATTTTCTTTTAAATATATTCCTTGAGTCCATGAATATTACACCATGTAAACATTTTCAGTGTTTCTTGTGTGCCTCCTTCACTAGGTGTGTGCAAATATCTGATCCATACAACCTCTTCCACTATGAAAACTACATTAATTATGAGTAACTAACGATGGAATGCATTAGGCAGTGATGTCGTGGAGGCAGACTCCATCCACAGTTTCAAATGTAGGTATGATAAGAACCCAGTAGGCTCAGGAATCTATACACCAGTTGATTGATAGTCGAGAGGCGGGACCAAAGAGCCAAAGCTCAACCCCCGCAAGCACAACTAGACGAGTACATTGTTCATCACCGACAAATATCTCCATTTTCTGTACTTGTCCCATCACTATTTTGCCATACACTTTCCCACTACACTTAGTAAATTAATGCCTCTATAGTTCTTACACTTGCTACAATCAGCATTATTTTAATTTATAGGTACAATCACAAATCTTTTTGAATCATCTGGACCAGTATTACTTTCAAATGCCTTTGGGCAAATTTTACTCACCCATTCCTTTCCTCTGCCAAATTTTAAAATTCCTGCATGTACACTATTATACCTAACTGTATTTCACTGTTTGAACTATTTTGTTAATTCTGGCAATGAATCTTGGACTCTTCTAACACCTTAAAAACCAATCATGTTCGTATTCTCAATTAACGCCACCACCACAATGAATTATCGGACAGGGAACAGGAGAGAGATGCAAGGCGTGTAGATGTAAATATCCTATCAGGACAGGTGTAGCAAACAAATAAATGGTAAAAAGGATCCTGGCCTGATACACAAATAATCCTGAAACCCCTTAGGTGTACTGTATAGAATAATGGAGCAGTGCTGGACATTACTATTGACCCACCTTAATAAGGAACTGATGGAGGAGGAATACCGAACTATTAAGGGTACTAGGTCAAAAGGGAACGAAGAGTCCCTTTTGACCTAGTCCCATTCCCTGAACGAATATGTCCAGTATCACATCGGCAGGTACCATTAATACAAAGGGGGAAGACACTTTAAAAACATTACTTTAATTATCATTTTAGAAAGACAATTCCTATGTTCCCTAACAGAGGCAAAGAAAATTGAATGTTATAAGGTGCTGGTACAAAAGAGTCGCACTTACTTCCACAGTGGGTTGCACTCGACTTTGAGGAACAGTACTTGATATTCGTCCTCCATAATCTTTATCACAACCCACAGTCCACACACTGTATTCTCTCATTGAAAGCGATCTTATATACAGTTGAACAGGGCCTCCGAGATCCTCAGCCTCCTTGATGTGGAGGCTGAGGTAATCCTCGTGGATTAGCATGACATCATCGTAATAATCTCGTGACCTCTTTCATCATTGACCCGAGTTGACCTGGCCCTGGGTTAGTACCCGACAGAGGTGTGAATCTTCACTGTGTACCGCTGACTGGTCAGCAACACACCCAACAGTTCCAACTGTAGCCGCTTTGCTGTTCTGTTGATTTGCTGTGTACTGCTTGTTTTGCTGTGTACTGCTGTCTTGTTACATAACTATCAATTCTCATTTTGACTAATCAGTCAACTCGCTCTAAACTTCTACTCATATTCTTTCATCTTTTATCTCTGAGGCACCTTCAGCCATTTACCTCAGAATTTTATATTACATGAGCCATCATATGATCAGAAACCTCCAGATATTCTTTATCATTTTTGAATCCACAAATACATAATCAGTAAGGCTCTTTTCTATTTCTATCATCTCGTAACAGACATGATGTCATGTAGAATTATGTATAAATTATTGCACTTAAAATATGTATACTGCACATAACTCTCAATCACTGTACTTACCTTTCCACTTTACCATTAAAACTTTCCAAACAATAAATCTAATGTCTTAGTAACATACTAATTTCACTCTCTAAACTACTCCAAAAATTATCTTTCATTCTCACATCAATCACATAGATCATATACCACCACCTAACCCTTTCCAACTTGAACTCCTCGTACAGTTCAATCACTCTGAACTCTGCAACTAGAAATCATTCATTAACCATTGCACTGCACACCTGTTCTCAGTAAAAATTTCTTAGTGCAATTGTCAAGGACATATTTTTGTTGTTTTTATAAATGTTCAGGTAAAGTTAATGTCAAAATGTTTCTAAACTCAACTATTTCCATTCCAAAACACAAAGAGTAATGAAAACTTTAAGAAACATTTGAAATATAGCCCAATTAAAAAAAATACCACAACTCTCAGAGCACCTAAAGGTGCTTTGCACAGTCCAGTGGTTAAAAGGCCAACTACCTCCCTGCTTGAATAATAAATACCCAATTTCATTCTTTATTTACACTACTTTAGTTTTGTATACAACAACTTAACACACCATAGTCCGTTCTTAAAACATTTTAACACTCCCATTCTCCCTACCAACAAAAATTAAAAACAGGACATCAGAGATGTTGAAAATGAATTATTACAGGAAAAGCTGAACATCTAATTTATTGCAGATAAGGAATTCTATACCTAAAATTTTAGCACAATACTAACAGAAATAACAAAATCAACTTTAACACCAACCGATCTGTGTCTTCTGTTGCTAATTCAGCACATGTATTTCCAGCTGAACAATGCTCTTGTTCTTCAGTTGCACTACGTTTTTTTTTAGACACACAATTTGAGGCACTTGCACTTATTGTAGATGGATTCCTATCTTGATATATCTAGAAATGCAAAATTAAAAATGAAGTTTCACACCACTGAAAACATGGTTTAAACTAATAGCTAAACCTAAGATTTGTCTAGGATGTCATGCTTAAAAAGAAATTTTGATACAAATCTGAAATTCCACAATATGGCATGTTGAAAAATTATATACCAGTACAGTATACTGTACTGGTACTAAAATATGCAAGGAAAGTACTGTAAACCAAGAGTAGATATATAACAATGGATGGTAAAATGCTTGATATATATAACACATTAGAATACAGCACTAAAGAGATAGTTCCAGCAAATCAAGTAGTGGAAGCTCATTTGACGAATTTAATCCGTTCCGGCACCGAGCTCGTCATGCGAAATGCTCGTCTTTCAAAACGAATTTCCCCCATTTAAAATAATGGAAATAAAATTAATCCGTTCTACCACCGAAAAACATCAATATGATATTCGATGTTTTAAATAATGGAGCAGCCTACCTTACATACACTGAACAAACCTTTATGACATTTTTCTTTCTTCAAATTTGTACATTTTTTTTATTTTTAATTTTTTTAAAGAAAAATGTTCGTTCAGTGTTCGTCAGGTAGGATGCTCCATTATGAAATTCTTTCTTTTTTTCAAATTTATTCAATTTGTTTTGTATTTTTTATTTTTTTTTATTAATAATAGAGCAGCCTACCTGACATACACTGAACAATTCTTTATGACATTTGTCTAATTTCAATTTTTTTCAATTTTTTTTCAATTTTTTTTAGAAACTGGAGCAGCCTACCTGACATTCACTGAACGAACTTTGACTTTTTTTTTTTAATTTTTTCAATTTTTCTTTTTCTAATTTTGCCTAAAAAACAAAAATCTATGCTTTGCAACATTACAGCAGTCACCCCTTAACATCCCAGCAACATTAGCATCTTTAAAACAAGAAAACATTTATTTGCATCATCGGAGGTGTCCGATGATCTGCTAGAACCTGCGGGAACACTAGGAAGCACCATGTGGTTTTCTCGTTAATCAAGTGAAAGCTCATCAATCGAGACAAATTTTTGCCGCATGACGCGCTCGTTATTCAAAATGCTCGTAGATTGAGGCGCTCGTCACTCGGGGTTCCACTGTACAGTACAGTACAGTATATAACTTTTTAAACAGGAATAATATACTGTACTCTCGGCCTTTAATTCCGCTCAAATATTTTAAATTTTAATCCGTTGCCTCCTTCTGCTCTTTAGTGTAGGCCTTATGTAAATTGCATTGCATTTTACATACATATTAATGCTTTTACTGAACACTTGAATATTGTATTGTGTAATTATTACACAGGTTAAGCAGTTGATACACACACTATGAAGTTTACGTGTAATTCAGCAGGCACGCACAAAGTCCAATTCAACAAGCACGCAAAAGTGTGAAGCCCAATTCAGCAGGCACGCATACGTATGAAGCCCTATTTAACAGGCACCCACAAGTATGAAGCCCAATTCAGCAGGCATGCACAAGTATGAACATGGAAATGCAAAAGATAAGAAAATTAATATAGAAAATTAGAAAATAGTAGCCAATGAGATGAATATATAAAATAGCACTCAATGGTGCTATGTATCCAGATAATAGAATCACCAACTGAAGATGAGGACGTGCTTATACAGAACCCATACCTATATTTCTTTTGCTACCTATCATACCTGTATTTCTATATCAAGCAAAAATTAATGGTATCACTTAACAGGCCCAATTACCTATTACCATCTCTACTTGAAGTGAAATTTCATTTAACACGAATTTTGTGAACTAATTTTTGGGATGCCCACTACAATGCAGGGCTTCAAAAAGCAGAACTTTTTAAAGGCTAAAAGCAGACTTCAACTTCAAAATATTATACAGACCTCTTTTACCCAATCATTTTCTCCAGGAACAGGAATGCAGTAGTATGTGAAACGATCTCCCGTCTCACACTGAGGAGAGTCTGTTACAATTGTTTCTCCGGCCTGCAAAATATTTGTATTTTAACATCTGTAATAAATTTACCACAGTACAATACATACAGTACTGTATTTCTAAAATTTATTAAATTTTAATTCTTTGGTAGCTTCTATTAAAATGTTTTATTTCTAAAATATTTTTTCATCCTAACACACAAGTCTGCTTCATGCATATTTTTAATGTTTACAACACAATGAAAAATAATTTGCAAGATGAGCCTTTTAAATTCTTTTGGCCAAGTGATTATTCTCTGCATTTTTGTGTAGTTTTTATCTACAACAATGCATTTCTAATATTTAAATATAATTAAAGAGTCTACTGCAATTTTCATCTTACCCCACATTCTGCAATGTCCTTGTAGCGCCCCGACTGAAGACTAGAAGACCTTTTGTTGCTGTCATGTACTTCATATACATCCAAGAAGAACTCATTATCAAACATATCTTGTACCATACCTCTGAAGCGCACCACCTGATTGCAACGCAGATCATGAAGTGGAGTTTCGTTTACCCATGGAACCTATTGGACAAATACAAGGAATAAAATTACCAGAGTTATAGCTGTATACCATACTAATTTAACATCAGCTTTGTTAAATACATACAACAAATCAGACAGGCCTATTGTAAAAACAGTGCAGTAAGAGTATAGGTAGATGAAAATATAGGAATACTGTACTGTACTCGAGTCAGCGTGCTTTGTATAACCGAGCTTATACAGTATAAGTTTGGGTGGATAGTTTATAAGCGGTGTCATATGGGCCAATAGGCCTTCTGCAGTTATACATCATTCTTATGCTCTTAAATAGAAATCTGTCTGTTCTAAGAAGGAAGAAGGAAACTGAACATTACAATACCATACATGACAAAATCAGACAATCAACCATGCCAAATACTGATCAATATATACTTAACAACAGGTGTATAAGAGTGTGTTATCACCTTAGCAAGAACTGATGGTTTCCTTATTTCACTTTCAAAAAATTCTTTCACCTTCTCCCTCCATCGCCCGGATGGTCCACACTCCTCTGTTGGCAGTAATACAGTTATCAGCCACTGGGGGAAAGACTTAAGAAATTAACACAATATGGTCTACACCACATCTTGCAAACTCTTTCCTAAAACTCAATATCTCTTCCCTAATAATTATACTATATGTAATGAAAAAAATTGCAACAACAAATAATGATTTGAAGAGCTGGAAGGATATACCTGATGACAACATAAATGAACTTCAGAGCAAGTCCTAAAATGTTACCTAAAATATCAGCGAGATCAAGTCAATCAACAACACTTGCTAAAATGTTGTCACAAAAATTCACTTGCTCTTAGGAAGCAAAATATATTCCAATTTGATTTAACAAGATTCTAGTTTAAGTATTTTAACATAACCAGATGGTAAGTATCCAAACTCCTTACCTGCTATACTGTACTCATAACTTGAGGTAAAGACAATTTCTAACTATTCCTAGAGACCAGTCTGCAGTATATGATGACCTTGGAATTAGTACAGTATCTATGCAGTAGCTCAACTAAATACTGAACTGGTTAATTCATAGAGCACAAGTCACAGGAATTTTCATACCTTACCAATTTTAACCCACAATATACAGTGCATTAGGAATATGTGAAAACTGCTGACAAATATAAAATATACAGCCTATAAAATAAGATTTTATGAACAAAATAACCAGTGTGAGAAATGTCAGTCAATGAAATGAAAACCCTGGTTCAACTTTATAACTTATGAATTGATCATCTAAAAACTCTTCAATAAACTAAATACAGCTCTTAGGTTAGTAATTATTGTAGATATGTGTTACTGTATATTAAAAAAAGAATGAGAAAAATCTTGGTCACTACATTGTCATATTCAGATGCATATTAGCCATGATTTTCCCCATGAATTCAATATGGTTTTACTTTATTATCTCACCATCAATAAATTAAAAACAAAATGAAACCTGTACATTCTTCCTTTAAAAAAAGATCTCTATTAGCCTACAGAATATATTTTTCTTCCATGAATACCTAAAAACATTGCATTTAGTATATTGCACTCAAAATATACATGCCACCAAGTGAAAATCAGAATAACATCAATATATTACTCTACAGATGTCAATAGTGTGGCACTATAGACAGCAAGTGTCACTTAGCCTAACAAGTTATGAACAGATTGGTCTAACCAGCACTGGATCTAAAAATTGCAGAAACTATGCAGATTTAAAGTAATCAATGATGTCACAACTACTAGCAAACCCACTTTTGCACGTTTTAGAGCCAAATACAAGTTACATTGTTATATTACACTGTATCCACATAATAAGTAACATGCTATTATGTTATGCGGCAACAGGGTTGATGATTTGTGGAACCAATTACCGCATAATATAAGTAGGATCCCTAGATTGTTTCAAGCATAGGTTAGACATATATATATATATATGAATAAGATTGGGTGGCTATAAATAGGAGCTGCCTTGTATGGGGCCAATAGGCCTTCTGCAGATACTTTCATTCTTCATGTTCTAATGCACCAGTACACATCCAAAAAGCACAACTATATAGGTTAGACAAGTTCTCTGTTCACAAGAATACGGAGACATTAATACTAATATACTCACTAGAGTGAAACAAATTCAAGTATGCATCCGTATAACCTTTAACATCATTGATACTGAAAATGTTGTTCACCCTATACCAGGTCTTGCATCCCATCCAATCAGTAGATAAAAGTCACATCATACACAGGATTTTAAAACCTATCTAACCTTACCAAACCCAACCTAACGTAGCCTAAACTAACAGTATAAACATTATTATGATTAGAAAAACCTGCCTGTAAAGTAGTCAAGAATGAACCCAACGGTCCTACGGAGATCCTTTGTAAAATGATGGACGGCTTAAAAAGTTCGTCATAGGAACACTTGAATATTTCCACATTTGAAAAAAAAAAAAAAAGAGATCCGGAAAATATGATCAAAATATACAACATACACAGCACTTGTTAACCTTACCAAAAATCCTATCAACGGCTCTGAGAGGGGATTGTATCCAGTCATCAACGCCAGGCATTATGAAGAAAAAGACGCCTTCTTTAGCTTTTATATACTACGAGTCGTTGTTGTAGTTTGGTCTGAAGGACTATAATAGCCTAGCTTACTGTATCAATCCAATAGTTTCTTTGATTTTCTGACTTAGAACTTTTTCACGAGGTACAGAGGTGGTGTAGGCCAGAAACAAGAGCTTGTGAACGCCTGCACAGTGCCCAAGCCACCTTGGTGTCCAGCCACTGTTTACATACAGCATTTGGCGGGAAGTTCTTGCTCGACAGCTGACTTGCGATTGGATTTAATGTTACCATTTTTTTACAACTATCTTTAATTTTATTTAGTATTTTATCACTATGATAATTCTATATATATTTGAATATAATATTAAATATAGTGCTTGTTTTTGTTTTGCAATATATATTTATTATTGCAATTGGTAAATAGGCGGTAAAATAGTGACCTATGATGGTGGACTGTCGGTAAGTACTGGACGCTGTCTCGCTTCATTTATACATATCTCCCTCATTTAATTAAGTATTTTCCGTAAATTTTAAATGTAAAGATTGTCATAAGGGTTTTAATTTCTTAGTTATATTTTTTCGGCAAAATATTAGAGATGTGATGTATATATATATATGGATGAGCTCGCCAGCCGCCGTGTATGAAGTCTATATATTCTTGCTAGCTAATGGAGGTAAGTTACTCTATTTTGTATAACAAACCTGAAAGGACAGCGACTGATCTAGAGCTAAGCTGAATCTTATAATCAGTCGAAGCCAACGGACGCGGATTATATCTATAACAGATATATTGGCGATCCATTAACCATGGCGGCCGTTAGGAAATGTATATGTTTATCTCTTAGAATGTTCGGTAATATGTTTATTGCTTGCGATGTGTGTCTATGTATGTATTAACACGTTGTACTGAAGGGGGTGAGAATAGCTTGAGCTACCTCATCCCTTTGTGTGTATTTTACCTCAATAAACTTATTTCAATTTCAATTTCAATGGCGGCCTTTCCACTACCGCCCACGGGATGGGTATGGGGTGCATAATAAATGAACTAAACTAACTAAAAACCATGTATACTTCTGTATGTGTGTGTGGGGGGGGGGGAGAAATAGCCTAAGCTTCTCTATTCCTTTGAGATGTATTTTCTTGTCTCAGTAAACATACTTGAACTTGTGTATGTTTGCTATAACCACCATTACATAATTATTACAACCAGCATTACATTTGGGAAGGAGGTGTACTCCCAACATTCATGCAGTTCTTGTGCCAAAGTTCGTCTTGGTATGGCTATAAAAGTTTATTATTAAATGTAATTATTATTAATTTCAATTATGAACTATATAAATTTGAAAATAATAATAATAATATTAACATAGTGAAAGGTTTGCCCTAGATTAAAATTTAAATTTATTAAAAACAAATCACTATATTTCGATGATTTGAATCCAAAATTCTTATTGATTTGTTGTCAAACTTGGGTAAGAAACAAAGCTTAGAAAATCTGTGGGAGACAGTCTACCCAAAGAATAGCATAGTCCATATGCTAAGGGGATGGGTATACTCCAAGAACAATTGACTACGATTCTTTAAATTTTGTGGTACTTTTACATTCTTGCGAAGTGGCTTTGCAAGAATGTAAAAAATACCAATATTATGTAATCACAAACACAAAAATCTCCCAAACCCATTGTACTTTTTGCAAATAAAAATTATTATATTATTATTATTATTATTATTATTATTATTATTATTATTATTAAAGGGCATTTAAAAAATGACTGATGGTGAGAACACTGGAAAACTTTGATCTCACTGCTTAAATATATGTTTGTTTATCCGAGCTGAAAGATGTAATGATGATAGGCAGCTGCTACACTTCCATGCTATAGTCCGGTCGCTGCCAGACTCCTGCTGGTTCAACCTTGACGTAGAGGGTGGGGGGGGGGGGTAGAAATAGCCTAAGCTACTCTATCCCTTTGAGATGTATTTTTTTGTCTCAATAAACAAGAACTTGAACTTGCCACTATGCAAAATCTGCGCATATTTATCTCCAAGAAATGCTTCAACTGGAAAATAAAATTAAATTAGATTTTTTTTTTTACACGAGGCTTTTTCACTAATCGCGGATAGAGATTTTTGCTTATTTTTATTAACAAGCTTAGGTATACACAGGTGCTGCTACCGTATTCTATATGAAAGCTTACACAGTGTAGATCAAAAACTACATATAAGTTTATCTAATATTCCCATCTCACAGGATGGTTAGTCATACATGGAATCAGGGGAGAAAATACCTGCCTCAATACAAAAACAAATCAACTCTGACTAAACAGCAACTTCACGATTCTCTTGATGAGTTACAAGCTCATCTGGGCTGGTGTGTGGTCAGATACGACCATAGGGCAGATTCTAATGCGTTCAATGAAGAACATACGTTGACTTACTCAAGGTCGCGATATGACCGAATCTACACTTGCAAAGTGGGTGCATACTATTCCATTCACCTTAAGAGTTGCGGACGGCATTGAAGAATTTGCCGGAGTCCAAGGTGCATCATCAGAGCAGTACATAGACCTGAGGCCGTCAAGACAAGGTCAGGACAGGGCAGACATCCAAAAGTTGTCGCATGACCACCATCCTTTCAAAATGCCTTCACCTGATCTGATCTCTCTACGGCGGAATTATTGGAGACAGTTCAATAAACTTGATTGAGCTTTGGAAATCGGACTTTCATCTCTCAAAAGTACTGTTGGTAAGGTCTTTAGTGAGATCCACTACCGGATCTCATCAAAGGCGTTGGGAAAAACTTAGGAGCACGGGTTGGTCAATCACCCTGTTAAAAATTTGAGGGTTGATACACCTCCATTTTTAGGTCGCGTGATTGATACTCAGCGTTGTTAAAGAGTGTCTTTAACAACGTATATAGATATAAGAGTATCTTTAACAATTGATACTTTTACGTTGCTAAAGAGTATCTTAGTTAGTCTTGTTGGCTACAGGAGTGGGTATATTATATTATCCGTGTCTGTATTTTCCGGCCTAGGTGATGTCACCCCAAGTCACTCCTTAGATCAGGAGCATGGATGGCGGACTTGTGAGCGCCTCTCTACCCGTCGCTCCTGCGTTTTGCCACCCTGGGTCGTGAGTGGTATTTGGGGAGACCTTGTGGCTGTCGCTCACGGCTCCCTACCTGAATGTATGTTGCCAACCACCAGTTAACCCTACCTCCATTACTCTCGTTCATCCCCTACCATCATTTTTGCCGTCTTCTATACAATGTATGAATCTGATTTTGAATGTTGCCGCCGAAGGCGGCTAGTTTATTGTACACCCCATACTCATCCTGTGAGCGGTAGCGCAAAAGCATTACAGATGTGTGAATCTGGTTCTCCGTGTCCTGGCCCATCTGCACCCACGAATGACTGGTATTTACCCACACCGAACACGCTCCAGGACCCACCTCCACTCACACCTGACCCAGTGTGTCATCAGGCAGCAGTGTCCACCGAGGCGGGTGACGGTGAAGGTATGGGCGAGGAGGAAGGTTGTACAGAAAGGGGCGGCAGCAAGTGGTGGGAGTGGTCAATTCCCTGGCCTGGAGTCCCCAAGGTCAACCAAGTGTCGCACTTACCGTTACCGTCGTGTGTGATGGTGGAAGTAGAGATAAAAGAAGCTCCCGGCTGGAGTGGCATTCTCCACGGCCCTCCACCACCAAACACTGACGACCATCCTTACACGGTCAACTACAACACGCAAGGACCTCTCTCAGGTATAGATGTTTCCAAATTTATATATTTTTTCAAAATTTATCTAACTCATTTATGATTCTGACAATTTCTCGTTAATATTTATACAAATCCTCTCGACTGATGCAATGTTCATATTTTATATTTTGCTGTATTTATTTATTATAGCTCGTTATGATGGTTACATAAGACTTTGGTCAGTCGTAAAGTTCCTCCAGGAGGTTGATATAAACATGCTCACCAGCTGGCGTTGTTTGTGAAGAAGCCTCGCCCAAGGTAGAGCCATTAAGGTCTACACAGATGTCAACAGTCGGAGAGCTACACTACCGCCCATCTCATAACATCCCTCTCATTGGTGTATGCACTTAAATATCACCACCTTCATTAAGGACAGAAAATAGGCTTAAACCAACCGACAGCTCACATCGTTTTTAGTTTTTATTTCAATTATTATGCGTCCCATACCCATCCTGTGGGCGGTAGTGGGAACTACAGGGGCGCATAATGGGCTTCACGAACTGAACCCCAACATTCATTTAGCTAAGCAAGTTACAGTCTTGATGAGCTAGTTACATAGTTTATTGTCCAAAGTATCCTTCATTCTTTGCTGTAACACAAGGTTATTGATAGAATCACATCTCTTGCGGTTTCCTAAATACTCGTCCCAGCTTCTGAACATTTGTTACAAAAATTATCCGCTTTCAGTATTATAATAAAATAATTTGATTCCAAACTTGTCTTCTCACTACTTTTTCTTAGAGATCTAAAGAAGTTTGCTAAATACCCTCTCATTCTTCTTTAGTTCTTCCCTGACTGCGGACACGCCGCTACTGCCATTAAAATCCTAGTGGTACAACGGACGCGCTCAAGCCTAGTTCGAGCCCTGGGCAAGGAAAGATGCTTAAGCACCAATCCTTAACTGTCCACCACATAGTAATTATGGACCTGATTGTAAACCAGTTGGTGAATCGTGTTACAGGAAACCTTACACAGTAAGGCTTAAGTCGACGAGCTGTATGAGAGCTCGTAAGCCTGCTAACAATAGTCAAGTCATTTGCTTCTAGCTGCATTTTTCTGTGTACTACGAAAAACTACACGAAGAGAACTCGTACATTGTTAAATAATATAATTGTGTTTGACGTGGTGGCATCTCGACGCTCGTCATGTCCTTACTGACCACCTTCCCTCATGAAGCACAGGAAGGTGAACTTCTATCATGGGCAACCACCAGCTGAAAGATTCGTGTCATCAGCTGAAGCATGAAAGACGCATATGCTTGTGGGTTTATGTATTTGGTCATGTTTGAAAGATGTTTTCATAATGTTCGCTTGCAAAAGCTGACTCAAATAATCGTCAAGTATCGTCAGATGACTGGCAAATGTATTTTAATATTGACAAATGCAAGACCCTGTATGTGGGGCACAACAACCCATGCCACAACCACCAGATAAATAACATTACATTACACCAGATTGATGAAGAAAAGGACCTTGGAGTCAAAATCCACCACTCAATAAAAGTTGCACAGCAGGTAGGAGCAGCAGTAATAAAAGCTAACCAAACACTTGGAATAATCAAGCGTACCTTCGATTTCAAGGAAAAGAAGGTAATGGTTCAATTGTATAACTCTGATGCGTCCCCATTTGGATTACTGTATCCAAGCATGGAGACCTCATGTTGACCAGACCACACACTAGAAGGTGAAGGGACGACGACGTTTGGGTCCGTCCTGGACCATTCTCAAGTCTCACAATCGACTTGAGAATGGTCCAGGACGGACCGAAACATCGTCGTCCCTTCACCTTCTAGTGTGTGGTCTGGTCAACATACTTTAGCTATGTTATTGTGACTCCTCATCGCCTGCACATGGAGACCTCATCTTCAGAAAGACATAGCTCCTCTGGAGAAAATGCAACACCGGGCAATAAAAATTATTCCAGAGATAAGTCAACTCCCGTATCAGGAACGGTTGAAGGCCATAGGGTTAACATCACTACAAACCAGGCATGACAGGGCGGATCTTATTGAAACGCTTAAAATACTGAACAAATTGGAGGACGTTGATCCGGAAAATTTATTTAAAAAGTCAGGTGTAACACAAACAAGGACCAACGGTTTCAAGCACAACAAGCAACAATGTAGGACTGAGAACACGAGGTGCTTTACCACCCACAGGGTTATTAACCCATGGAACCGCCTACCCGACGAAGCCGTTAATGCCAAAAATATTGTTAGCCTTTAAAGTTCAGTTGGAAAAGATCAAGGCAACTGGGGGACCCTAGACAAGCCGCAGGCGTCCTGTCCTCGTCAAGGCCATTAGTGTTAGTGGCTCTCACATAAACTGATCAGGTAAGTAATATATCTGACTCTTTCCAAGGTGACAGTTTCTGTGGACGTCATGATATGTTTCATTTTGAAATCACGTAAATATTATAGTATTACTACCACTAAAGTCTTCTGCTGCTACTACTTCTATTACTATTACTACTTCTACTAATATTTATTATACTACTACTATTACTACTGTTTCTATTATTACTACTACCACTACTACTTCTACTACTTCATGAACATGATCAAAACATGCTTAATAAATTGTATGCTGCTTAATTTTATCTTTATAAATTAAAAATATATCAATTGAAACTGTTGTAATTCTCTTAAACAGTTATTGCCTTTGTGTTGAAGGCATATATCAGTATGGCATTGTAACACAAGTGTTGAGACACAATAATGCTGTTTACTCCTAGTAATGCTGCAACAACTACCAATAATCATAATAGTACCAATACTACAGCTACTTCTACTAATACAATTACTACTACTTCTCTTGCTACTACTACTACCAATAATAACAACTATTATTAATATTGAATATTAACTATTGAATAGTCACTCATACCGTTTCCCTAATTACAGTTAACATTCCTTCCATCCTTCCAACCTATTGGAGGATGATGAGATGAGTTTGGAGCGAGTATATTGTTTATACTCGCTACACACCCAAGTTACATGCGTCAAGAATAACAAAACCATTTCAACAGGTCGAAACCAGTGTCAGAGTGGGACGTTATCGCCTCTTATTTTCGGACCTCTTCATAATATATATACGAAAGATGGCCAAGAGTACTACAGTCTCCCGATTATCCAAGAGGCGCCATCCGAGGTGAGAGAGAGTAGAGAAGCTCCGTACCAGGCAATACCGGGAGTCCTGGTGACATCTTCTGAACCGGAGAACATTGTCGACTCTCCCCAGCAGCATGCTGTACCAAGAGTCCAATTGATGCATGAGTGCCAAGCATTACCAACCCAAGTAATGTCTTCTGAAGTGGAGGGCACAGCCAGCTCTCATGAGTACCATGCGACACTGGCGCTCAAGCAAGAGAGAAGTGACTACGAGCCCCAGTTGACGACTGGGCAAACACTGTTCGAGGAGAAGTTTGCTGGAGACAGCTTGATCGTGTGTGAAGAGTCATGGTGGGATCCCCAGGAGGGAGATCTTTCTTCTCCCAAACTGTACGCGCACACAGATCACACTTCTCTCCATCTTATTCCAACTCAAAACAGTAAGTAATGTACTACTGGGGTTTTATGTGTATGTGGGTGTTGGTTGTGTGTATTGGTTGTGTAATTACATAAGTGTAATTACCTAAGTGTAGTTACAGGATGAGAGCTACATTCGTGGTGTCCCGTCTTCCCAGTACCTCGTACTTCCCAGTACTTCCCAGTACGCTTTGAAACTACTGACGGTTTTGGCCTCCACCACCTTCTCACTTAGTTTGTTCCAACCGACTACCACTGTTTGCAAAAGAAAACTTTCTAATATTTTTCCTTAGCTTGAATCTGTGTCCTCTTGTTCGTTAAGTTGCTGGTTTCAGGAATTCCATTTTGACAATTTGGTCGATTCCCTGTTATTATTTTGCGAGTGGTGATCATATCACCTCTTTTTCTTCTATTTTCTAGTTTTGGCATTTTGACGCCTCTAGTCTGTTATCGCAACTCTCGTTTTTCAGTTCCGGAAGCCATTTTGTAGCATGCCGTTGCACTTTTCCAGTCTATTTATGTGCTTCTTGAGATATGGGCACCATACAACTGCCGCATATTCAAATTTTGGTCTCACAAAAGTTATGAACTTTTCTTTAGCATTTCACCATTCATATAATTAAAAGCAAGCCTGAAGTTAGAAAGCGACGCATACTCTCCTCTCACAATGTTCTTTATGTGTTCCTCTGGCGACAGCTTACTATCAGAAACCACTCCTAGGCCTCGTTCTTTATCAGAGTTCTGTAATTCCTTTCCACATAATTTGTAAGTTGTGTGTGGTCTATTTTCTCCGATTCTACATTTCATAACATGGCATTTATTCACACTGAATTCAATTTGCCACTTGACGCTCCTAGAACTTATCTTGATCAATATGAAGAGCATTACAATCGTATGCGTCTCCTATCTTCCCCAGTATCTTAGTATCATCCGAAAAACGTTCATATAATTCTGTATTCCTTCTGGTAGATCGTTTATGCAGACGGTGAACTTTACTGGTGCAAGAACTGTACCCTGTGGTACTCCGCCAGTAACACTCCTCCAGATACATTGTCTCTGATTACTGGCTTCATCTGTCTGTCAGATAGAAAAATTTTCATCTATGTCAGAAGTCTCTCTGTCACCCCTCAAGCATACCTGGTTGATACCTGGTTGATGGGGTTCTGGGCGTTCTTCTACTCCCCAAGCCCGGCCCGAGGCCAGGCTTGACTTGTGAGAGTTTGATTCACCAGGCTGTTGCTTGGAGCGGCCCGCAGGTCCACATACCCACCACAGCCCAGTTGGTCCGGCACTCCTTGAAGGAAACAATCTAGTTTCCTCTTGAAGATGTCCACGGTTGTTCCTGTAATATTTATGATTATGTTCCAGTTTCCAGAACAGCCTCTTGTGGGGGACTATAAAAAGCCTTTTTTAGGTCCAGATAGACACAGTCATTCTAACCATTCCTGTAGTATCTCTGTGTATCATAAAAACTAAGTAGATTTGTTACACAGGATCTTCCTGTTTGGAAACCATACTGTCTGTCCGTTATTATGTCATTACTCTCTAGGTGTTCGACTCATTTAGCTTTAACTGTTGTTTCTAGTGTTTTGACAACCACGCTTGTCAATGATACGGGTCTATAGTTTAGCGGTTCCTCTCGACTACCATTTTTATAGATTGGTACTATGTTTGCCGTTTTCCATATATCTGGTAAGATTTCTGTGCACAAGGATCTCTGGAATATTAATTGGTGTGGAACGGGGCACGATAGAGTGGCCAGGGGTACGATAATAAGGCTTTAGGACTGGAAAGAGGATAGGAATGGTGCCCAAATCACTTGGAAGATGGTCGGGGATTGAACGACAACCTGCAAAGAAACGAGACTGTCACTCTACCACAGGTCTAAGTGGTTGGGCAATTGAAACAACAAGAAACCCGAGAGCTGCTACCTTCCTGTTCCAGTGAATAAGCGTGACAATACAGAGTGAAAATGCACACTGCGTTCAGGGATCCTGCCCGACCCTGACATGCGCTAGCTCTGTCTTGTCGTGTATAATTACTTTATTGGGTTATTTTATGATGACAATCTTTAATACAAATTCTTCTTATTAAGGTTAGGTACCGATTGACTCCATGTAGGCCTTCTTAAGTGGTCGTTCGTCAGTGAAAGGGCTGATTATGCAGTTGCACTTAATTTGCATATGCTCTTCAAACTGATCGAAGATATAAAAATCTTTATTGCGCTCTGGGCAATGGAAGATATGTTAGAGAATCACATAATGGATTGAGGAGGAATTGGACCACAATGTTCTTAATTTAATTCAATTTAAGCAATTTATATTAGCGATGAATTAGGTTCGTTTTGTATTTACCTCATTTGTGTGGGCAAATTACAAGGAAGTGATATAATTACAGTACTGTAGTTAATGATGTAGTACTTAGGAGATAAGCAAGAAACATGGAGACAGTGCGAGCCTGCGAGGTCTTTCATTTGTGTTCAAGAGGCGAGGGTGTGGCAGGAAGTGCGGAAGGAGTGCAGAAGCAGACTTGGGGACACCTCAAGGAGGAGGAGGAAGAAGAGGGAGAAGAGGATAACGACTGTGGCTATCATGACCGACCAGTTGTACACACTCTTAGTCCTGACCAACACTACGTCACTTCTTCAACCTGCTACACCACCACACACTTTGGTGAGACCTTTCAAACATTTCCTTATAAAGCCAGCAGATTTCACCAGTCAATTAAGTTGAATTTAAGTAAGGATATATATCGGCCGATACATCATTTTATTGATCTTCAAATCAATCTTACTGATAAGAAAAATTAGTTGACTAATATGAATGTGTAAACTTTAATGACTACAGGTATATTGTTAATTAAGAAAGTAAGATTGGTTATCAGGTAGAGCGGTGGAGAGAGCGTCAGAGGAAGACGTCTTGACTCACTTATGTTTACACCAGGAATACACGCCTCACCACCACCACATGTCCAGGTTAGTGATACAACACTCCCAAGTTTGTCTTGTATGTTGTATATCTTTTGTTTACCTTTTTGAAAATCTATTTAGTATTGTTCCACTTACAAAAATATCCCGATTAGGTTTTAGTCGATATAATTTATGAAATTCGTTACTGACATTATTGTCTTAAGGGTAAGAGAGTCCAGCCCAAATACTTGGGCTGGACGGTAGAGCGACGGTTTCGCTTCCTGCAGGTCGGCGTTCAATTCCCGGCCGTCCAAGTGGTTGTGCACCGTTAACGTCCCATCCCAAATCCTTATCCTGATCCCTTCCCAGTGCTATATAGTAGTAATGGCTTGGTGCTTCTCCTGACAACTTCCCCTCCCTTACCTAATTGTACTCATCCAATTGTGAACATGTAATAATTCATATGACTTCAGCAGAGCAAGATGAAAGGAAATTTACTTGGAAAATATAGGTTGGAAAAGGAATATAGGTATTGGAAGTGTATCACCCGTGTTAAATAATCCGTCTTCGTCTACCGTCAATTCCCCTAAGAATTTTGTATGTGGTGATCATGTCTCCCCCGAACTCTTGTGTCTTCTAGCGACGTTAGGTGCAGTTCACGCAGCTTTTCCTTGTGACTCATGCCTCAGTTCTGGGACAAGCCTAGTGGCATACCTTTGAACTTTTTCCAGCTTCGTCTTATACTTGACAAGGTACGGGCTCTATGCTGGGGCCGCATACTCCAGGATTGGTTTTACATGTGTGTGAGTGAGTGAGTGAGAGTGTGTGTGTGTGTGTGTGTGTGTGTGTGTGTGTGTGTGTGTGTGTGTGTGTGTGGTGTGTGTGTGTGTGTGTGTGTGTGTGTGTGTGTGTGTTGGTGTGTGTATGTGTAAGATATCAGTCCGTTCTTGTGTCCAGAGCAAGTGTCATGGAGTACAGTTGTAATTTGTAATCAAGATTTAATGGTTTCACTAGTAAGCAGAGTCATCACACGACACTCAACTCTTGTTTACCTTTTGCAGCGCAGATTTGGAGATGCGCCAGTACCGCCTCCTCCTGCGCCTCCACCAAGCAGCTTCCACCATCACCACCCGTATCCACTACAAGTTCCCAACGCTCTAGTTAACCGTTCCCGCCTTTGACATTTGCCAGCATGTGGCATTCTAGTATTCGTCAACTCACAAGTTACCTGTAAGCCACAATGCCTGAGGCTATACCATACACGCTATGCATCAATTAAGTGACATGTTGTGCAATCACAATTAAAGAAAACGTATTTCTAATTATCCAATAATTGTAAACAATTTCTGTATATGGAATATTTGAGTTAAATTGCTTTTGTTAATAATTTGATACAGTAAATCAAATCAAATCAAAATGTTTATTTAGGTAAGGTACATACATACAAGTGATTGTACAGAGTGATGGAGTTATAGATAGGGCTAGTACATACAATGCCTAAAGCCACTATTACGCAAAGCGTTTCGGGCATGATTTGTAGTGTAGTGTGTAGTGTGTTTAGGTTCATGTTGATGACACTGGGAAATTATCTAGAAAAATGCAACTTTAAATTAGTTTAGTTCAGAATTTAACGTTTATTAAAAGCATCCCCGATGACGATGGGAACTTACGGAAGTAATTATCAAAAAAAGGCGCAATGCCGAGGAGTCTATGTAGCAGGTAACTTACGGAAGTGTTGCTATGTTCAGTAAACATTAAGGCATTAACCACTCGAATACTAGTTTCATTTTCCCTAGCTGTGCTGCTGTTTGGTTCCAACTGTGGGGACAGCAAGCCCAGTAAGTGTTTTATGGTCTTCATAAGGCCTAGCTCAACGACTGACCTTTCTCAGGTAGGTAATTATCAAAAGAAGACCTTTCCCAGGATACAATCCACAACAGTTTCCCAACTCCCGGGTACCTATATTTACTGTTAGATGAAAGGAAATGTTTCTAAGCCTCACTGTTCTGCCGTGCGAAGCGAACTCTGGATCTTTCGGTAATGAACAGACTGCACTGACTACTGCAATACAGCGCCCTAATGTGCACATGTATATGAGTACCTGTAAGTGCACGTGCATACAAGCCATATGCAAGTATTTACACGTGCATACAAGCCATATGCAAGTATTTACACGTGCATACAAGCCATATGCAAGTATTTACACGTGCATACAAGCCATATGCAAGTAGTGCACGTGTTCACGTACAACCCGTCCTCTCAAGTAAAACATAGTTTTTTGATGTATAAATCCCCTAAGGCCAAAAATGGTTTGTAATAAAAAATCTATTCATGGGTACCGAATTAGGTTCAGTACCTAATTTCAATACTCGGTTAAATTAAGTTCGCGCAATTTAGTACATCATTTTAGTGACGTTGTGAACGCTCGAGACATGTAATTATATCAGTTATTTGTGCTCAACTGGTATAATTAATGTATGTGCACGCAGGTATATAATTACCCTAATTATACACAGCGATGTGTGGACTAGAACTGCGCACGTACACACAAAACGTCTCACCCTTGAGTCAGTGGAACACCCTGGCTTGGCTCAACACGATGACGCAGTAATACTAGTATTCATGATATATTTTTACGTTGTCAAGTGACATTTGGCCCACCGCGACGCCAAGACTAAGCCTTCGTTGATTGGTCCTCACGCGGGTCTACCCGCCAAGCAACTGGCACACCATTGGTCATCTATTAGGGCGTGTACTCGAATTTTACTCAAACAAATATTTATAATATATAGCTGCGCATTCACTATTTATTTAAGGATGGTATGTACGTCTTATCTTCCTAATCTGAAATGTCTTATCTAAAACTTTCCTTGTGTTTTACACTAAATAATAAATTCAGCCTTCATCATAGGCTACGTAACCATTCAGATCGCAATTACATAAGAATATTACAAATGTGTTCAGCAGAGAGCCTTTTAATACGAAAACTAACAAGAATGTAATTCCGAGATTAAGTCACAATAACGTTTCTGAAACAAATAGTTCAACCAACATATACGAAATGAAATAACACCAGAGCCGTATTCAAAAACATTTTCTAGAGAGGCTATTAATTCCATCTGTAGAGGGAGACATTTATCTACACAGGTCGAAAACACAACTAAAGTTTGTTAATAAAATGTTAAACTGGTAATTCTTAATTCATAGCAACCATGATAAGGCAACCTTGATGAAGTCATTATTTAAAAATGATATAGAATTGTTTGAGATTCATTAAAAAATATTTGTATGAATTTGGGTCTTAACTATAGTCATTAAGTGCTCCATTTATTGTGCAAGGGCTACACTACAGTTAGGGTTGTAATCCAATTAACGGGGAAATACTTATACTACTGGAATTAGAATTGTTATATCCTACTGAGCAGAAATTTGAATTTTCCCGCTGTATTAGATAATTAACTACTTAGCTACCGTGCTGAGTAATTACCGGGTACCCTCCCCCCATTCGTGAGTGTGTGAGTGTGAGTGTGTGTGTGTATATAAACACGGGAACTAATTATACAGTCTTCAGTTCATTTGGTCTATATTGATGCGCAGGTGCCTGCAGATTCCTGGTGGGATCACAGACCGGGCGATGAAGGACGGGTGTGACTGGCACACGAGATAAAGGTGTGTGCAGAATACCTGAGAACCAGCTGAGGTCTTGCGACACCCCAAAGTGGTACGAGACCAAACCCAACACCATTAACAATTCCATCCACGGTACACTAGGTTGCCACTTTACTGTTTTATTTATTTAGTTATTATTATTTATATACGAGAAGGTAGATTGAGGTTAAGAGGGTACATAGCAATGATGATTTTCAATGATCATCATTTATTAACAATGATATCTTGTTTGTAAAAAAAATTAAAAGAAATTTACATTTCTTTAACGTTAATGAGCTTTATTGGAAACATCTAGCAAGCCACCATACTGAGTATTTACACTACACCGTCTATACATCTACTGCCTGCATTTCATTTTTTCAGTGTACCACAGGGCGAGCTCTTTATTTAAGAAATAAACAAAATAAGGCAGATTATAAGGCGCGGGGCAACTGTTATGGCTCCAAGCTGACCTTATGCCATTCAGTCCCAGAATTCACCGACTCAAATCAGTCCAGCGAGACCTTAGGCTATATAATAATTCATTGTGTCGAGGGACAGGAAGCCAGAGTGTATTCATACACGTTTTGGCGCTTATCGAGGCTCCAAAACGTGTATGAATACACTTTCCCCCCACCCCGGACGCAACCCCACAAAAAAGCTAATTATTAGGTAAAAGGAAATGTGGCCAACCATTTCTGTCCCGTCCAGGATTCTCGATTGTGCGTCGAGAATGAACCTGATTGTACGGGACCCTTTCTTGTCCCTGAAATGAGAATATAATCTTCAAATAAAATAAATCTCTTAAGTATTGTATCATACCTTTATATCTACTTTGACATTGCTGTGTATACCTAAGCTTGTTAAACAAAAATATGTCTACTTTTCATTAATGTCCAAACCTCAATATTTTCAGGATTCTTAAAGAGAGCTTCACGAGTCTAGTGATTAACACCGCGAAATAATGCCATTCGTCCTCAAAACACGAGTCAAAAGTTATCCAATGACTCTATTCCTTACGCAACCTCTCAGGTTAAATTCATTCCGCAGCCGACACAAAAGATGCATTAATCAATTTTAAAATGCTCTTCATTCAAAATATGAATAATAATTTATCGACGTCTCTAAGAGATAATGTCTGTCTGTCTGTCCAAAGTTGAAGGCCAGACGTTAGGGGCTAGGCTCCTCAACTTTGCTGGGTGACTGGACTGAGATAGGGCACGGTCATAGACTGATCGGATCGGTCTTATTGGTCCTGTTAAGAGAGTCAGACCCAATTGTGACTCCCTCACGTAATTAGTGAAAGGTAGTTGGCCTAGATTAAGTTAGGTTAGGTGGTTAGGGTCTGTAGCAATTATTGGTATTTACATTACATGGATGAAGCAGAGGACACGAATGAAGCACAAACCGGTTTCAGCTGGCTGCTTGAGGTAACCACGCAATTACAGTACTCGAGCGGCTGTTGCATTCATTGCGTATTTGGCGCGAGTGAAGCATAAATTGATAACTGAACTTAATGTATACATTACTTAACAGGCGCAAGTATCTGAATTGATCAATCCCTGAAGCTCGGCGTCCCGGAATCAATGGACACACAATAGTCTGGAGACTCGTAACCTATTTTTTTTTCAGGGATATTCCTGCGTGGGCCCTAAGCCTCTGGCTGGTCCACCAAGTGTTGCTTGTAGGCACACAATAGCAGGACCAGCACCCCAACCCCCGCCTTTTGAAGCTCATAAGCAATCCAGCTGGGATCGCCCCATTGACGACCAAGAAGCTGCGACAACACCACATGACAATGCCCGACTTAGAGCTGTAGCAGCTCCCCATGCAGGTGACTTCCTATTAGTAACCCCAATGTCAGCAACCGGCACCCGTCTCACACCGTAGGCCCTCCGAATTGCTGTGGCTCTCCGCCTCGCTGCCCCAATCCACACCGAATACAGGTGTATTTGCAGCGAGGCAGTGACCGACAGATACGAACGGCATGGCATTCTCTGCCAAAGGACAGGAGGATGACATGCAAGACACGGCGAGGTTAACGAAATTATTAAGAGAAGCCTTACCACAGCCGGTTGTCCAGCAGAGAGAGAGCCCCGTTACCTAATACCCCGCAACTCTGATGAGCCTGTCGATCGTCCAAATGGGATCACGGTGAACCCCTGGTAGACAGTTGGTGTGGGACTATACTAGCGTTTCAACTTTAGCCAACACCTATGTTGACTTCAGTGGCGCACAGGCAGGAGGTGCTGCCAATCACCAGGAAGCAGCCAAGTCACGTAAATACAGAGACCTTGATCACCAATGTTGTAACTCTTTTTGTGTAATGAAATTTTAAAATAAAGTTAGATATATATACACACATACTAAAAGAATAGGGGTGGCAGGAGAAGAAAATATCAAAGTGTTCAGTGAGGATCCACAAGGTCTTCTCGAGTACTCTTTATTTTCTTCTCGGAGGCTATGCGCGGGTCCCTACACTTGCACCAGAGGGGGTACGTCCCTCATATTATATATATATATATATATATATATATATATATATATATATATATATATATATATATATATATATATATATATATATATATATATATTATATATATATATATATATAATATATATATATATATATATAATATATAATATATATATATATATATATATATATATATATATATATATATATATGAAACTTGTTTGTTTCACGAAACTTAAGAAGGGCAACTTCAGTAATAAGTTCGAATTAATTACGGCAAGAGTCGAGAGGAAACGGGTTTACAGCAGTTTGTGAATTAATTGTCTCAATGGCACTATGCAAGCTGGTTCTCCTCCCCCAGTTGCTTACTCTCACTTACAAAATTAACTCGCCAAAGTTTTTCAGTGAGGTTTATTATATTATTAAACACGTGCATATTATACTGTTAAACGCCTGAAGATGGTCAGACTACGAGCTATTGTTAGGATTAATAAACAGTAAAAGTGATAATTAACAGTGTTGAATTGCAAGTGGTTCCTCACATGTTATACGTAAGTATTTTGACCAATCGGATAGCAGGATCTGTAGGCGGGGACACGACGTCACAGCCACCCATTAGTATATAAGGCCTGATGCAGGTTAGTTTTTATTTACTATTCGTTTCGTAAGCATCGTGAGAGTGGTAGTGAGGCGTCGGAAGCCATTAGTAGTGTGTGAACACCACCAACAACCATAGCAAGATGCTTCGTGTGCTGCGACAAAACACTTACAAGACGCAAATGTCTCGCCTCAGCTCAGGTAAGTCACCCAACCTCATGAAACGTGAGCCACATCTTGAAATTAAACAAAAATCTTCACTATATTAATACATCTCCGCTGCCCGTGATTATTGTGCGAGAACTTCAACAAGATCTTGTAGATCTGAGGCAAAGTGAAATTGACACCAGTAATTCCATCTATCATCATACTATCATGCAAGAGGAGCCACACATCTATGGATGATCCAATAAAATCCGCAGACTTCTAGATGTTACTGCTGCTCGGCTTAGACTCGGTTACAAGTATCTCTGGGAATTCTCATTATCTGCCGATGTAGACCTGACCAAATGTAAACTGTGTCAACAAAATTATTCGCACACCCTCCGTCACTATGTGATGGAGTGCGAAAAGATACGTGAATTTAGAGACAATTCTATAACCAATGTTCCAGCGATGTGTAAATATTTCATTCAAAATGATCTGCTACCAGAAATTTTAGCCAAATATCCCCAGTTTGCTAACTGTAGGTAGTAACTGAGTGATTGTAACCTATCCACCGCTGCCCACTGGATGGGAGGCGGTGTGCAGGACAAACATATAAATTGTGACACTAGCTCTCCACATGTCAGTTGCTTAATTTAGAACCTGTACTTGAGGTCGATCTCGAACCCGTTGTTGATGTGACGACTTATATTGAATTTTGTAACTAGCTCATCAAGATTGTAACTTGCTTAGCTAAATGAATTGTGGGGTTCAGTCCCTGAGCCCATTATGTGCCTCTGTAACCCTTTCCACTACCGCCCACAACATGGGTATGGGGTGCATAATAAATGAACTAAACAACAATTATACAACACGGTATAGTAAAAAAAAAACTAATATTTTAATAAACAAAACATGATAAAACTAACTAATTACCTGTGTAGAGCAACTACAAAATATAACTAATTTACTTCTACATGCAGTTACCCGACACAAGAGCGGGGCTGTAAGTCCACTACGGGCTCACCATAGCCCACATCTAATACGCCGCCATCTCCACATGACAAGGCCTCACTACAGCAGTCCAAAGACAAGCTCACAAACCTGCCTCGAGTAACTTCATTGTTCTCTAAACACATTGTTGTACTACACACACTTTTACCATTGTGTGTAAAATTAGGTGCTTGTATATATTATATATATATAATATAATATATATATATATATATATATATATATATATATATATATATATATATATATATATATATATATATATATATATATAATATACACACACACACATATATAGTGAACATTGCAAGAAAAACATTGCAAGAAAAATTAGGTGCTTGTATATATTATATATAATATATATATAATATATATATAATATACACCACACATATATAGTGAACATTGCAAGAAAATTGTTTTAAAACAAATGGAGTAAACTGATGCGTAATATGCAAGTTTTGTTCAACAAAGAGGTTGAGAGGTAGTAGACCAAACATTGAGCCATGGCTGGACTGTTCCCTGGCAACTAAGATGCTGATCAAGGTCAAACATGTGCCCTCCCCCCCCACTTGTGTACCAATCCACTCCACCTGTTAGATCAACATCAAAATAGCATGGAAATCTTTTTTAACTGCTTTATCTAGCTTCTATATACTACTTTTAGAAAGTCAGTATTATACTTTTTTATTAGAAATTTTGCACTCCATAATAACCCAATAATCAAGCCTTTGGTAGAGGGCTATAGTTACATACACAAATCACAAGAGCGTGATGCATCAAATGAACAAATCTACGAGGGCCGTGACGAGGGTTCGAACCTACGTCCTGTGGGCTATAGTTACTTGCTGAT
>WNGS01169498.1:48188176-48208123 GCA_020271785.1 Procambarus virginalis
CCCCAGGCTACGTTCACACTAGTATCCACCCCCAGGCTACGTTCACACTAGTATCCACCCCAGGCTACGTTCACACCAGTATCCACCCCAGGCTACGTTCACCATACCACCTATCCACCCCCAGGCTACTTTCACACTAGTATGCACCCCAGGCTACGTTCACCTAGTATCCACCCCCAGGCTACGTTCACACTAGTATGCACCCCAGGCTACGTTCACACTAGTATCCACCCTAGGCTACGTTCACACTCTTAAGTTACCAAGTCAAGCGTGGATTAATTTCGCAGAATAACACGTTAATTTTGCTAATGGTGCAGAATACCATGTCAATATTATGCTAACATCGCAGAATACCATGTCAATATTATGATAACATCGCAGAATACCATGTCAATATTATGATAACATCGCAGAATACCATATCAATATTATGATAACATCGCAGAATACCATGTCAATATTATGATAACATCGCAGAATACCATGTCAATATGATGCTAACATCGCAGAATACCATGTCAATATTATGATAACATCGCAGAATACCATGTCAATATTATGATAACATCGCAGAATACCATATCAATATTATGATAACATCGCAGAATACCATGTCAATATTATGATAACATCGCAGAATACCATGTCAATATTATGCTAACATCGCAGAATACCACGTTAATATTAGACTAATATCGCAGAATACCACGCCAATAGCGTATAAAATTCACATAAATAGCACATCAATAACTGGAGTCTGAGAATTCAGGTTCCATAAATGATTTATCATTGACCTGAAGACGCGCTCTGTTTCCCCTTGAGGCGGAGACTTAAGTCTTGCACACCCGTGTTGGCAGCACTGCCAGCACATGCACTCCTAACTTTACTGAAGTCCTTCTTTCCTAAACTTCTTTAGAGAAATTCAACATTTTGCTTTGGGAGATAAATTTATGTATCTCTTGTAAAGTTACACCCACATCCACCGAACAATTATTTACATATTATTTTAATAGATTAACACAAGGTGCAAATACCAAGAACAGATTCTCAGGTCCTGTGATTTCAACTTTGATTCAACAGAGCAGAAGTGTTAAACACAATGGGCAAAATCTTACTGAGGCGACCATACGAGTCATAAATTCTCACACTCCGCCTAAGTAAAACAGAAACAAGCAACACTTAATAGGCCAGCCAGAGGCTTAGGGCCCGCGCATGAATTCCTTGAAAAAAATAAAAGGTCCTGTGAATGACAGCCTCAGGTCCTGTGAATGACAGGCCCTCAGGTCCTGTGATGGAGCGCAGAATAATTATATTTCCACATCCACAGGGAGCCGGTCGGCCGAGCGGACAGCACGCTGGACTTATGATCCTGTGGTCCCGGGTTCGATCCCAGTCACCGGAGAGAAACAATGGGCAGAGTTTCTTTCACCCTATGCCCCTGTTACCTAGCAGTAAATAGGTACCTGGGTGTTTGTCAGCTGTCACGGGCTGCTTCCTGGCCGTGGAGGCCTGGTCGTGGACCGGGCCGCGGGGACACTAAAAGCCCCGAAATCATCTCAAGATAGATCTCAAGAGGATCCTTATATGTTCTCTTATTTCATAGCTACATCATTATTAAAAGACAAAAAGAATGTACAGATTTCTAATTTGTCAAGAAAAGATGATAGAGGAGAGTGAGAGCGTGGGAAGTGGTGTATTAGTGGTTACTTGAAGGCAGTTTTCTAAGGGTGCTTTGATGGACATAGCCTAGCCTAGAGATTGGTTGACAGTCCATCCATGCCTTTTACAAATTAACAATTCCTTAACCCTATTTCACCCATCACGCCCTTCCCAAACACGTTCCACCCACTACACCTTCCCCAAATGTCTCCTACTACTGTATGTACCATCATATTTGCTGTACTTAAATGAAAAACTCGCCTCTTGGCAAATAGCTGGTAGAAACTTGCACTGTAAACAGATTAAATAATATGCAGTTTTGCTAGGATCCCTATGGCTCCCAACTTAATATACGGGGGCCCATAGGCCCCCGTATATTACGTTGGGAGGCATAGGCTTATCTAACGTTACTACTTGTTACTTCAATAGATGTTACTAGTACTGATAATGTGACACGCAAATACTCCTATACAAAGTCTTAATTATTAGCTTTCTACTTATGCGGGATCGATAGGAGCCTACTGCCATGCGTGAAAATAAGCAAAGAATAACATTCATATTCTGGGTTCCTGCGGACCTAAATAATGGCCTTGTGGAACCTCGGGCTCTAGGACCTCAAGGTTGTGAATCCTTGACCTAGAAAAGCTAAATTTTCTAAAGTTCTCACGGCAATATCGAAAATAAAAGAACCGACGACCGAATTTTCCCCAACACTTGTTATTTAGTTCCCGAAGTTCTTAGCTTGTGAAAGTTGCAGTTAAATATAGATAAATTGTGTGTTGTTAAATTCCTCTTCAACCTCTCTAGCCTACTTTTCGTGTGTCATCACGTGATAGCCTAAAAACAGATTATATACATCAGGACTGACATGTAACAGTTTGCTTACCTAACATGATTAGTTAGAAAAAAAAATAAATACAATAATTTTCAACTTGATGTTATTTTATGGCATTCACCTGGATATTCATATTTCACGTCGCTTTTTTCAATTACTTGGAATCACTTGAATACAAACATCTGAATCTAGATTCCACTCAAACTCACAATTTCCTTGCCTACCCACAGAACCCCTGCTCATTTTAAACACTTATTATTACCTCTGACCTTTGGTCCTAAATTGTTAGTCAACATTTTAGGGTCTCTCAACCACGAAATAAATTTCAACACTGCATCTGTTTTGCTTTGTCATTGCATATTTCTAGATTGCAGTATATATATATATATATATATATATATATATATATATATATATATATATATATATATATATATATATATATATATATATATATAGTTTGACATGCCGATGCTATATAATGAAACATTGGTCTCACGTAGGTGACACACTGTTCTCTATACACATTTCATGAAGGCGGTTTAGTGTTTCAACATTGCAAATTCCACTTTGTATATGTTACCTAAATTATGTGCTTGTGATAGATTGTGCAATGTTTGATATTCCCCTTGATCCTTTCCCCCCGTCCAAATTTGGGAGCTGTCTTCCTTTCAGGCTGCATCGTTTCGCAAATTTAATTCTTCCCATTCATTATTACTTTGTCTCCCTATAGCATTTTGTAGTCATCTGGCCTAATTCTAGTTACGGATCGTCTGAAAGCATTGACATGCAGTAGCTCATTTCATCACACAAGAACAAGATGGGTCTTAGGAATATGCCTTGTGGAATCGATTTGCTACTTCCTTCTTATGCGATTTCTCTCGCAGAGAAATAATCGTTTAACTTTTTTTTTTTTTGAGATATATACAAGAGTTGTTACATTCTTGTACAGCCACTAGTACGCGTAGCGTTTCTGGCAGGTCCCTGGAATACGATCCCCTGTCGCGAAGAATCGTTGTTACAACCAAGTACACATTTTACTGTTGAGTTAAACAGAGGCTACAGTTAAGGATTTGCGTCTAGTAAATCCTCCCCGGCCAGGATACGAACCCATGACAAAGCGCTCGCAGAACGCCAGGCGAGTGTCTTACCACTACATCACGGAGACTGCTACCTTTCTAGAGACTTTCTCGAGACTAGAACCTTTCACCCAAATTGCTTTTTTGGCAGTCACTCCAGCCTGTTTTACTTATTAATACGTGTCTCTTATCGAAGAAAGAATCAGGAAACGCAGAGTCAAAGATTTTCTTGCAATTTTAAAAATGACAGTCCAGTATCAATAAATATTTATGTCGTCCAAAGGGGCTATTTATCACGTTAATTTATGGACTGAATTTGCTGATGATACACTCACCTGAGGTTTAATGGACACTACAGTATTTTGTTTCACTTTGCTAAAATTTGTCAATGCATTAATAATGTACCCTGGAGGGGTGAGAGACTACCCCATAAATGGACTCCAATATCCCTAATTAGACCAGAGAAGGCAACAGATCACACAAAGGTAAACTACAATGGAACTGCATAAAGTGTAACATCTACGTCGTGAGAAGACATTTCGCTTAGTAAATACAATAACTTAGAAAATTTGCAAAATTAAAAATAAGACAAAGGTACAGATGTATTGCAGTTTATGTACCGAGGTCCCTCTTACGCTGCAACCCATCCTCCGAATTGACAGTACGATTTAATACTAAGTGTAATAAGTACATTTTCTTACTGTCAAAAACAGTGCATAATTACACTTAAGGGGCAGTTACATTTACCCAACTCTCTCCTCGTTTTCTGTTAAGACACTCAGAATGTTTGGATGAAGTTTTGAATTTCAAATGCTTTACACAAGTTTTAAATATCAAGAATTTCTTTTTCAGGCTTATTAAACAATATAGATTTTATACAAAATTTTAAAATATCCCGAGTTTCTTTACAATTTATTGATATATTTTAGTTTTGTTTTATTAGTTTTATAAAACTGTAATATCAATATAGCTATAGGTTAAGTACTAATTGTAATTAAGAAGCAATAAAATTATTATCTTTAAAGACTAAGACGATTAGGTGAGGTTGTGGTTTTCTATTCAGTTTTTCAGGTAAACTCAAACATTCACAATATATTTGACAGTACGATTTAATACAAAGTGAAAATAAGAACAATTCCTAACTGCTATGAATAGTACATAATTGCACTTATTTGTCTCCTTACATTTACCACCCCATTTTTAGAGGACGGGCTGTACCATTAGCATACAGGTGCCAGAGGTACGGTGGTAACACGCAAGCGGATATAGATGGTAGAGGGGTGTGTGAAGCTGGAAGCAGGTGCACCCAGTGGGGCTAAACCACAACCCCTACCACTAAGTGTTCAACTTTCCTTCCCACCGAACTATTATCACCTAGCGGTGAAGCCTACTCTTAGTGCCATTGGTAAACACTTACTTGTTTCTCACACACGTCTGAGTTTCCGTAAAGATTTGATAACGTTAAATACAGTTGCCTTAATTAGAGTTCGTTGCTTGCACAAAGTTCAGATTTTCCCAGCACGAGTGCAAAGGGAGTTTGGAGAAAACGGTGAGCACTTCGAAAGCAACACCAATTATATTTAAGAGAAAATGATCCGAACATACTCTCCACAGTCAGTCTTATACAAAACTGTGGTCTCATTCACTAACGCCATTCTCGTTCACTAACGGTCAGCAGTAGTTTGCGTGCTGACTAAATACGTTCTCGAGTTTCTTGAAAGGTATTTACCAGTAATCAATATTCATTTACCAATAGTTGGCTGGCAGGTATTAACTAATATTGCAAAGAAAATATCCTTACCTAGCCAAAGACGATGTTTACCATTTCATAATTACTAGCTTAATTACAATGTATCATTACATACTAAATTTATTTTCCGTTTAACTAAATAATGAATTCAATAAACTGTGTAACTAGTTTATGAAGACTAACTTGCTTAGCTAAATTAATTTGGGGTTCCTGAGCCATTATATGCCTCTTATATAGTCGTTTCCACTACCGCCCATGATGGGTATGAGATAAATAAACTAGCGTTTAATACTTATTTCACTGTCATTCCAAATCTTGCCCACGTGCTCATCGCAACCGAATACTACAATGGAACCGAGTATATATATCGCCCTCCGCTCAGGTATTAGAACCTCTTACAGGTTATTCAAAACCATGTTTTCTCTAGAACACGATTCGTCAATCATTTTACCTCCGGGTCACCAAAGAACAGCACACTAAAGACCAAAACAAAACCCTACGAGACGCCCAATGAAAAATCTCGCTTCAAAATTTCAATTAATGAAATGGTACCAAGTTAATTTTTTACACAAATTAAAATGGTTCTTCATTTACAAGTTTCGCAACAAATCATCCACTTTGACTACCCTAATAAACTTGTCTACATATGATCTTGTTTGCTCAACTAATGATGGTAACTGTAAACCTTGATTTTTAGTTACCATCATTATGGAAAAGATTACATCAGAGATGTAATACAGTACATGCTGCTATGGCGTGTGTTCACCGCCAGTCACAGGAGTGACTGTCCAGTAAACTCATTCCTCTGAACATTCTGAAATATGTCACAACCTTCCCTGCTCAGTCTGCCAACACTAGTTCACTGTAGTGAACCCCTATGATGCTCAGAGGTTAACTTATATATTAGCACCAATATTGCTCTCACTCCTTTTTAAATCCTCACTTGTGTATTATTGTACTTACGCCAAACTCCTAATTGTTGATCAGTTTCTCCATTGCTAGAGTTCAATTACTGAACATATTATGCAACTCTGTAAGCTTGTCATTTAAGCTAATGTGCATTTAGACTGTTAATGTGTTTAACTCTGCAGCTAGTTCATCAAAGGACATCAATTAAAAGCCCTGCCCGAAACGCTTCGCGTAATAGTGGCTTTAGGCATTGTAATAGTGGCTTTAGGCATTGTACGTACTAGCTCTATCTATAAATCCATCAACTTTTTGTATCTCACCTTGTACGTATGTACTTTACCTGAATAAATATATATTGTTTTTTAACATTCGGACACACAAACTTGTGTATTTAGAATTCTCGACGAAAATATTTTAATTGGGAAATGCCAAATGTTACCTACGGGCTCACCATAGCCCGTGCTACTTGAAACTGTTCGTCCCAAGTAGCGAATCTTTAACAAGAACAAGCCAAATGTTACTAATTTACTAACATTAGTCACAACTTACATATATCAGCCTCCAGCCAAACAGCAGGTGACAAGGCCGACAATGAACAGCGCGGGATGGAGCCACTCACAGACACTAGCAGGGAGTGTGGCCGAGACGGGGTGACGAGAGCGCTGACACCAACCTCCCCGCACGGCGTCCACACCTATACTGAGTACAGTGATGAGCGGCCGTCAGTCAGCCTTCACCGCGCCACCCACATATGGCCGCCTTGTGACCAACCCCCTTGGGGTATGGATGTGGGGGGATTAAGGCTTATCCACCTCTGTAGGGTTATTTACACCATGACACTCATTTTCAGGTCAACAGTGAGTATACTTTTTTTTATTACAATGTATTTGTTATCATTTTATTAATTCTGCTAGAATTTACCTACTTAAAATTATCTGCCCGAAACGCTGAGCGTACTAACGGCTTTACAAGATTGAAAATATTATGCTATGTATTCTCACAAACCCAATGTACCTTCTTGTATATAAATAAATAAATAAATAAATAAATAAATACTTCGTTCAGGACTTCCAGTAAACTTTCAGGACACACCAAGAACCAGAGTACATCACGCCATTGTACGTTCTTTCTAAATTAGTTTGGTACAGAAGTAGCCTACTACTGCCCATTAGTAGCACTTACAGCTTTCCCTTCACACAACTCATGTTAAGCCTTACGCTACTATATCTTCCTAGAACGCAACCAGCCTATCGGTTTATAACTCTCCAATTATTGCTGGATGAAGTTAACGAATTGTGCTCCGTCGACATTTCCTCAGGATATACTCAAAAGAATATTAAAGAACTCGGTACTTTAAAACCAACAACGTATTTTCTCGAATACTTTATTTCTATTATATTTAATTATTTGAGTGAAAATATATAAATGTATACACAAATATAATTATTATAATATAATAATTATTATATTATAATATATTATTACTTTTTTAATTATTACTTTTTCCCCCTCACCTTCAATACCTCTGCACTGGAAGTCTCACATCTACACCAGCCCACGAGGCATCAATCCTGCCACCTCTCCGTACCCCCCCCCCCCCCGGCCTGGCACGGCATGATACGACTCAGGAGACAAGCCGGACGCCTCTGCTAACTGGTAGTTTGCCTTCACAAACAAGCAGTTAGCCATCTTCAAGTAGTAGTGGTGCAGCTTAACACAAAAGCACCGCCAGTTGACCAGATGTCCACCTTGTGTTGATACTGGATGAGTCATTACCACCGGACTATATAAAGGGCACCACCTCCTTGGAGAGGCGAGGAGCACCGCTCCTGTGCCAGGTAAGTCCATTACGGGCTCACCATAGCCCGTGCTACTTGGAACTTGTTTCGTGTAGCTGAATCTGTAACCACCACCACCTTGGAGAGGCAGTCTCTCTCTCTCTCTCTCTCTCTCTTGGATCACCTTGGTCTCTCATCCGTCGTCCGCCTTCAGCCTACGCCGTGTGTCTGATGCCGTGGTGGTATGGTAGCTGTCTTCAGTACACCAGTATACATGCATTGTATTCATTGTTCTTAGTTTATTTTTGGATTAATTTTCATATTATCTTGTCCACCTTTGCATTATATAATAATAGCCAAGTATTCTCAGGTGCCATGTTTGTTCATTAATATTTCAGTAAATTGTTTTAATTATTTATTTGATGATTTTCATTTGTTTCCACCTGCAACTTACACACTGCAAGGACCAGTAGCAGCATTTTTTTATTTATGTGAGGGAGAGCCATACCATCTTGGTTCAGTATAGTTGTGATACCACAACCTGTCACAAATTTGGGGGCCTGTCCCCAAATATTATTTATATATATATTGCGGCGACACACAGAGAAAGAGACAAGTCAGCCAAGTACAGGCAATTAGATCATCGGTACAACTTCGTTGCAATATGGTCCGAGACCCTAGGCCCATGGGGAGAGAGTGCAAGAAGGTTTCTTAAGGATCTTGGTTCCAAGCTCATTGACACCAAAAGAGACCCTAGAGCAGCAAGTTTTCTCTTTCAGCGGCTCAGTGTCGCGATCCAGAGGGGGAATGCTCGCTGCATCCTCGGTTCCTGCCCGGCGTCGGAGGAGTTCGAGGAAATAAACAGCCTCTAGGAAGCAAACTTTTTTTTGTGTCCTCTTAATGTTCATTTTTTGTATGCAATCAGATATGTAACTGAATAACCTTGCATAATAAAGTGTACACCATAAAAAAGGGGGGGTGGTAGGAGAAGCGAACATTCTTACGTATTCAGAGTTAAATGGCAAGTTTTTCCCTGAATGCTCTGTGTTCCCTTCTCTGAGGCTGTGGGTCCCTATAATTGCACCAGTGGTGGTACCCCCCATATTATATATATATATATATTTATTAGGGAGTACCACCTTTGGCTGGAAGAAGGGGACCCTAAGCCTTGGAGGAAATCAACACACAACGAGGGAATGTTTAGATCCTCTCCAAAATACAGTTTGTGTGTGCTTTTCTCCTACCACCCCCTTCCTTTTGTCTCGTGTTGTGCTTTATAAGGTCGTCCCTTTTGGGTAAAGGATTTTAAATTAAATAGTGACAAGAAGAAACTAAATTAATTTTTTTAAAGTATAATATAATACACCATACACTTACAAAAAAATAATCACTGCAGTTTTGCACTCAAACGCAACTTTTGCTCATTGGCAAGAATTTTAACACTTTTCCAGATATCGGGAGTAAGTGATGTTTCTCCACAACTCACTGCAACAAGTCTGAAAAAATGTGTTCAGTTTACATCAATATAAATAAACAAATAAAATAGCATATACAGTACTAATATTGTATTATTGTATAATAATAGACAAGTTGAAAACAAACAACCTAAAATACAGTGGAGGGATTGGGAAAGGCATCAGCAGGAGACAATGATAACTAATATAGCAAAAAAGTTTATGGATATTGAAAAAATAATAAATACAGTATATCATGTCCATTTGTTACAGCCTTTATAATGTAATTTATAGCACCACAGTGGCAAAAGACAAGTTGTACAGTACTCCTCATGAATTATCCTATAATTTTTGTATAGACAGTAATTCACTTCTCACAAACCATCTTCATCCAGTTCTGTCCTTTACGATATCATTTGTGTTGCCCACACTCACTGTTTATGCAAATACTCAGTCACTCAAAAATGTTTCTCCATCTTTCTGGCTTTTCTCTCTCATTCTACCCTAAAATATATTCTCTTCACCAGTTTAAGATCACCCATTCATTCAACATATTCAAACCATCTCAGTCTGCTTTCTCAATATTGTGGTTTACCGACTTTTGTACGCCATATCTATTCTCCAAACACCATACATACTTCTCAAGATTGTCAATCCTACTGTGCTTTAATCTCATGATTTTTCAGGCTTATAGCATATTACAGTACTGAATTGGTTACTAAAAGAATTAAGAGAATATTTTGGTATTGTCCTTTAGCAGGCAGTTAACATACTGTAGTTTCGAGAAGACAAACAAATTGGAGAATGTTTATTAATAAGAAGTTCATCAAAACTCTAATAAAACCATGTACATTCCATTGAATAAAAGACATCACTTGGAGAAAATTGGGTCAGAAAAAATTTATGAAATATTTAATATTTGGTATAAACAACAGGAATAAAAACCAACATATAAGTGGAAGGACAGTTATCCCAGACTACAGTCTATGTAATCCAGATTTTAAGTTTGAGCATGTATGTACAACTGGAAGAAGCAAATACAGTAATGTGGGAGACAATCTCAATATGGATGACGTGGGTGTACAAGAGTACAGTATTGTAACTGGAATTTCAACAATGGAGTGTGAGGAAGCAGGCATACTGAGGCTTTAATTATAGTACATTTCTTCCCCTTTAGGGAAGAGGAAAAAGGAATTAATATTACATTTCTAACTACAAGGCATTGCAAGGGCTGGGATGGAGTTTATATCACAAGCATAAGGCAATATCCTCTAGAGTTTTGCAATGTGGAGAACAAGAGACCAGAAGTGGGTGGACATCAATATGTATCACACAAGGAGAGCTAGAAAAAGAATCAGAGGGGGGGGGGTAGTAAGCAAAGGTCGGGCATGGAAACTGCCAATAGAGAGAGTTCATGAAAATCCTCCAACTGAAAAACAATAACAGTAAGAGGCTGGTGAATATATGAAAGGGCATTAAAGGAGACAGGTGGTGGTGGTCATGTGGAAGGTGGTTTTCCAAGGCTTGTTCATACAATAACCAACACAGTATGGTAACATACATCATGATACAGAGTACACATTTCTTCAACTCACTCTTGAACAGATTTCAATCATTTCCAAATCATTCCTTATTATTAAATGTCTAAAGTATTAAAAAGGATTACCTGGCAAGAATTAGAAGACTGTGAAGGTCACTTGCTGTAATGCCATTATCCCTCTTACGGCTATCAACAAAGTCATCCTGCACCATCTGAAGACACCGAAATACTGTACTAAGAATTGTTTTCCACAAATAAAAATAATTATAATTTTGTGTAATAATGGGAAATGAATTATTGCACAGTACATGGTTACTACAACATTTTAAGTAAACTATCAAATGAAAGACATAAAACCAGCGTTGAATGTAATGAAATGGCAATTTCTGAGCGAGACGCAGAGGCTTCCTGAAGCTATCCCACTGATACAGTGCTATCCAATTTGGGGTCATCAGTTGGAGAGTTCTTGTTGCCTACGGGGAACCAGAACCTGGCCCCATCAGAGTTGCGCAGGGAGCAATAGCCTATGAGCACTTTAAATTTAAAGTATGTCATTACACACAGAAATCACAATAGCGTGATGCATCAATGAACAAATCCACAAGGGCCGTGACGAGGATTCGAACCTACGTCCGAGATCATCCCAGACGCTGCCTTAATCGACTGAGCTACGACATGGTCAAAAGAGTTGAAACCAGAAGTTGTACCCAACTTACTTGGCTCCTGCAGCCTCTCTGAGACACAAACCAGCATTTTACAGAACTCCTCCATGCACTCGAGCTATGTCAATAGGCCGTTCTACTTCTTCGCCCTTACTTCATTACACGTCATCCTCGTCACGGTCCTTGTGGATTTGTTTAAAGTATGTCATGCTTGTCATCAACCAGGAAAGACACCCAGAAAAGCAGACGAAACAAAACAGACCACTGTCTGGATGAAAACTGCGAGCTACATCATCAAAATAGCAAAAGAACTCCCCCAGAAAGAAAACAACCAAGCAACACTTCATCCAACTAGCCCCCCCCACAGGGGAAGGGGAAACAAGCCCGGGTGAGCCAGCAATCCACCAATTCAGTTCCTGAATGATGAAAGCCGCCAACCGAAAAGAGGGAGGGGGTCAGGGAGCCTCCGGGGCTCACCCAGAAACTGGCATTTCATTACATTCAATGCTGGTTTTCTGTGGGAGAGCCCCATTGGCTCCCTGAAACAACTACCCACAGAGAAGGCAAACAGTGACTTACCAGAAGGCGGCAACATTGCAGGTCTCAACGCGAGGAAGAGACAATGGCCATGACAGGCACCCCAAAGCCACACAAGGCCAGAGGTTCCTTTGGGGAGAGGGGGAGGGCATGCTAATGAGTGGGGGGGGGGGGCATAGTTGGATCAAGTGTTGCTCGTTTCTTTCTTTCTGGGAGAGTTCTTTTGCTATTTTGAAGATTTAGCTCGCAATTTTCTACCAGTTGTTTGTTTTGATCTGCCGATCTTTCTGGTGCCTTTCCTGAGCGATGGCAAGTATGACATACTTTAAATGTACAGTGCTCATAGGTCATTGCTCCAGGCGCCTCTCTGAGGGGACCAGGCTCTGATACCCAGTAGGCAATGAGAACTCTGTGTTTGATGGCCCCAAATAGGATAGCACTATATCATTGCAATAGCTTCAGGGGCTCCCCAAAGGAAACACTGAAGTATACAAAAACACAGTAAAGCTTGTACACTACAGAGTAATTTTTTCTTAGGTAGTTTAAATATTCACTGAAAATAAGGTGTGCACCCCTCACCCTTGATATACACCCTAACCAATGATTTATAATGATGTTTATTCAGGTAAAAGTACATACTTCCTTAATATCTGCTTGATGGGGTTCTGGAAGTTCTTCTACTCACCAAGTCTGGCGTGAGGCCAGGCTTGACTTGTGAGAGTTTGGTCCATCAGACTGTTGCTTGGAGCGGCCCGCAGGCTCACGTATCAACCACAGCCCGGTTGGTCTGGCACTCCTTGAAGAAAACAATCAAGTTTTCTCTTGAAGATGTCCACGGTTGTTCCCGCAATATTTTTATGCTCGCTGGGAAGATGTTGAACAACTGTGGACCTCTGATGTTTTACAGTGTTTTTTTCTGAAGTTGCCTATGGCACCCCTGCTCTTCACTGGTTCTATTCTGCATTTTCATCCATATCGTTCACTCCAGTATGTTGTAATTAATTCTACTGTGTAGATTTGGGACCTGGCCCTCCAGTATTTTCCACGTATATATTATTTGATATCTCTCTTATCTCTTTTCTAGTGAGTACATTTGGAGAGCTTTGAGACGATCTCAATAATTTAGCTGCTTTATCGCGTCTATGTATGGCATGTATGTTCTCTGTATTCCTTCTATTTCAGCAATCTCTCCTGCTCTGAAGGTGGGGAGTGAGTACTGAGCAGTACTCAAGATGGGACAGCACAAATGATTTGAAGCGTACAACCATTGTGATAGGATCTCTGGATTTGAAAGTTCTTGTAATCCATCCTATCATTTTCCTGGCCGACGCATATTTGCTCGGTTATGCTCCCTAAACGTTAGGTCACCAGACATCATTTTCCCCAAATCCTTTACATGCTGTTTTTTCTACTATGGGCCGATTTGATTGTGTTTTGTACCCGTATTATGTTTAAGGTCTTCATTTTTACCGTACCTGAGTACCTGGAATTTATCACTATTAAACATCATGTTATTTCTGCTGCCCAGTCAAAAACTTTATTAATATCTGCTTGTTTTTAAGTCTTCAGAGGTAATTTTCATGCTGATTTTATGTCATCTGCAAAGGATATAAAGTGGACTTGTATTTGAGTCTATATCTGATATGATAATAAGGAAAAGCAGTGGTGCAAGGACTGTACCCTGAGGTACAGAGCTTTTAACTGCGCTTGGACTCGATTTTTATATGGTTAACTATTACTCGGTGTTCTGTTTGACAGAAAACCGAGTATCCAGCGTCCTACTTTACCAGTTATTCCCATTGACCTCACTTAGAGAGGGAGGGAGTGAGGAAGGAGGGAGGGAAGGAGGGGAGCGAGTCGGGAGGGAGCGAGTCGGGGAGGGAAGGAGGGAGCGAGTCGGGCAGGAAGGGAGGGAAGAGGGTGCGAGTCGGGGAGGGAAGAAGAGTGTGAATCGGGGAGAGAAGGAGGGAGTTTAGTCGGCCTGGAGGGAGGGAGAAATGTTGAGTGACTCGGGCAGGAGGAGAGAGGGAGAAGTGTTGAGTGTGTGGGTACCAGATGTGACTCACTTAAGCCATCTAAGGAAGGTGGCATTGGAGATGTTGCAAAAATTATATCATTTTCTTATTGCTGTGGAGAGCTAGTCATGAATATTAAATAACACTATAATATTTGAACTGTAAGTACAGTATTTGGTTTGCTATTTACTGTATTCATTCAATAATTTACAAGAAATAAAAACGATTCTTCGTTTGGGTCGTATACCGGGACCATAGGATTACGAACTTGCCTTAAACACAACGCGTACTAGTGGCTGTACAAGAATGTAAGACTCTTGTATACATCTCAAAAAAAAAAAAAAAAAAAAGGATTTAACAGAACTTAAGGTGCATATGTTAGTCATCGTACAGCGTGTTAACCTCCACGTACTGATATACGTGGGGGGAGTTGGGGAGCTATGGTGAGGTAGGGGAGAGGGTGACCAGGAAGGAGATCACACAGCGTGCGATTTCTCTTTCCAGTCTCACCCACAAACCCACCTGCCTGCTTAGCCAATCCACCCACCGCCTGCTCACCCACTTGCCTGCTCGCCCACCCACTCTAATGTTATGTACAGTAGTCAGAATTCATCCTTCATGGCCATTTAGAATGGGCATGAGCCAGTAGTTAGAAATGCCCCAACCTATGGTGGGGCTATGGGTCGGGCTACTAGGAGGAGTAATAGTTATTTCCAGATTCCAATCTGCCTGCTTGCCCACTGACCCNCCAGAGTTGGTCTTGTGTATAATCCCAGATCTCTCTCTCTCTCTCTCTCTCTCTCTCTCTCTCTCTCTCTCTCTCTCTCTCTCTCTCTCTCTCTCTCTCTCTTTCCTGTGAGCTGCGTCCTTTGTTGACTGTATATGTCTGACAGGTGGACGGCAGGTGTGGCAGTACTGCCGGGAGGTGGAAGGCAGGTGTGGCAGCACTGCCTGAGCAAGTAACGGAAGGTGTGGGCGTGGGCGGCGAGGCAGGGGACGGTGGTGGGCGGGATGCGTGCCGTTAGCAAGGGCGGGGCCCCACGCTGCTTGCTCTTGGCGACACATTGGCTGTGGACGTGACGACAACCTCACAAACTGGCGGGAAGGAGCGTCGCCCCCACCCCCACCCCCACCACCACCCAGCATACACAGAACCGGGAAGCTTCGCCCAAAACCTTGCGTGTATTAGTGGCTTTAGGCTCAGTATATATACTACCTATATGTATCTACAACTCCCAACATTCTTTTATAACTCATTTTGCGCGAATGTACTTTTACCTGAATAAAAATTATTATTATTATAAGCCTGGGGTAGGCCTACTCTCTATCATCCAACACAGCATGGTGTAGGCTTACCCGCTACCACCAAGCAGCACCCGAGGTAGGCCTACTCTACCACTAAATAGATCCTGGGGTAGGCGGAACCTCTACCACTCAACAGAGCTTGGGTAGGCCTACTGTACCACCAGATAGGCCGACCCACTACCACCCAACAGAGCTTGGCGTAGGCCTACCTTCTACAGCCCAAAAGAGCCTAGGGTAGTCCTACCAATAATTTTAATTTTGCCCCGAGGATGAGTTTATTGGGCAGCGCCACGTCCTGTGAGTGGACACACCGCCATTGCGGCATGTACAACACTCCCCAATAGGAAGAAAACCCGCTGTGTTGTTCATCCTGTCACTTGTACCCAGACACAGCTGGGACTTGCTTAACTGTCTCATGTGAACAGCTTATCAAACAAGAAGATTAACATTTGTCAACCCTTAAAATCTTACGTTATCTTGCGGGTGCAAAATGAGGAAATCTTTTGATAACAGCATTTATATTTGATATCTCGAGGCAAAATTTAAAAAAAAAAATTGATAAGCCGTATTTTCCAAACTCAAACAATGTGGGGTTATTATGCTACACATATTTCTTATGTCTCTTTGATGTTCACATTCTCTCAGGTAGTGGTCAAGGCGGTGTCCGTCACTCTCACCACAGATTCTGCTGCTCAACTGTTGTTTCCATCCCAAATCTCCATGGATATTTGTATCCAAGACGGATTCTCGCTATTACTGATTCTCTTCCGCGGCCACCTCCTCTTCGTCCATAATGATTGGGATTGGCAGCAGCAACCATGTTGTACCATCGTACAGATTCACTGGTTTGTGCTTCTATCCTCCTTTCCTCAGTTACCGTGTCACGGTAATGTTGCCTGATAATACCTCTAATTTGTAGCAAAGTTTTGGGTATAAATTATTCAATATGTTCTCCTTCAGCGCCCTCAGCAATCAGCACATACCATTTTTTTGTTTTTCCTGTTTCCTCCTGTAAGTAGCACAGAACTCAGTTTTTTCTTTGCAATATCATTGTAATGGGGAATCTCTGGCTATCTTAATTGCAAGCGTAGCATTCAGTTCCCTAAATCTGCTTTTAACACTGGGGAGGGAAAGCTCTTCTCGTAGGTTAGATGTTTTGACAGTTCTTGGGACTTCAAGAATGATCGCCATGGCTTAATTTTGTATGTTTTCAAGTCTTTTCATATCGCTTTGGGAGTAGGTGCACAAAACTGGCGCGGCATAGTCTATGACGGAGTGCACATAGGCTGTGTACATCATTATAAGAACGGCAATAGAGGTTTCATGCCCATTCCAGGTCATAGCTTTCAGTGCCCTCAGTCGATTTTTGCATGTTCCTATGAGTTGGTTGAGCTCCTCTTTCTTCCCCTTGTTAGAGCGGACAGTGACACCAAGGTACCGATAGTGGTCAACCCACTCAAGTGTTTCACCATTAATTTGTAGTTCTTCATTTTCTCCTCGCTTGTGATGACAATATGTTTTTGTTTTGTTTGTGGAGTGAAACAGAGTTCAACGCACACATCCTTCCAAGGAGTTAGATGGACCGTTTTATTTTTCCCAAGGTGGGAGCTTGTATTAGGACATCTGTATATCTCACTTGTTGTGTTCCTTCCGGAGATTCAATATTTGCGATGGCGTTCATAAGTATATAAGTTCATAAGTTCATAACAGAGCCTGGAACCATCTCCACCCAACAGAGCCTGAGGTAGTCCTCGTCCCTAGCACCTATGTAGCCTACATATCTGGCACTTCTTACTGACCTTATTATTAAAACATCTCTGCACTTATTCTTAACATCACCATTAGCTTGTAAACCCTCGTCGAGAGCAAGAGAGGCCTATTATGTGCTCACCTAGTGGTCGAGAAATAAGAGGGCCCTTATCAATGGTCGCCGTGTCTCTAATACACAGGGAAACTATCCACCATTATTTATGCATGTTCTTAACAAATATTATTCAAAATATTATTATGATTACCTTCAAGTCATCACCATAAATCGTGTGCAAAATACTATTTTCTCACCGATTTATATTAAACAAATATTTTCAATCCGGTATTTGCTTGATTCTGTAGAGTACAGTCGGCCATTATACATTGGGCAAACCATCCTTCTGTTTAGATAGTAATTTTTGTAACTATTTAGACAGCTGCTACGGGCTGCTTCCTGGGGATGTGTAACAAAAAGTAGGCCTGGTCGAGGACCGGGCCGCGGGGACGCAAAGTCCCGAAATCATCTCAAGATAACCTCAAGATAAGAGATGTAAAACTTAAGATTAAGGACCTGCCTGAAACACTATGCTTGCTAATGGCTTTACAAGAATGTAAGAACTCTTGTAAGACCTCTTGACAACTTATGCCTAAGGAAGGTTCCTGGCATCACGAGGTTGTTGACACTCAACATTACACTTATTGCAGACGAGAAGTCACAATAACGGGGCTGAAATATGTTGACCAGACCACACACTAGAAAGTGAACGGACGACGACGTTTCGGTCCGTCCTGGACAATTCTCGAGTAGATTGTGAGACCATCCTCAAGTCGACACAATCGACTTGAGAATGGTCCAGGACGGACCGAAACGTCGTCGTCCCTTCACTTTCTAGTGTGTGGTTTGGTCAACTTACACTTATTATTTCCTTTAAACTCAAAAGCTGGATGGCACTCACTATGGTATATTGTTTAATGTGGTGTGGCACACTGAGATCAGACTGTGTTTAGTTTCTGTATCACTGAAATATTGCCAGATATATATTGCTTTGTCGCCGAGATAGTCTCGGGTGGCTCTTCCCGCACGACCCTTCTTGTGGGACCTCGTGTGGTGCACACATTTGCACACGCACGCAAACCCCCATCCCCCCCCTAAAGTCCTAAAAATGAAACTCATTCCCACGACCACTGTCTGATCGTAGCCTGTAGCCTGAGGCAAACGCTCCTGCTGACCATTAAACGACCATCTCGACCAGAGTATCCAAATCAGTCGTCACTCCCAGTGAGGTGCGTGAATAAGGATCGTAAATCACCAGTGTCGCAGTCACGCAATTTTGTCTCCATGTCTGTTCAGAATAGTTCTTGGTAGTGATATATGACGAGAAATAAGAGGCTATTACCCCATAACTGGGACACAAAGTTAGGTCTGCCTCACTGGGTTAATGCTAACGCGCTCTTTCAGGCTCACACCCATCATGGCAAATTCTCTTCAACAATTTATTTAATGGAAGTTATTTGAAAGCAAAATGTGGCAGTCCAAAAAAAAGCAAAACGTACAATGTTATAAATATATAGCAAAAAGCTATATATTTATGACATTTTATATTTCAACTTGAACGTAATGCTTTGTTTCATTACAATGATAATTGTAAACTTCATATACATTTTGAATAAAAATATAATCAATCAGAGATTTGAGCAACTACTCCTCCAGCTTCAGAAAAAGAATATGGCATTAACACGAGTACAAGCTAGAAATAACATTGTAAAGAGCTGATTAGGAGACATGTCGGTCAGGAATCATGGCATTATACGAAAAACGGCTGGAGAGGCGGAGGCCAAAATGTGACACTTGATCCTGCAGGCGCAAGTACACGAACACAAGCCTCTCGTATCATCCGATAATTTCTCCACCTAAATCAAACTAGTTTGTGGTCATCGATCCCGAACTATAATTGCCCCAGTAGTGCAACCACCTTACCACTCAGTTTCTAATGACCTACCTAGGCTACGGTGTCTACTGACTTTAGTGTCATGAGTCTACTTCGTGACTCGTGGTATCGCTACGGTGAATAGTTCTACCACGATTTATCCGCACAAGCCGTAGGTCCCCACCAATATGAACCACCACCACATACCATACACCGCCACCACATAACATGAACCATCAACACACTGTACACCACAATCTTAATGCCAGATTCGACAGAATTGGAATATCAGAATACTGTAGTTAAATTAAAACTCGAGTAACAAGAAGGCTATAATAGAACTAGGTATACAGAGCTAGACCTCACTACTCCGCTACAGGCACAGATTGAGAAGTAAATACAGGTAAGTGCCACAAAGATGACAGTGTGGGTGGAAGGTGTGGGAACAGAGCCAAGATGCCGGGGTCAACGTTACAGCCCCGCTCCTGTGCCAGGTAAGTTCACTACGGGTTCACCATAGCCCGTGCTACTTGGAACGTTTTGTTCCCAGTAGTTGACTCTAAAACGACAAAAAAAACAGCCGGAGTCACCCAAAACAGCTCAATTTACCAAGCTTGTACCCAAAATGCATGGCCATGAAACCTACAATGGTAGTCACCCCAGGCTACGTTCTCACTAGTATCCACCCCCAAGCTACGTTCACACCAGTATCCACCCAGGCTACGTTCTCAATAGTATCCACCCCCA
>WNGS01169498.1:48218719-48232498 GCA_020271785.1 Procambarus virginalis
CTGAGTCCACTAGCCACGTCGCCGCTGGCTGTTTACACGTGGACTCAAGCAGCGCCAGTGACTCGATGGTAGCCCTCGATCTTTAACCCTAGAGGCTAAATTTGAGACTGCCTAATATATATGTATTGGGCAGGGATTTTATTAGCACACCGTCATTTAGCACGTAAGACGGTTCTCAACTGATTTTTTTGTGGTATTAAAACCTATCTTGTCCCAAGCCAACCAAACGTAAGACTAATCTAGGAATAGCTCGAGTCAGACAAACATATGGTGATTTAAGGTTTTCACAGTTTAGACAACGTGACAAGTGAGTAACACGTGCGTTAAACGATTCAATACAATTCCGATCGATTTAGAACTGTATTCAAAATGAGACTAGTAATCGATATTTTAAAATTGTATTTAATAATAATAAATGTATGAAATTGCAGGCGATGAGTCACAATAACGTGACTCAAAGAAAGTTGACCAGCACACACACTAGAAGGTGCAAGGGACGACGACGTTTCGGGTCCGTCCTGGTACCATTCTCAAGTCGATTCACAACCTCGATCTTCAGGATGGTCCCAGGAACGACACGAAACGTCGTCGTCCCTTTCCTTTCTAGGTTCAATTCAAATGTTTATTCAGGTAAAGTACATACCATACAGGGGGTGATACAGAATATTGATGAATTTATAGATAGAGCTAGTACATACAATGTCTAAAGCCACTACAGTATTACGCAAAGCGTTTCGGGGCAGGAAAACACTAAAGACTAAAGCAAAACTTTAATTCTAATTGAGATTAACGTATAAATTGTGTTTGATAAAATCATAAAATAAAAGGGGGAACATGCAGAATAACAGCAAAAATACAATTTGATCGACAAACAGCGTTGTTTAAATAAATAGCTGACATGGGTGACAATACTAGGGTGTAGGTAGGTACAGGGAGTTGATTGAGGTCATAGGCTGTAATTTTTATCTTAAACTGTTGAGAGAGGTACCAGTGCTTTAACATGATTGGGAAGGTCATTCCACATTCTGGGTCCGTGGATTTGTAGAGCATTTCTTGTTTGATTAAGTCGTTACTCTTGGGATATCAAACAGGTATTTGTTTCTGGTGGTGGTGTTCATGGGTTCGGTTACACCTTCAAATGAAGCTTTTAAGGTCAGGATTGACATTACAGTTTCAGCGTTTTCTATATATATATATAATATATATAGATATATATATATAATATATATAATAGTATATATATTATATATCTAATATATATTTAGATATAATAATATATGGTGGGGATGTTAGGGAGTTGGAGGTGGGTATGGAGTAGGTGGGGCGCCACCTTCAGGGAGACCCAGAAAATCCCAATTACAGAGACCTATAACGTTGTTACAGGTTCGTGCCGAAAGGCTCAGAGACTCTGGGCGCCTGTGGTAACTGTGCAACCAAGTTTTTAAAGGAGGGTGTTGGTGAGAGACTCATTGGGAAAACTAGAGACCCCAGAGCCTTTCCGTGTTCCAGCGCACCTCAGTTTCGCAGTGCAGAGGGGAAATACGTGCTGTATCCTGGGTAGGCACCCAACCTCCGAGGAGCTGGACGGTGTCTTCGAAACGCTGATGTTTAATTATTATTTTTGGTGGTGTGTGTGTGATGTTCCTGTAAACTGTAGCTTGCAAGTAAAAAAAAACAAACCATACAAAAAAATAGTTAGGGGTGGTAGGCGAGGTAAGAATTATGTATTTAGTGAGAATCCACAAGATCTTCTCTTTATGCTCTTTGTTTTCTTCTTCGAGTATGTGGGTCCTCAATTGGCACCAGAGGTAGTACCTTTAAATATAATTATATTATATATAATATATAATATATTATATATATATTAATATATATTAGATATATATATATATATTAAATATATATATGTCAAACAGCCTGAATGGTCCCCCTGACTAGATCAACTGAAAACTCAAATATATATTATATATATAATATATAGTAGTTATATATATATATATATATATATATACTATATATAATATATATATGCGGAAATCCACAGAGAAAAATTAAAGGATGTAAAGTTTCGACTTGTGTAAAGCCTTTGCAAACCAAACTGACATAGAAAGATTGATGATTGTTGATGTATGAAGATTAAGCCCACCAAAAGGTGGCACGGGCATGAATAGACCCGTAAGTGGAAAATTTTTTTTCTCCTTACTTCTTTTCATTATTCTGACATTGCATTTAATCATCGAGCTGTTATCGCGGGGGAGGATCCTGCTTCACAGTCTTTATGACGGCGTCCATCTGCTGGACATCTTTGTTGACCAGGAGAGTGCTCTGTTGATGGCTTCAGGATGGTTACTACAAGATTCAGGGACTCCTTAAAGCTCTTCTAAGGTCGTTGGTTGCTATCACATCTAGAAGACAGGTGAAGGAATGGCTTTTCTGTGACAGTTGGGCAGAAGATGCACTCTCTCTGTCGGGTTCACCTAATCTCCCAGTTGCATCTGTAACCTAGACGTAGTCTATTATCACCTAACTGCTATTTCCCTGTGGATTCCTTTTGGGATATTTAATCTTTCTAATTTTGTTGCCTGAAGATACCATGTTTGCAGAGGGCGAGCCTTCAGCTATTCTCTGGTGTAGTGAGGCTTTGTTGAGAGTGTGGAGTTTTTGATGATGATGTTTTTTAATGTTCTCTAGGCTGGGTTGAATTGTTTTATCTATCACTGGATGACGATCTTGCCAGTTTTATGCAATTTCATCAGCTTTCTGCATTTAATGGGATTCCATTATGGGATGGGATCAGTTTCAAGGTTAGGGTTTGGTCCTTTGCCTTTTAGCGAACTGCTCCAAGATACAAATGGTGGTAATTATCTCCACGTTATCTTTCCACGGTTGGTGGTCCTGATTTTTGAAGTGCAGCTTTTGATTCTGTGTGTATGATTGCATTTTTGAGTGTTTTGTGCATCACATATGCGATTCCCTGTTGTATGGCAAACAGCCCAATTTGGGTTGATGATACTAGTAAGAGGAGAAGATTGATTGATAAGGTTAAGCCACCCAAGGGTGGCACTGGCTGAAAAAGCCTAAATAAATGGTACAATTTTTTTTTCTCCGTAATTCTTTTTCATTATTCTGACATTGCAGTTAATCATCGAGCTGTTATCGCGGGGGAGGATAATGCTTGACAGCATTTATGAGAGTTTCCTGCTGCTGGACACCTTTGTTGACCATGAGAGTGGCTCTGTTGATGGCCTCAGGGTGACCACTGCAAGATTCAGGAACTAAAGCTCTTCTAATTCTTTGGTTGCTTCACATTCTAATAGGTAATGTAATAGTAGCATTTCTGTATCTGTTTGGCAGAAGATCACTCATCTCTGTCGGGTTAACCAAGCTCCCGTTGCATCTGTAACCTAGATAGTCTATATAACCTAACTGCTAGTTCCCTGTGATTCCTTTTGGTATTGTTAATCTTTCTAATTTAGTTTCCTGAATATACCATGTTGCATAGGGCGAGCCTTCAGCTATTCTCTGGTGTAGGTATGCTTTGTTGAGGGGTTGTGAGCGTTTTTTGATGATGATGTTATTAATGTTCTCTAGGCTGGGGTGAATTGTTTTATCTATCACTGGATGACGAGTTTCCAATTTAGAAGTCTTCGGCTTTCTCATTTAATGAGATTCAATATTGGATTTGTTTAGTTTAGTTCATTTATTATGCACCCCATACCCATCTTGTGGGCGGTAGTGGAAAGGTTACAGAGGCACATAATGGGCTCAGGGACTGAACCCCACAATTCATTTAGCTAAGCAAGTTACAATCTTGATGAGCTAGTTACAAAATTCAATATAAGTCGTCACATCAACAATGGGTTCGAGATCGACCTCAAGTACAGGTTCTAAATTAAGCAACTGACATATGTGGAGAGCTAGTGTCACAATTGATATGTTTGTCCTGCACACCGCCCCCATCCAGTGGGCAGCGGTGGATAGGTTACAATCACTCAGTTACTACCTACAGTTAGCAAACTGGGGATATTTGGCTAAATTTCTGGTAGCAGATCATTTTGAATGAAATATTTACACATCGCTGGAACATTGGTTATAGAATTGTCTCTAAATTCACGTCTTTTCGCACTCCATCACATAGTGACGGAGGGGTGTGCGAATAATTTGTTGACACAGTTTACATTTGGTCAGGTCTACATCGGCAGATAATGAGAATTCCCAGAGATACTTGTAACCGAGTCTAAGCCGAGCAGCAGCAGTAACATCTAGAAGTCTGCTGATTTTATGGATGATCCATAGATGTGTGGCTCCTCTTGCATGATAGATGATGATAGATGGAATTTACTGTGAGGGTGATGGCCGTGACCTCGGAGCAAACACCTTCACCTTTGTCTGGTTCATCTTCACGGCTGGGAGGCATGTCCATTGTTACTATGAGCGGCTTATGTTAGCTGCCTTCCCTCTTACAACCTCTGTGTGCACCTCGCCCCCTATCTCCCCTTCCCCTCACTACCTCCGTGGGCACCTTCCACCCTCCCTCCCCAACCCCTCACTACTTGTGTGTAGTATGGCATGACACTCGTGATATGCTTCCAAAGACAGCCTGTAGAAAACCAGTGGTAGAAATTGATATGGGTGTTTCATTAGCAGTGACAAAGAGAATACTTAAATAAATATCTAATGAAGATCTCACCACCTAACAAATTCACAAAGACCTGAAAGTTGTAGCATTAAATATTATGATAGATATCGTGAGGAGACATTCACATATGGGACTAATAGAACAAGAACCCGGCAATGTGATGTTATAGTGGCCAGAATACGCCTGGGATATAGATGCATCTGGCAGCTTTCTCAAAGCCCAAATGTCGAGTACACAATGTGTCAACTTTGTGAAGGAGAAAAACACACACTCAATTGAACATTATATTGTAGAATGTCCCATATTGACTGACTTTCGCCCTCCTGGGCTAAGGTATGCTGAACTCTGTAACTACTATACGAGTACTGGAACACTTGATGGTATATTGGACTTGTACCCTAGATTGATCATGTAATGTATCAATTATACAATGTATGTATGTGATGTAACTATATAACCTGAACTTGTAAAAGCATCTTAATCACCTTCAGTGGTTTAAGTGCTTAATTGCACACTAGTTTCTACGTCAGCTATCTCACCCTGTCAGAGTAAAAGAGACAAATGTATGTGTATGTATATATATATGTATGTATGTATATATCTATGTATATATGTATATGTGTGTATGTATATGATGTGTATAAAGCATATGTGGAAGCTGATCAGAATTACATTTCACCTTTGTAAATACACATTAATTAATGACACTATGTAAAAGACACATCGAACACTTTATGTAGGGCATACGTAAAATCTGTGTATCTATGTATTTTCGTATGTAGGTTAGCTTAGCATTTTAAAAGCACTACAATCACCTTCTGTGGTTGATTGTTCAATAAATCCCTGAACTATATGTTTAACAAATCTCTCACCCTGTCCATGGAGGACAGAAGAAAATGTATATATGCTGGTTAGCATACACTAGCAAAAGTGAGAACGTCATTTAGAAACCTAAGTAAGGAGACATTTAGAGCGCTTTACACTGCCTATATAAGACCAGTCTTAGAGTATAAAGCCCCCATCTGAAGAAACACATTAGGAAGCTGGAAAAGGTTCAGAAATTTGCGAGGAGGTTCGTCCCGGAGTTGCGAGGGATGAGATATGAAGAGTGCCTGAAGGAACTGAACTACGCTAGAAAAAAAGGAGCGGGGATATATGATAGCAACATATAAAATACTTATGGCGGATTGAGTGGAAATAGGCGAAATGTGCACACTGAATACCAACAGAACAAGAGGAACATGGGCAGAAGTTGGAAACTCAGACGAGTTATTGAGATGTTAGAAAGGTTTCTTTTAGCGTGAGAGTTGTGGGAAAACTGAGTGAAGTAAAGGCGCACCTTGTGGAAGCAACCACTATGCATAGTTTAAAACTAGATATGGTAGGGAAGAAGGATAGGAATCTTTCCATTAAACAACCGGCGGCTAGAAAGGCGGGATCCAAGAGTAAATACTCGATTCTGCAGGAACAAATAGGTGAGCACACACACATAGAAAGTGCGTACTTCAGAGCAGTTACATATGGAATGCATTAGGAAGTGAAGTGGTGGAGGCGGACTCCATACACAGTTTTAAATGAAGATATGATAGAGCCCAATAGGCTCAGGAATCTGTACACCAGTTGATTGACAGTTGAGAGGCGGGACCAAAGAGCCAAAGCTCAACCCCCGCAAGCACAGCTAGGTGAGTACACACGCCATGTATGGAATGTGGAATACGAGAGAATGGGCCCCACACACCTACAGAGAATGGGCCCCACACAACTACAGAGATGTTAAAAAAAATATAGAATAATATATATAATTATATAATAATTTTTATAAAAATAAAAAAAAATAAAAAAAAAAAAAAAAAAACTACAGAGAATGGGCCCCACACAACCTACAGAGAATGGGCCCCACACAACCTACAGAGAATGGGCCCCACACAACCTACAGAGAATGGGCCCCACACAACCTACAAATTATGTGAAAAGGCTTAAAGAATTCTGACAAAGAGATTTAGGGGTCTACCTTATGTTGGGTCCAGGGATTAACGTCCCCGCGGCCCAGTTTCTGACCAGGCTTCATGGCTGGTCTGACCAACCGGCTGCTGGACGCAGCTGCTCCCAGCCCGACGTCTGAATCACAGCCTGGTTTATCAGGTATCCTTTAGAGGTGTTAATCTTATCAAATTCTTTTTTGAACACCGAGAGGTCGGCCAATTATGCCCCCTTATGTGTAAAAAAGAGTGTTGTAAAGTCTTAGGCCCGTGATCTTGATAGAGTTCTCTTTCAGCGTTCCCATTGCGCCTTTACATTTCAACAGAGCTATTTTGCCCATCCTTTCATGCCTCCTGGTTACCATGAGGAGTATTTTTATGTACAGATTTGGAATCAGCCCCTCTAACATTTTCCGTGTCCCTCTAACATTAATATAAATTATTATACATCTTTTGCCTGCGCTCTAGTAAAGACAGGTTTTAAAATGTTCACAATAATTTAGATGTTTTATTGAGTAGATTCGGGCAGTAAATGGCCTTTGACATTCTCCGGGTCAGCAATGTCTTCAACTTTGAACTGGGCTGTTTGTGTGCAACACTATTCCACCCTAGAAAGCATTAGTGTCTTAAAAAGTATCATTGGTATGGCATCTCTTTTTTTCAAATGGTCCTGTTATCCAATCTGTCATTTTTTTGCGGTTATGACAGCTTCTTAATGAGTTCTTTAGAAGTAAAGTCATACGACATGATTACTCCTGTATGTTTTATATTGGTTTTCCTTTCAATAGTGTGGTTTGACTGCGTTTTATATGGTTTTTGTTTTGATATTGTCATTCTTTTCCATTGTGCAGGAGCCGGAGCATATCCTCATTAAACGTCATGTTATTTTCTCGGTGGTCCATTGAAAGACTTGGTTAACATCAGACTGGAGGCTTGCTGTGTCCTCTATATTGTATATTCACATGAAAATCCCAGTGCCATCGGCAAAGGATGATGCAGTATTATACTTTGTATTCTTGTATATGTCTGACATGAGGATAAGTAAGTAATTATCAAAAGAAGGCGTCAATTATGAGGATAAGAAAAAGTCCGGAGCAAGCACAGTACCTTAGGGGACTGAACTTTTCACGGTGGATGATCAGGATTTAACTTTATTGACTGTAACACTCTGGGTTGTGTTCGTTAGGAAGGTGGCAAAGTAGAGAGATCCATCTCTCTACTTTGCCAGTAATTCCCTTTGAGCGCATTTTGTGTTAAACACTGTGGTCCCATTTGTCTAAAGGTTTTTGGGAAATCTATGTATATTACATCAACGTTTCCCTTGTCGAGCATGGCATCTAGGACCATCTCGTAGTGTTCTAGCAATGTGAGAGGTAGGAGTACTAAAGTAGTTAGAGAGTGTATACTAAAATGTCCCACCACAAGCCACCCACCTAACCCAACACCTAATCAACCTATGCACCCTAACCCAACACCTAACCAACCTATGCACCCTAACCTAACACCTAACCAACCTATGCACCCTAACCTAACACCTAACCAACCTATGCACAGAAAACGTGGATATTTGTGAGCCGCTACTTTTCTTAGTTCTCTTATTTTGTACAATGGGGACCATAGCGTACAAAATGTAGTGTATTATTTAAGAAAACAGGTTGCTGCGCGCGCATAGATTACAGGTGCACAGGGAAACCAGATTTCTGGTCCTTTCGGGAAACAGAAACGCTCCGTCGCTTGTCGAGGTCTCCTAACTAAACGAGTGGCTTGGTTAGGATACACATCCACAGGGCCACATAGGTGTTATTAATGCTGTGAGTATATAGAGACTACATTGAGTATGCCCGGATGTTAATGATGGTGTGGAGTGGTCAGGCGTAGCCCACACGGGACCTGCTTCGCTTCTCCCGCTACCGAAATGTTCTGCACTGAACACTTTTGCTGTCATTATTGACTGATTGATTAATCAATCATTTGGTTCCGCAACATCGCCATCACTGGCACAGTAAATATATAAAATTTCCTTAAACTTTGGATTAAGTACATAAATCTCAGCTCAACTTTCCAGCAGGAAGATGAAAACCTAAGGTAATAAGGTTATGTGGAGCAAGAGGAGAGACCATCACTAGAGGACAGCATACTCTTAGTTAGCCTTTTATCATCTAACCAAAAGTGCTTCAGAAGTCCCAGTACACTTCCCTCCGGGTCGTTAGTATACCCACCCCTACTAAACAATAGTACACGACTGTGTGTGTACATGTACTTACAAATACATTTACAGACAAATTTGAACAGTACCATGGTGTATACACCATGTTAGAACAGTACCATGGTGTATATACACCATGTTAGAACAGTACCATGGTGTATATACACCATGTTAGAACAGTACCATGGTGTATATACACCATGTTAGAACAGTACCATGGTGTATATACACCATGTTAGAACAGTACCATGTTTGTCTCTTGTGAAGAGTGAACCTGGCCCGTATTCCTGCCCCGTGCTCACTTCCCTCTCACTGCTTCCTACCCCTTAAAAACCCACACTAAACTATAGATTTGTGCCACACTGTCATTTTTGAACTGAAAATTAAAATAATATGTGATTAAAAAACAGTACAGCAAATACTGAAAGACATTGGGGGCAAAGCGATCATCTCTTAGGACGGTTATCTTGAGTCGTGCACCATTAATTAAGCCGTGCCTGCTATATTCTCATTTCTGCAATACTCCTCTCAACAGTCATCTAGATGAAGTTACAAAGAAAACAAAAAATACTGACAAGGTGAATTATTGTAAGTAATAAAAGCGTACTCCTGTTTGACTTACATGAGTGGATCATTAGGTTGTGTGTGTGTGTGTGTGTGTTGTGTGTGTGTGTGTGTGTGTGTGTGTGTGTGTGTGTGTGTGTGTGTGTGTGTGTACTCACCTAATTGTGCTTGCGGGGGTTGAGCTTGGCTTTTTGGTCCCGCCTCTCAACTGTCAATCAACTGGTGTACAGATTCCTGAGCCTATTGGGCTCTATCATATCTACACTTGAAGCTGTGTATGGAGTCAGCCTCCACCACATCACTCCTAATGCATTCCATTTGGCAACCACTCTGACACTAAAAAAGTTCTTTCTAATATCTCTGTGGCTCAGTTTCACCTGTGTCCCCTTGTGCGTGTGCCCCTTGTGTTAAATAGCCTGTCTTTATCTACCCTATCAATTCCTTCAGAATCTTAATGTGGTGATCATGTCCCCCCTAACTCTTCTGTCTTCCAGCGAAGTGAGGTTTAATTCCTGTTGTCTCTCCTCGTAGCTCATACCTCTCAGCTCGGGCACTAGTCTGGTGGCAAACCTTTGAACCTTTTCCAGTTTAGTCTTATCCTTGACTAGATATGGACTCCATGCTGGGGCTGCATACTCCAGGATTGGCCTGACATATGTGGTATACAAAGTTCTGAATGATTCTTTACACAAGTTTCTGAATGCCGTTCGTATGTTGGCCAACCTGGCATATGCCGCTGATGTTATCCTCTTGAAATGTGCTGCAGGAGACAGGTCTGTCCTGCGTGTGTGTGTGTGTGTGTGTGTGTGTGTGTGTGTGTGTGTGTGTGTGTGTGTGTGTGTGTGTGTGTGTGTGTGTGTTCCATCCTGTTTACCTTGCCCGCACTAGCGAGTAGCGTGTTCCACCTGTCTTATACACCTGAAATTAATCTACTGGAAATAACTTTGCAATAAATTTGCTATTTAGCTCAGACCATAACCCTACTAAAGCATCATTATAGTTCAAATTAACGTTGTATCAAGTGTTACATTAACTAGGTGGTTAGGGAAGTCAAGGAATGGTTAATATGGAGATTGGTGTGTTTCCTGGGCAGGGAAGATGTGTACACTCCTGTCCCCAGCTGGATAGACAGTCATTAGACGACAGTCATTGCTGCGACCTTGTTCTAGTACCAGCTGATGTATCAGACATGGTAGTTAATTAATTAATGATAGTTACCACATAATAATGACCTAGGATTATTTTGCTGCCATTCGCTAGAAGTGTGTATAAATCAGATCAATGTTTTTGTCAAGTCCGGTTTTGTTAGCCACTTATCAGCCACGTATAAACACTTAGTTGTTTTAGCGTAAACATTTCGTACGCAGCTACTTCCTTCTTCAAAGCTGATGTTACACATTAATTTTTACCTTGAAAACAGTAAAGTGTTTTAAAAATATATTTTAAATTCATCGCCACCCAAGGCTTCTAGTCCTTTCAGCTCAGTATTAATAAGGAAAACAGCAAAATCAATAATATTAACATTTACCAATTAGATAGTGATGCCAAAAATTGATCTTAGGTGTACCGTTGGCCATGCGTCCCCACGCTGGGAAAGTGGGTCGTGAGTCAAGCCGAGTTATTTTGCGATAGTGTAAGTGTAGCACCTGACTGGTTATTGTGTGTTCCTGTCACTCACACGCCACTCACCTACAGTAGCAGTTTAAAAAACACTACAATCACTTTGTGATTTATTGTTCAATAAATCACTGGAGTATATGTTTAACAGATCTCTCACCCTGTCCATGGAGGACAGAAGAAAATGTACATATGCTAATTAGCATTGTAAATGTGTGGCCACGACTGGAAGAAAAACAAAAAACTCATCATACCCGGGCACAATCCCTACCCCCCTTCCCCCCCCCCCACTCCCGTCCCATCCCAAACTTTTTTTTTTTTAGATATATACAAGAGTTGTTACATTCTTGTACAGCCACTAGTACGCGTAGTGGCTGTACTAGAATCGTTGTTACAACCAAGTACACATTTTACTGTTGCGTTAAACAGAGGCTACAGCTAAGGATTTGCGCCCAGTCAATCTTCCCGGCCAGGATACGAACCATGACAAAGCGCTCGCGGAACGCCAGGCGAGTGTCTTACCACCACACCACGAGACTGAAAAAGAGGACTGGAGATGCGGGGTATCGATCCCCGTACCTCTCACATGCTAAGCGAGCGCTCTACCATTTAAGCTACACCCCCGCACTTATCCTGATGTTTGTTGTTGTTGTGTTAGATTTAGCTACTCAGAAATGAAATGGCCCATGTAGCACGGGCTATGGTGAGCCCGTAAACTTATCCTGATGATGTTGTTGTTATAGATTCAGCTACTCGGAAACAAGTTCCAAGTAGAACGGGCTATGGTGAGCCCGTAACTTACCTGGCACAGGAGCTTGGGCAAGAAGCACGGGCTATGGTTAATCTCGTGGACAGGAGATGTCTCCCGTGTTATCCTGATGTGATAAGATTAAGCCACCCAAGAGGTGGCACGGGCATGAATAGCCCGTAACGTGTTATCACGGATTCCTTCCCAGTGTTATATAGTCCTAATGGCTTGGCGCTTTCTCCTCATAGCTCCTTCCTTCTCAACCAACTCCCCGTAATCCTGTTTAACCTTACTGCACCCAAGACGGCCATTACCACATGGTCTCCACACCCGCCTCCGCCCGCCACACCTGCAATCCTGTTTAATCCTGCCACCACTCTCCACCATTGTCACACACCACTCTCCACCACGTACACACCAGACCCACTCTCCACACAACCACCACCACTCTCCACCACTGTCACACACCAAACTCCACCATGTCCACAACCTTTCCACCACTGTCACACACCACTTTTCCACCACTGTCACACCACCATCTCCACCACTACCACACACCATCTCTCCACCCACATCACACACCACTCTCCACCACTGCCACACACCCCTCTCCACCACTGTCACACACCACTCTGCCACCACTACCACACACCACTCTCCACCACTACCACACACCACTCTCCACCACTCGTCACACACCACTCTCCACCACTGCCCCTCACCACTCTCCACCCACTGCCACTCACCACTCTCCACCACTCACACAGCCAATCCCACCCACCACTGCCACACACCACTCTCCACCACTGCCACACACCACTCTCCACCACTGCCCGGTCACCACTCTCCACCACTGTTCACACACCCCTCTACACCACTGCCTCACACCACTCTCCATCACTGCCACTTCACCACATCCTCCCACCCACTCCACACCACCACTCTCTAACACTGTCACACACCACCTCTCCACCACATGTCACACACCACTCTCACCACTCTCACACACCACTCTCCACCACTGCCACAGCACCACTCTCCATCACTGCCCACTCACCACTCTCCACCACCTAGTCACACACCACTCTCCACCAACTGTCACACCACACTCTCCACCACTGCCACACACCACTCTCCACCACTGTCACACACCCACTCCCACCACTGCCACACACCAAACTCACCCTCACCACACACCACTCTCCACCACTACCACACACCACTCTCCACCACTGTCACACACCACTCTCCACCACTGTCACACAACACTCTCCGCCACTGCCATCACACCACTACTACCATATCACTACCACTCACCACATCTCCACCACTGCCACACACCAACTCTCCACCACTGCCAACACACCAACTCTACCACCACTGTCACACACCACTCTCCACCACTGGCACACACCACTCTCCCCCACTGTCACACCACCACTCATCTACCACTGTCACAAACCCACTCTCCACCGCTGTCACACACCACTCTCCACCACTGCCACACACCAAACTCCACCACTACCACACACCCGACTCTCCACCACTGTCACCACACCTCTCACTCCACCGCTGTCACACACCACTCTCCACCACTGTCACACACCAACTCTCCACCGCTGTCACACACCCTCTCCACCCCTGTCACACACCACTCTCCCCCACTGTCACACACCACTCTCCACCAATGTCACACACCACTCTCCACCAATGTCAAACACCACTCTCCATCGCTGCCGCACACCACTCTCCACCACTGCCACACACCACTCTCCACCACTGCCACACACCACTCTCCCATCACTGCCACTCACCACTCTCCACCACTGTCACACACCACTCTCCACCATTGTCACAGCACCACTCTCCACCACTACCACCGAGACCACTCTCCACCACAACCACACACCACTCTCCACCACTGTCACATACCACTGTCCACCACTGTCACACACCACTTTCCCACCACTGTCACACACCACTTTCCACCACTGTCACACACCAAACTCCACCACACAACACCACC
>WNGS01169498.1:48260635-48284460 GCA_020271785.1 Procambarus virginalis
TGGCGGCGTATACCTGCGGTCGGCGCCGTGGGTGGTGCCGCTCCTGGCCGCAGCAGCCACTAATGCCGCCGCCATCCTCGCTTTTGAGGTGGGTCATGCTCCTCATGCAGTCGGGATGTCCTTATTGCTTGAAACACTAATAAGGTTTATAGTAGTTTCAGTGGGCGACTTAGGTCAGAAGCTACGAATGGTCTTTAATTCCTCTCCTGTGTTCGAATTCTATAATTCATTCAGGAACATTATTGCTTATTAAGTTCAACCCATCCTACGAATTGACAGTACTGTTCAATACTAAGTGTAATAAGTACATTTCTTTACTGTCATACATAGTACATAAATGCACTTATGGGGCTGTTACATTTACCTCCCCATTTATTCTCCTCATTTTCTGTTAAGACATTTAGAATTTTAGGATGAAATTTTCAAGTTTAATTTGCTATACACAAGGTTTTAATATCAGGAATTTCTTTTTCAGTTTTATTATATTAAACAATAGTTATTTTATAAAAATATTGAAAATATCTTGAGTTACTTTACAATATATCGATATATTTTAGTTTTGTTTTATAAAACTGTAATATCAATATAGCTCTAGGTTAAGTAGTAATTGTAATTAAGAAGCAATAAAATGCTTATCTTCAAACACTAAGCAGGTTAGGTTAGGTCGTGGTTTTCTATTCAGCCTTTCAGGTAAACTCAAATATTCACAATATATTTTTTTTTTAGATTAGATTTTTTATTCAGGTAAAGGTACCTACGTTGAAGATGAGTTACAAACATAATGTTGGATTTAAAGATAGAGCTAGTACATACAATACCCAAAGCCACTAGTACACACAGCGTTTCGGGCAAGGTGAGGGGGGGGGGGCACTTAGACTAAAACTTAATAGTAATTGTGCTTAAAGTATAAATTGTGTTGAAAAAATATCAAATAAACAAGGGGGGGGGGAACATGGCAGAAAATAGCAATTTTACAAGTTGGTCAACAAACAGCATTGTTTAAAATAGAAAGACATGGGTTGACATTTAGGGGTAAAGTAGGTTACATGGAGTTTATTAGGTAGTTTTTAGTTTTTATCTAAAACTGGTTGAGAGAGCTACAGCCTTTGACATGATTGGGAAGGTCATTCTACATTCTAGGTCCTTTGTTTGACTATTTGATAGTACGGTTTAATACCAAGTCAAAATAAGTACAATTCCTGACTGCTATGAAAAGTACATAATTGCACTTACTTGTGCTGTTACATTTACCTCCCCATTTTTGGAGGATGGGCTGATTAAGTTTCATCACTTCGTGCACTTGCCTGACCTCTCGTTACCTGAGTATTCCAACTACACCAATTCTCTTGAACATACCATGGCCTCCTCACTGAGGCAAATGCAGTAGTTGGAGCTGTAGCGAATATATTATGTCAATAATATACAGTATACAGTCTCTAATATTCTCAAACCTATATTGTTTGCTGATGATACTACCCTTATCTATTCAGACCTCAACCCACATACACTAAATAATGTTGTGAATAATGAATTAAAAAAAGTCCACTTATGGATGTCAACTAACAAACTAACATTAAACATCGAAAAGACTTACTACATCTTATTTGGAAGCAAATCATCAAATGCAATTCAGCTACAGATAGACAATATTAACATCAGTAATAAAAATGATGGCAAGTTTCTTGGCCTATTCCTAGACAAGAGACTCAACTTCAGCACCCACATACAACACATAACTAAGAAAGTCTCTAAAACAGTTGGTATACTCTCCAAAATCAGATATTATGTTCCTAACTCCGCTCTCCTCTCACTATATTATGCACTAATCTACCCCTATCTTAATTATGGTATCTGTGCATGGGGGTCTACCACTGCAAACCACCTTAAGCCCATCGTCACGCAGCAAAAATCTGCTATCAGAATAATAACTAACTCAGCTTTTAGACAACATTCAGCTCCCTTGTTTAAATCTCTAAACTTGCTAAATATTAACTCCCTCCACACATTCTCTTGTGTCAACTACATTTACAAAACCCTGTTTTTAAATGCAAACCATGCTCTGAAACTCTCCCTGGATGGATGTAATAGGACCCATTATCACCACACCAGAAATAAATATATCTTTGATATCCCCAGGGTCAAACTTAATCTGTGTAAACACTCTATGCAAATTAAGGGACCTAGTCTATGGAACTCACTCCCTAGTGAATTGAAAAACTGTAAAAGTTTTGCCTTATTTAAAAACAAAACCAAAAAGTACCTGATTTCATCTTCTTAGTTTCCTACACTGAGCTTTAAATTTGCTCTGTACCTAGTGTTACCCAATCTCCTAATCTCCTAATTTTTATGTGTTTAACCCTACCAACCTTATCATTGTGTTCATTGCTGTCTTCTTTTATGTGCTAGCCATATGCTGTTTTGTGCCTACCAATTTTTGTCAACTACCATTCAAGCTGTCATTGCAATCAATCTTAGCTGCCTATGTGCTTTAATACACTGTACCTACAATTTTCTCAAATTTTTTTTCTTGCCATGTATCTGTTATCATTTTTTTATAAATTTTGCAAGTATTTACCTACTTAAAATTTTCTTAGATTAAGGATCTGCCCGAAACGCTGCACGTACTAGTGGCTTTACAAGACTGTAATTACCATTTTATGTATCCACACATTCCCAATGTACCTTCTTGTATATGCATAAATAAATAAATAAAGTACTCGCTTGGCGACTGTGTCCCCCAACCCTTTTCGGGTTGGGGACGAAGGCATTCGAGCTGGTTCCTCCTACCGAGGCTTCTGGGTCCCACCAGCAGGCCCCCTTCTTTTCAGCCTTTCCCCAGGACTCTGCCTTTTCTTCAGGGGTAGAGGGTATGGAGGACTGCTCTGCCCCAGGTCCCGACTTTGGGGATCCCAGGGCTGGGGAGGAGTCGGCCTGAGGGCCTTGGGTCCCCTTTGATCCCGCTTGGATGTTGGTGCCCTCTTTGCAGGGCTTGTTGTTGCAGGGGGAGGGGTTTTCTTACTCCCCTTCCCTGTATGAGTATGATTTGGGGTCGGCTCTTCCCTGGGTTCGGTTCCGGGCTCCCTTGGGTTCCTCGGCCCCATCATTCTGGAGGTTTTCTGCCTCTCATATCTCCCCTAGGGAAGTTTAGGAGGCTCTTGCTGCGCACTTCCTGCGATTCTGCCTCCGTGATAGATTCGTCTTTATTTGAGTTTAGTTGTTCTTCCCTGTATTGGGTGCATTTGGAGGGGGTCCGGAGTCTTCCTGGCTGGCAGACTGCCCATTCTTTTTGTTGGTGGCTAGGCAAGAGTTATGTCATACCCGCACGCTTGAGTAGCGAGACATGTCTACCATTCTGCAGGTTTACCTGGAGGGAGAGTTTGAGTGCTTTAATACATGCTTGTTCACCCCTGTGCTTTCTTGGAGTGTTGGCCTTGTGGAGCTGTATGTGCAGATTTCTATCCTTTCAGTGTCCTTGGTTGTTGAGGAATTGTGCCCCCATGGGCATTTGGCTTTGGTCTTGCGCTTCTTTTCCCTTCTCAAGATGTCTTCAGCCTAGCTTGAGGAGGATGTGGAGGCGTCGAGTGCAGAGGCCTTCGTCTGGTGTGCTGTCCTCGGTGGCTCGGGCGTTGGCTGCACTGTTGAAGCTGTTTGTGCCTATCCTAAAGGAGGAGGTGTCTCTGTTCTTTGCTTCTCGACTCGCATGCTGTCAGGCTGTGCTCGCTTTCTCTTTGGAAACCGCTTGGGCCCTGGCCCTTAAATTTTCATTGCGTTTTGTCTGTTGCTGTTTTTTTTTTTAGTTTAGTTCATTTATTATGCACCCCATACCTATCTTGTGGGCAGTAGTGTAAAGGGTTACAGAGGCACACAATGGGCTCAGGGACTGAACCCTGTTGGTTCTCCGGGGCGACCGTTTTCGGCCTTCTCGGAAGAGTCGTGCCAGGGCTTCTCGGGGTCTAGGCGGACCATTGGTACCAGCTCCTGAGCCGACGTTACCTTCAGAGTTTGTGTCGTCTGGTCGGCGTGATGATCGCTCTGTTCGTCAGCCAGCTTCTCGTAAGGGGCGTCGGCCCTTTCATGATTCACCCCATTGGCGGGGTGATGGAGGAAGGCTTGCTCTGTTCGCGCTTGATCCCACGATTCGTGGGTGTTCTTGGTCGTGTCATCCGGCATGGGGCGGCTCCTCCCCTTTCAGGGGGTTAGGGCTGGCGGGCCAGGCTTCTTCCCCTGCGCTTTGACAGGTCATCTCGGAGTGGGTGCGCTTAAGCGTGATCAAAATGACCGTCTCTCAGGTGGGTTTCTCGCCTGTTTCCAGTGCCGAAATGGGACTGTGAGGATCTGAGGTTCATTCTGGACTTGTTCAGTCTGAACCCCTGGATTTCTTGCCCTTCCTTTCAGATGACCACTCTGTCTCAGGTCCAATTTCTTTTGGAGCAGGGTGCCTTCATGGTGTCCCTGGACCTCAAGGAAGTGTATTGGCACGTTGCCTTCCTTTTGGCTTGAATTTGGCATCTTGCGTATTCACGCGTCTTACCCGGGTCATGGCGACCCATCTGCGTCTGATAAGGGTTTGGGTCCTGGCCTACCTTGATGACTGGCTGCTGTGGGCTCCCAGTTGGTTCGCTTGTCTGCTCGCCAGGGTTGTGGTTCTTTCCCAGCTCACCGGGTTCGGGTTCCTGGTGAACTGGAGGAAGTCCTATCTGGTTCCGTCCCAGGTTCGGACCTGGTTGGGCCTTATTTGGGACTTTCGGACCGCTTTGATGTCTTTCCCTCTGGAGGCGTTGCTGAGGCTGCAGTCCCGCCTTTGGCTGTTTCTGGAGGGGTCCCGGGCCACACGGCGGTTGCTCGAGCAGTTGTGCGGGAGTTTGAACTTCGCCATGCTGGTCTACCCACTGGGTCGGGTTTAGCTTCGGCATCTGTTCTGGTTCCTTTGGGGACGCCCCTTCCTTTCTCTCGCAATTGCAGGGTTCGTACTCTGGGCCTTATGTCGGTTGCTGCGTTGCCGGTTTCCTCTTTGGGGTTTTCGGGGTTCAGTGCCTTGGTGCCTACCCGAGCCCTCACTTGATGAATTCACGGACGCGTCATCTCTTGGCTGGGGCTTTGTGATTAGTGATCACCAGGTCAGCCAGGGGCGATGGGGTCCATCCTTCCATCAGGCTCACAGCACGGTGCGGGAGTTTACGACAGTTTGGCTGTCACTTCAGAGGGTTCAGGTCGCTCGTGGTTCGACCATCTGGCTCCATTCGGACTGTTCTCCGGTGGTTCATTGAGTGAACCGTGGGGGGTTCCCTTCGGTCCTTGCCTCTTTGGGGCTGGTCGCTTTGAGTGGCTCGTCTGCTGGCCTCTCGAGGTTTGGCTCTTCGTGTGGTTCATATCTGGGGAATGTCCAACGTCCTGGCAGATGGCCTTTCTCTGTTCATTCCCCTGTCCACGGAATGGACGGTTGACATATGGACTGCCAGATGTATGGACTCCTGGATGTAACCTCTTTTCATTGGTGTCATCTCTCAATCTATGTGGGGCCCCTTCTCCAACTGTGAGGCTGTCACGGTGGATGCCTTTCAGCAGGACTGGTCGAGGTGGGGTTACCTGTACCTCTTTCCCCCCCTCCCCAGTCCTGCTATTGCTTTGGGTTCTGGCTCGGTTGAAGTCCTACCAAGTGAGAGTAGTCCTCGTGGCCCCTTGGTGGCTGGCCAAGCCTTGGTTCCAGGTTCAACCAAGGCTGGATGGTTCACTTGGCCTTGGTTCACTTGTCACAAGTGAAATGGGAACCAGAGAATTTGCTATAACGGACGTCATTAGTACAGCCAAGGGAGGTATGGTGAAAACCCTTACAACGAAAGCACTGAGTAGGACGGGTACATACGCCTCCAATTTATGGAGGAAGCCATTAATCCAAACCCGATTGGAGGGAGGGGGAAGAGTCAAGAAAAGTAAGGAGGGCAGTGCCTGTATCACACAGGTCTCCATCAATCCGACGCATAAATTTCTTAACACCAAAGATCGGAAGATCAGCATCCTGCAGTTGTGCCTTGATGCCGTCCGCACTAACTTCAACAACATGCCGGACCACATAATGTACCAAATGGTCACCCAAAGGCGTATAACAATGGACCTTGTAACCACAAATATTAGTAACATCCGAACGCACCAAGTCCCCGGAGGAAGCGTGGTCCACTGCAATCAAGTTCCTGCATTTATTCGGCCTGAAATCGTGCACCTTGATCTTAAAGAATTCGTGAATGGCTTGATAGAAAGACTTTGTGCCTACTATTTCCAAAAACGCTCTGATCAGTGGGTGTATCGGCATCAAGGGTGATGATGAACGTACATAGGCCAGGAGAACTCGTCTGACTGGGAGGGAGTGGAGGGCGTGGAGACAGAGGTTGTGGGGGGTCACAGGGCACCACAGGACACAGACGGTGTTTTGCCTCCAATCTATTAGCCTTACTATGATGTTTACTGTCCAGAAAAACGCCCAAACACCCTTGGGATCCCTCTCCAAGACCGGGAGAACGTTGTGACCGGAATGCGTGCCAAGGGACAGCGGGTCCTGAAATCCTCAACGGGCCCTCAAAGGAATCGGAAATGTCCACGGGAGAAACACTGCACGAACCACCATCCGTCGCCGTGGTCGGCTGGCCCATTGATGGCTACATATTGGTGTCTGTCACTAAGATATATAGTTTAGAGCAAGGCCAACACCAATCACCAATCACAACACCAATCCATTATATTTATTTTTATTTTATTTTATTTATTTATATACAAGAAGGTACATTGGGTTTGTGAGAATACATTGAATAGGACAGTATTTCCAATCTTGTAAAGCCACTAGTACGCGCAGCGTTTCGGGCAGGTCCTTAATCTAACAGATAATTTTAAGTAGGTAATTTCTATCATAATTGATAAATGATAACAAATACATTACAAGAGAAAAATGAGATGAGAGAGCTGAATGGGATGAGAGAGCTGTATTTACATGTATTCACCGAGTTGTGCTTGCGGGGGTTGAGCTCTGCTCTTTCGGCCCGCCTCTCGACTGTCAATCAATTGTTACTAACTACTATTCCCCTGTTTTCCCCTGTTTATACTAACTACTGTTTCTCGCCGGCGCCGGGAATCGAACCTGGTACCACAGGCTCACACATCCAGCATGCTGCCCAGTCAGCCACCGGCCTCCCATGTGTGGTATCATTTGGGTGGTAACACTGAAGGCTTGGTTTCTTGCAGGTGTATGTGTTGGTACGGGCGGCTCATGGAACACCCTCCCGACGACACCTATTCCTGGGACAGTGTCTGCTAGTGGGCCTTCTGCTGTGCTCGCTCTCAGGACTTCCCATCGTCCTCACCCCCACACCACTATCCTGCGCCGCTATAAGGTACACTATGACATGTTGCTTCATTGTCACTATGAAATACTATAAGATGCTGGTTACAGTTTTGTTGGAACTCATAACTTTAGGTCCTGTACTTGTGAATGATCAACCAGCAGAAATGTTAAATATCTTGCTTAATATCAAATTGATGCCCAAGATACCTTAATGCTTAAGGATATTTTCCTGATATCCTTAAAAAAGCAAGAGTGATGCCAGTTCATAAAGGAGGCGAGACAGCTGACGTAAACAATTACTAAATCTACCTATACTTTAAAAAATATTTGAAAAAATTATCTACAAGCATCTCTATTCCTGTTTTGTAAAACTCAACATATTAAGTCTCTGCCAGTTTGGCTTCTGTTTTCAAAGAGTACCAATGATGCCATTATTAGTTTGCTTAATATAATTTACACAGCCCTTGACAAAAATGGGTTCCCAATTTGCCTCTTCATTTACCTGAGAATGGCCTTTGATATTGTAAACCATAACTATCTCTTACTTAAACTTCGCCACTATGGTATCCAAGGCCTTGCTCTGGACTATTTTCATTCCTATCTCAGTGACAGACACCAATATATAGCCAGCAATAGCATATACTTCTCCACTCTACCATTGACAGTAGGAGTGCCACAGGGCAGCATCTTAGGATCTCTCCTATTTCATATATACATCAATGATTTGCCAAATGTTTCTAACATTCTTAAACCTATACTATTTGCTGACGATACTATCTTCATCTATTCTGACACCAACCCCCACACACTAAATAATATTGTCAACAATGAATTAAAAAGAAGTCCACTCATGGATGTCAACCAACAAACTCTCACTAAACCTAGAAAAGACCTACTACATTTTATTTAATAGTAAATCATGAAATCAAATTCAACTTCAGATAGACAATGTTAACAGTAGCAATAAAAATGAGGGGAAGTTCCTTGGCTTATACATATACCTGAATTGATACATATACATATAGACTGAACTTTAGCACCCACATACAACACATAGCCCAAAAAGTCTCCAAAATGGTTGGTATACTTTCTAAAATCAAATATTATGTTCCCCCACTCTGCTCTTCTCTCGTTATACTACACACTTGTCTATCCCTATCTTACATATGGTATCTGTGCATTGGGTTCAACCACTGCAAACTACCTCAAGTTCATCATCACCAAATGTGTGCCTAAGCCATATAATTTCACCGTTGTAATCACTGCCATCATCTTATATCATGGTTGTTATGTTGAATGCAAATTTTACTACAATCTACATGGAAATAATCCTCAAATTATGTTACAATGTACCTGTCGATAATCCTCAAATTTTACTAAAATGTACCTACTAATTTTCTTTAAATTTTCTTACAATGTACCTGTTAACTTTTTTAATTTTGCTACAAATTATATCAGAAAATTTTTCATCCATGTTAGAAGCTTACCTGTCACCCTTACAATATGTTTGTTTCCAGAACAACCTCTTATGTGGAACTCTGTTGAAAGCCTTTTCTGGGGGGAGCCCTTTCAGCTCCCCGGAGCTTACTAGGCTGATTATGCTAATGTCAGACTTTGGCATCAGTCATGTGTATGGAGTTCTGTGGGCCTACCTGGGACCACGAGCCAGCTCCTGGGCTCCTCAGAGAGGCACGGGGAGCAATGGCCTATAGAAAGCCCCCATGTGGTTGGAAGCATTCTATGTCTGCCATCAACCGAGTCAGGCACCCAGAAAGGTAAGCATCCCAAAACAAACCCCTATTCTGGTGAAATTATTGCTACCAAAAGCCAAACAAGTGGATAGAACTTCCCTAAAAGAAACGAGCAAACGATCATGACGTCACATGTCGCCGCGCCGCTGTCTGCACAGCTCTCCCCCTCCCCGGGAGGGGGAAGGGGAAGCCCCAGACCCCTCACGCCGGCTATCCATCCGTCAGTTCTAAGGCTGATGCTAAAGGCTGAGGTTGTGTGCTCTGGCTCTGGTGGTTGTTTCAGCACTGTACCTAGTGTATGGTGCTTGTCTTATAATTGGTGCGTGAGCCGGGAGTGATTCTCCAGTACTCGGACTGCATGCGCCTAGGGTTTCCTTCCCTAGGTGACCTGTAAGCACTGCCATTAGGGCTTGGGGTCACCTTCCACAAGTTCCTTGGGTTCTGCCCCTGCTAGGCCATTTACTGCTTGGTTTTCGGTCGCACTTTGTGTACACGGGTGTTCTGCCTCCCTTGTTCGCCTTGGGGTAGGGGGGCAGTTTGCACTTGTAGGGGCACAGGGTACTGCACAGCTTATTTTCACCAATCATAGCGGCTGGCTCTGTTCCGCCTGGGTACGTTGTCCTCTTGTGGGGTTTTCTTTTTCTTTTTGTCTGCCTGCCTGGTGGGGGTCTGCCTTGGTTCTTGCCCCCTGTGTACTGAGTACTCTTCCTTCTTCCAGTGGTTCCCCCTGCTAGGTTCCTGTGAGTGTACACGTCCCGGGGGTTCGGTTCTTAGAAGGTTGTTTGGTAGACTTGGGCGCCGGTTAGCAGTACCCTGCCTGGGATTACCTGGGCATGAGTCCCTGTTGGTAAACGCTCAGGACCCTGGGAAACCCCTAGGGGGAGCGTGGGTCCGATGGATGTGGCCCCAGAGTTCCCCGCCTTGTTTTGTGCGGGTTCGAGGGTTACTCTGTCCCCTAGTCTCAGTGTGACTCTCATTGTTTTGCTTTCGTCTGCTGCCTGTGGGGTCAGTGCCACCTTTGGCCCGGAGCCTTGCGAGCTTTGTTGCTTGTTTGTGGCTCGATTACCCTGTCTTATGCTATGTGGGTGCAGGCAGCACGGGCGTTGCAAGTTAAGTTTCAGTGGTGCAACGCGCTAAGTCGTTCGTTCCCCGGGAGCCCCGGGGCCACCCTGTTTTGGTTGGTGTGACAGGGCTTGGGGGTGTTGGACGCTTCGGTTTTGTTCCTTCCGCGCCCCCTTGTCTTCCCCCTGTTATGGTTCCGCCCCCTTCCTCCCTGCATTTGGATCCATACCATTTTTGGGTTTGGGGTCGGGGCGGGGCTTCGCTGGTCTTGAGACTCGGGCGATCTTGGGAATTTCCCTCTTCCGGGGCAGTGACGGGGGCATTCGAGCCTGTTCCTCCAGCCATGTTGTATGAGTCTGCCAGTGGGCTCCCTTCCTTAGTATTTGTCCGTTTGCCCGGGCGTTTTCTTGTGAGACCAGGGCTTTGAGGGAACGGCTCGGCCCTGGGGTCTGCCTTGTGGGTTCCCGGGGCTGGTGAGAGGCTAACGTTTGGACCCCTCCTGGGTTTTTCTATCCTTTGGGTGGGGCTTGCGGTTACGAGGATTGGGTTTTTTCTTATCCTGCCTCTCCATACGTGTTTTTTGGGAGTCGGCCCCTCCCCAGGATCGGTTCCTCGTCCCTTGGATATGTCTGGTCCGTCCTGTCAGTGGGTACGTTTTTGCTCTTTCAGTCTTTGTGATGGTTTTGTTCGTCTGCAGCCATCTCCTTCTTTTCTGGCAAAGGCTGGGCCTGCTGCTTTCCGGAGGGGTCCCTGGGTTGTTGATGCTTGGTTGGTTGGGCCGGGGGTGCATCATGTTTTGTGTTCGGTGGCAGCTTTTCGCCGTTACTTGCGCGCCTCGGCCTCTGTGTCCAAGGACTTGCTTTGGGTTGCTCCGGTTTCCCTTTCTTCCCTGTTCGCGGGTGCGGGTCTTCCAGGTCGTCCGCAGAGTTCTTAAGGCTACCTACCCAGCCTGCGGTCTATCCCCATGCCTAAGACGTTCGTACGTTCACTGCACTTGCTGCCGTCTTTGGCACCATGTCCTGGGCTGACATTCTGGCATGGGGCTTTTGGTGGTCGAACAGGGCCCTGGCTGCTCGTTACCTCATGCACGTCCCTAGGCCTTGTCGGGCCTGTGTCGTTTTGGGTCGGCGGTTGCAACCAGTTGCTCATCTTAGTTGTGGAGTGAGCAAGGACCGCCTCCTGGGTAAGTCCCCATGTTCTTCCTCTGTGGGTAGTTAGCTCCGGGGAGCCAAAGGGGCTCCCCTCAGAAAACCATCGTTGAATGTAATAAAACCCCATTTTCTGGGTGAGACCCGTAGGCTCCCCGGCATCCCTCCCTCCCTTCCTCCGCCCAGTTGGCATTTTTTTTCGTGTGTTTTGACATCCAGCCTCAGAACTGACGGGTGGATAGCCGGCATGAGGGGAGGACTGGGGCTCCCCCCTTCCCCTTCCCGGGGAGGGGGAGCTGCGCAGACAGCAGCGAGGCGACTTGTGACGTCATGATCGTTTGCTCGTTTCTTTTAGGGGAGTTGCATCCACTTGTTCGACTTTTGGTAGCAATAATTTCACCAGAATAGGGGTTTGTTTTGGGATGTTTACCTTTCTGGGTGCTTGACCCGGTCAGTGGCAGACACATGCAGAATGCTTCCAACCACACAAGGGTTTCTATGGGCCATTGCTCTCCGTGCCTCTCTGAGGGGGCCAGGTTCTGGCTCGTGGTCCCTGGTAGGCCCACAGAACTCCATACACATGACTGGCGCCAAAGTCTGACATTAACATATAAGCCTAGTAAGCTCCAGGAAGCCTCCAGGTCTCACCCAGAAAATGGCATTTCATTAAGTTCAATGCTGGTTTTTTAGGTCCAGATAGATGCAGTCAACCCAGCCATATCTGTGGCTTGACCGTAGAAATTGAGTAAATTTGATACACAGGATCTTCCTGATCGAAAATCATACTCTGTCTGATATGTCATTTTTCTCCAGGTGTTCCACCCATTTAGTTTTAATTATTTTTTCCAATATTTTGACTATTACACTTGTCAGTGATACAGGTGTATAATTGAGGGGGTCTTCCCCTGCTGCCACTTTTGTAGATTGGAACTATGTTAGCCTTTTTTCACACATCTGCTATGACTCTGTACACAGGGATGTATGAAAAATCAGTTGAAGTGGAATGCTGAGGTCAGGTGCACATTTTCTCAGAACCCATGGTGAAACTCCATCTGGGCCCACTGCTTTGTTCTTACTTAGCTCTGTGAGCATTTTTTCACTTCGTCTTTAGACTCCTCTATGTGCTCTATGTTGTTCCCTGGAATTCTTAGTGTGTCTGGTTCTCTGAGGATTTCATTTTGTACAAACACACTTTGGAACTTTTCATATAATGTTTCACACATTTCCTTTTAATTTTTCGTGAATTTGTCTCCCATTTTCAATCTCTGAATATTATCCGTTACCAACAGCTTGCTTTTAATGAATTTATAGAAAAGGCCTGGATCTGATTTACATTTGTCTGTTATATCCTTCTCAAAGTTCCTCTCTGCCTCTCTCCTTACTTTCGTGTATTTGTTTCTTGCATCTTTGTATTGCTGGTATGTTTGAGGGCTTGGCCTCTCCCTATAATGATTCCATGCTTGTGACTTTTGGTCTCTTTCCCCCCCTCGCAATTTCTGTTGAACAAACCCTGTTTCCTAGGTCTGCATCTCTGTTGTGGTATGATGAATACAATGAAGGACCCTTCATCGTATATTTTACAAAATTTGGCATACATCTCATTTACTTCCTTGCCTAGCAATAAGTCTCTCCAAGAGCCTGGTGTACAGGTTCCTGAGCCTATTGGGCACTCATATCTACATTTGAAACTGTGTATGGAGTTTGCCTCCACCACATCACTTCCTAATGCATTCCATTTATTAACTACCCAGACACTGAACAAATTCTTTCTAATGTTTCTGTGGCTGATTTGGGTACTCAGTTTCCACCTGTGTGGAAACACGGTGATATTCCTGCACGGGCCCTAAGCCCTTGCAGGAATATCCCTGAAAAAGAAAAAGAAAAAAGTTATTTTGTTCTCAGTTTACTTTGGAAATTACAAAGATAGTTATCAAATTCCTTCAGCAATTAGTAGTCACAAAATTAGATTTTATATTATTTTTAGTACAATAAAGACAGAAGTTGCTTATAGGATACCACTTCCTGCTTTTATACTTTCAACTTGCTGGGTTATGGTTACTAGCACCATAAGAGGCTGGTGAATGTGAATTAAATCTCTTACAAAATCTTTTCATCTTCTCTGCATTTAGAGCAGTTGAAAAGCTGATGCAGTTATTTAATCTATTTCTGTTTCATGTCATGTCAAAAGTGAAGATTTGAAAATATGTTCAGAATTTTTAGGCAAAAAATCCCATTTCAGTTTCAACCTCTAGTCGAGGTGCAATTGGGTTACAGTACTATTTGACTACATCTAGTAAATGTTGGCTATATTTTAACTGATTAGTAGGGAAGAATGAGTTGATTGCTTCAATTTAGAGAATGTTGTAGATAGGAGGGGAGTGCATTAACTACCCTTGAGAGTAAGATTTGTGGATGTGTAGGCATTTTTTTTTGTTTACAACTGTGGATACAAGTACTGTACAAACTACTCCATGTACCGACTCCTGAGAGCTTTCCTTTCCCATTGCTCATGTTAAGCTTTCCCCAGTAGTTTTTCATGGAACACAATCCACTGATCAGTTAACAATCGGGTATCCATTTACTACTGGATGAACAAAGGCAAACAGTTATGGATTGGCACCTAGTCAATCCTCTCTGGCCAGGACTTAACTATCATTAGTTACCTATCTGTTTAAGTAGTTGAACCAAGAGCAAATTGCTCAATAGGTGCGGGATGAGTGTTACGATTGCATCACCAGACAGCTTGTAACTAGTTGTATATTGTTTTGCCTTTTAAACATTGTTATCTAATTCCTGAACTCATTATGTGACTAACCTTTCCACCAGCACCCACAAGATGGGTATCAGGTCAAACTAAGTAAACTGATGGTGTGTGATGGGCACAGGTTACTGGTTGGGGTGTCGAGTGCTTTGGTGTTCGCAGCCCTACTCGTCAAGTTTGTCTTCCTCATCTCCCTCAACTCTGGCGTCTACCTGCCAGCCTACTACCAAGGTCTCCTACTTTTTTTCATCGTCCTGGTGCAGGTCAGTTTTGTCTCCTCACTTATAACATAAGAATCAGTAAAACATACGAATAGATAAGAAATAATAAGACTGCAGAAAGCTTACTGTATTAACCCCCAAGCTGCTAAGGGCTATTTGGCCTTTGTTACCCACAGGCACATAAAAAAATTCTTATAAACCTGTTAATTTGTGTTGCCTGATCACAGGAAAAAAAAAATAAAAAAATCGTAAGTGGCATATTTTGGCTGCAATTGGGCGGGGAAGTCTGGCAAAAAAGAGCCGCTGACTGAGCAAGCATTGGAGGAGTTGCTCTACCCCAGCTGCCAGGCGGGAGTTGCCACAAAGATATAATTACTTAATTATTTCAATGTCTCTGATTGATTTTTACTTAGTTTTTTGCAGTAATACAAATACAAATATTTATTCAGGTAAAGTACATACATACAAGGTGAAATACAAAAGTTGATGGATTTATAGATAGAGCTAGTACATACAATGCCTAAAGCCACTATTACGCAAAGCGTTTCAGGCAGGAAAAACACTAAGACTAAAACTTAATACTAATTGAGATTAAAGTATAAATTGTATTGAGAAAAAATAAGAAAAAATGAAAAAGGGGGGGAACATGGCAGAAAAAAGCAAAAATACAATTTGGTCAACAAACAGCATTGTTTAAAATCGTAGACATGAGTTGACATTTAGAGGTGAGGTAGGTTACATTGAGTTAATTAGGTGGTACTTAGTTTTTATCTTAAACTGGTTGGGAGAGGTACAGTCTTTAATATAATTGGGAAGGTCATTCCACATTCGAGGTCCCTTGATTTATAAAGCATTTCTAGTTTGACTAAGTCGTACTCTTGGAATATCAAATAGGTATTTGTTTCTGGTGTGGTGCTCATGGGATCTGTTACAATCTTCTAGGAAGCTTTTAAGGTCAGAATTGACATTACAGTTCAGTGTTTTATATATATAAAATACACGAGAGGATGTGCAGTGAATAAATATCTAACATATTCAGAGATTTGAGTAAGGGTACCGAGTGATGTCTGGGGCCAGAGTTAGATACAGTATTGTCCTAATAGCAGCTTTGTGTTGAGTAATTAGAGGACGTAAATGATTTTGGGTAGTAGAACCCCAAGCAAAAATACGATAGTTGAGATAAGGATAGATGAGAGAGTAATAGTGTCACCAGGGCAGGGCGAGGTTCATAATATCTGATCTTAGAAAGAATGCCAACAGTTTTTGAAACTTTTTTTGATATATTTAGAATGTGTCCCTGGAAATTCAGCTTGCGGTCAATGAGAAAGCCAAGGAATTTGTCATCTAATTTGTTACAAATTTGGATATTGTTAATCCTGAGATTTATTTGATTTCAGGATTTATTGCCAAAAAAATATAGAAAGTTTTGTCAATATTGAGAGCGAGTTTGTTGGCAGTTAGCCAGTGATGGACTTTATTTAGCTCAGTATTCACTGACATTTAGAGCAAGGGGTCAGGACTGGAGTAAATGAAGTTGTGTCGTCAGCAAATAGAATTGGTTTGAGATTTTGGGAGGCATTTGGAAGGTTATTAATGTAGATGAGAAAGAGGAGAGGGCCAAGTATGCTGCCCTGGGGAACACCAATGTTGATGGGTAGGGTGGGAGAAATTGAATTATTCACAGAAAGATATTGGAGCCTGTCAGTAAGGTAAGACTTAAGGTACTGCAGGGAGTGACCTCTGACTCCATAATGTTTTAATTTAAGAAGAAGGTTTTGGTGATAATATCATTCAGTAGTGTGTAGTGTGATATATTTATATAATAAAATGTGTGTACCATCGCTGTACACAAAATTATGGTGTACATATAATTGATTCAAATATTATGTTCATAAAACAATAAACAAATACTTTTGCAGTTATTGCACTATATACACAGGTTATATATAAGTATCTGCATGTTTTGTTCACCATAGTGAACCACTAAGTTAATATTGTGAGTCAAAAAGCAATGAGGGGTGGCCAGCCAGCCACTCGCTACCACTCCTTCCCTCAAAAACTTCTCTATCACCAACATCCTCCTCCCGCCATACTGTTTTTGCCTTCATTCACTACATACAGACATTATATATAAGTATCTACATGTTTTGTTCACCATAACTGTTCATCTAAGCTGGTATAGTGCACAAAGAGCATAGTGGCCACCCTTACACAGCATGACAAGTCAGGAAGATGATGCCACCTCCTTCACCAAAATGGCTTCTCCCAACACTTTTTTTTGCTGTTATTGCATTATATATACACGTTATATATAAGTATCTACATTGGTGTTCACCATAGCGAATCACTAAGCTTGTATGGTGACGGCAGATGGTAACAGGTGGCCACATACAACTGATGTTCCCTCCCTCCCTCAATGGTTCATGGCCAGATGCACTAACATTCCTACTTCAAGTATACTGTTTGTGGTGTTATTACACTATATACACACATTATATATAAGTATCTACATGTTTTGTTCACCATAACTGTTCAACAAAGCTGGTATAGTGCTCAAAGAGCATAGTGGCCACCCTTACTCAGCATGACAAGCCATGCAGATGTTGCCACCTCCCTCAACAAAATCTCTTCTCCTAATACTTCTTTTGGCATTATTGAACTATATATACACATTATATAGTATATAAGTATCTACATTTTTGTTCACCATAACGAACTGCTAAGTTGATATGGTGAGTCAAAAGGCAGCAAGGAGTGGCCACCACACACCAGCCAGCCCACCACTGGCTGCCACTCCCTCCCTTCCTCCTTCACTTGACTCACTCACATTCTCCTCCCAGCATACTGTTTTTGCTTTTATTCACTATATACAGACGTTATATATAGGTATCTGCATGTTTTGTTCACCATAGCGAACCACTAAGCTGGTATCATAAGTGCAGACAGCAACAGGTGGGCCACACAGTTTTGGCAGACGACGCTACAGCCCTCTCACCCTCAACGTTACTCCTCCCACAGCACAGTGCAAATTATCACAACAATCCTGCTATTATCAGGATCCTGGTAATTTATATTACAGTCAGGGATCTTCTGTAATACTATCATCGCTAAATAATACCAGTTACATATATTTTGGGCATTTTTAGGCGATGCTGTGGTCACACGCTGAATAACAGTGCTGTGTGCTCATCCTGCGTGCACTAGCCTTGGTGGCTCACTCGGTACTGAGACTGTGAGGTGGCGCGAACCTACAACCAAGACATTGCCAGCCGTATGCTCTACCACTGGACCATTGAAACTTGTTAGTCATACAACCGGATTTCTACTGAAAACACAGGAAGTCTGGAGGCCTCTACTGAAGCCAGTCCAAGTTTTTACATATGACTTACAAGCACTCAGGTGGAAGGGCAAAGTGGTCCTACACTTTTGTCCCAACTTGAGAAATACAAACAAATAATTTTCTGTGTGTTTCTAAAGTTGGGATGTAAAGTGAGGGACAACTTTGCCCTTTCACCTGAATGCTTGTGGGTCATACATAAAAACTTGGACTGGCTTCAGTAGAGGCCTCCAGACTTCCTGTGTTTTCAGTAGAAATCCGGTTGTATGACTTAACAAGTTTCAATGATCCAGTGGTAGAGCATACGGCTGGCAATGTCTTGGTCGTAGGTTCGCGCCACCTCACAGCCTTAGTGGATTTTCTCATTAATATTCTAGTATATCATGTTAGTGTGATTTTTGTGTTATTATTATTATTTATTATTATTATTATTATTATATTATTATTATTATTATTATTATTATTATTATTATTATTATTTCTGTATTATTATTATTTATTTATTTATTTATTTAGGATAAAAACCCATACTTATGTATTTGTGAAATTATTGTACAGAAATTATATCAAGTCTTTCGCACTCTCCTGAGTGCTTTGTCAAAGTCCGAGTTTGTGGTTAAGATGAGACTTACATCTCGAGGTCTAATCATGTTGAGATGCAAGTCTCATCTTAACTATAAACTCGGACTTTGACAAAGCACTCAGGAGAGTGCAAAAGACTTGGTGTAATTTCTTTACATAAATTTCACAAATACACAAGCATGGGATTTTATCCTATGTTATTATGTCTGTGAGAGGGCATTACATTTACTTATTATTATTATTATCATTATTATTATTATTTATTATTATTATTATTGTGTTAGCAGGTAAGCATCAACATACAGTGGCAGTGGTCACAGCCGGCAGGGGTGACTATGGTGAGGGATCATGACACTGGAGACATTCAAATCTCATGCGTCGCACCTTACAGACATTTTCTTCTCTCCCTCATTTATGTCATCATGCTCATTATTGCGGTTGCTGCACTAGCTGCTAAGGTAAGTTTTGAGCCTAGTTTAATATTTGTCTGTGTAATTACCCAAGTGTAGTTACAGGATGAGAGCTACTCTTGTGATGTCTTGTCTTCCCCAGTACTCTTTTTTTTTTTTATTTATTTATTTATTTATTTATTTATTTTTATTTATTTATTTACCTATTACTGTATTTATATTTACAAGAAGGTACATTGGTTTGTGAGAATACCTAACATTTATGTTTTAACATTCTTGTAAAGCCACTAACACGCAAAGTGTTTTGGGCAGGTTCTTAATCTAACACATAATTACAAGTAGGTAATTTGTAGGAAAATTTGAAGAATATTAATAGGTACATTACATTGCATTACATTGTACAGGTACATTACATTGTAGGAAATTGTATTGCTTTACAATGTACTTTACATTGGAGAAAAAGTTAGAAGAATATGAATAGGTGCATTGTAGTAAAATTAGATTGTAAGATTATAGATTGTAAAACATTGTAATGCAATAATAATAATAATAATAATTATGATGATGATAATAATAATTTATTTGCAAGAACAATGGGTTGGTGAGATTACATGAGATTGGTATTTTTACATTCATGTAAAGCCACTAACATGCATAGCATTTCGGGCAGGTCCTTAAATTTCAGGTAAAATGAAAAGGTACATTGTAGCATGGTTTTTACATCAACAAATAACTTCAATATAAGTTGACAGAGGTGATTACTCTGGTAAGGATATATGTCTTAAATATTTAAGTTAGAAGACGAACAGGCACAAAACTGGAGTGACAAAGAAAAGAATAAAATTATCCACAAACAGCTCTACTCCCATCTCGCAAAATTTGACATACTCGGCCCCTGTCAGTTTAGCTTCCGCTCCCAAAAGAGTACCAACGATGCAATTATTAGTCTCCTTGATATAATCTGCTCAGCCCTTGACAAAAATGAGTTTCCGATTAGACTCTTCATTGACCTGAGAAAGCCCTTTGATGCTGTTAATCATGACTACCTCTTACTTAAACTCCATCATTATGGAATCCGAGGCATTGCCCTTCACAATATCCAATTGTATCTTAGTGATAGACACCAATATGTAGTCTTCAATGATATAACCTCTCCCAATCTTCCAATAACCATTGGAGTGTCACAGGGCAGCATCTTGGGACCTCTCCTATTTCTTATATACATCAATGATCTGCCTAATGTGTCTAACATTCTTAAACCTATATTGTTTGCTGATGATACTACCTTATCTACTCAGACCCCAACCCACACACATTAAATAATGTTGTGAATAATGAATTAAAAAAAGTCCACTTATGGATGTCAACCAACAAACTAACACTAAACATAGAAAAGACCTACTACATCTTATTTGGAAGCAAACCAACAAATGCAATTCAGCTTCAGATAGACAATGTTAACATCAGTAATAAAAATGATGGAAAGTTTCTTGGCATATTCCTAGACAATAGATTCAACTTCAGCACCCACATACAAGACATATCTAAGAAAGTCTCTAAAACAGTTGGTATACTCTCCAAACTCAGATATTATGTACCTCCTCTCACTATGTTATGCACTAATCTATCCCTATCTTAATTATGGTATCTGTGCATGGGGTTCAACCACTGCAAACCACCTCAAGTCCATCATCACCCAGCAAAAATCTGTTATTAGAATAATAACAAACTCTGCTTTCAGACAACACTCAGCCCCCCTTGTTTAAATACCTTAACATAAAACTCACTCCACACATTCTCTTGTCAATTACATTTACAAGACCCCTATTCTTAAATGCAAATCCTGCTCTGAAACTCTCCCTGGACAGATGTAATAGGATCCATTATCACCACACCAGAAATAAATATCTCTTTGATATCCCCAGAGTCAAGCTTAATCTGCGTAAACACTATGCAAATAAAGGGACCTAGTCTATGGAACTCACTCCCTAATGAATTAAAAAGCTGTCCAACTTTTGCCTCATTCAAAAACAAAACCAAAAAGTACCTAATTTCATTTTCATAGTGTCATACCTTGTGGTTTAAAATTGCACTGTATCTAGCACTACCAAATCCCCCAATCTTTATGTACCTAATCCAAAGGACTTTACCATTGTGATCATTGCTGTTTTTCTTATGTGCTATCAATATTCTGTATTCTGTATGTAACCCGAAATGCTGAAAATGTCTGCCCGAAATGCTGCGCATACTAGTGGCTTTACACGATTGTAATTACCATATTAGTATCCTCACAATCCCAATGTACCTTCTTGTATATATATAAATAAATAAATAATAATTAAATAAATATTGTGCCTATTAATCTTTGTTAAATTACCAATCAAGCTGTCACTGCAATCAATCAGAGCTACCGATGTGCTTTAATATACCTTCTCTCTCATCTCATTTTTTTTCTTGCAATGTACCTGTTATCATTTTATAAATTTTGCTAGAATTCACCTACTTAAAATTATATGTTAGATTAACCCTTAGACCGCGCAATACATATATAGATGATTTTAGTAACATTACCGATACCGCGCAATACATTAATAGCTGTTTTAGTGTCTAGCGCTTTAATTTAAACGCCCAGCGTGGGATAGGGGCAGCTATAGTGCAGCCACAACTGATAGTTGGCAGATGCTACCTAGAAAAAAAATTGTGGCCAACATTCCTGGGTGTGAGAGCCACAGTACTGAGCGAGCCACCAAGGCTAATGCACGCAGCATGAGCTCACAGCACTGCTGTTCAGCTTGTGACCACAGCATTGTCTAAAAATGTCAAAATATATATGTACATTCTATTATTTAGCGATGATAGTATTACAGAAGACCCTTGACTGTGATAAAACTGACCAGGATTCTGATAATAGCAGGATTGTGGTGATATTTAGTGCTGTGCTCCATGGTAGGAGTAGTAATGCTGAGGGCAGGAGGGTGGTGGCGTCATATGACTGTGTGGCCACCTTTTATTGACTGGACTTACCATACCAGCTTAGTGGGTCACTATGGTGAACACAAATGTAGATACTTATATATAACGTGTGTATAGAGTGTAATAACAGCAATAGGATTATGTTGGGAGCCACCATTTTGGTGAGGGAGGTGCGTCATCTGCACGACTTGTCATGTATACTGGTGGCCACGTAGGAAGGGGGGGTAGAAATAGCCTAAGCTACTCTATCCCTTTGAGATGTATTTCTTTCTTGTCTCAATAAACATACTTGAACTTGAACTTGGTCTTTGGACACCATACCAGCTTATTTGTACGGGTATTACCTAAGTGTAATTACCTAAGTGTAGTTACAGGATGAGAGCTACGCTCGTGGTGTCCCGTCTTCCCAGCACTCTTTGTCATATAACGCTTTGAAACTACTGATGGTCTTGGCCTTCACCACCTTCTCCCCCAACTTGTTCCAACCGTCTACCACTCTGTTTGCGAAAGTGAATTTTCTTATATTTCTTCGGCATCTGTGTTTAGCCAGTTTATATCTATGACCTCTTGTTCTTGAAGTTCCAGGTCTCAGGAAATCTTTCCTGTCGATTTTATCAATTCCTGTTACTATTTTGTATGTAGTGATCATATCACCTCTTTTTCTTCTGTCTTCTAGTTTTGGCATATTTAATGCTTCTAACCTTTCCTCGTAGCTCTTACCCTTCAGTTCTGGGAGCCACTTAGTAGCATGTCTTTGCACCTTTTCCAGTTTGTTGATGTGCTTCTTAAGATATGGGCACCAAACAACAGCTGCATATTCTAGCTTTGGCCTAACAAAAGTCATGAACAATTTCTTTAGTATATCCCCATCCATGTATTTAAAAGCAATTCTGAAGTTAGAAAGCATAGCATAGGCTCCTTGCACAATATTCTTTATGTGGTCTTCAGGTGATAGTTTTCTATCTAGAACCACCCCTAGATCTCTTTCTTTATCAGAGTTCTTTAAAGATTTCTCACATAATATATAGGTTGTGTGGGGTCTATGTTCTCCTATTCCACATTCCATAACATGACATTTATTAACATTAAATTCCATTTGCCAAGTGGTGCTCCATATACTTATTTTATCCAGGTCTTCTTGAAGGGCATGACAATCATCTAAATTTCTTATCCTTCCTATTATCTTAGCATCATCAGCAAACATGTTCATATAATTCTGTATACCAACTGGTAGATCATTTATGTAGACAATAAACATCACTGGTGCAAGAACTGAACCCTGTGGTACTCCACTTGTGACATTTCTCCAGTCCGATACATTGCCTCTGATCACAGCCCTCATTTTTCTATCAGTCAGAAAGTTTTTCATCCATGTTAGAAGCGTACCTGTCACTCCTCCAATATTTTCCAGTTTCCAGAACAACCTCTTATGTGGAACTCTGTCGAAAGCCTTTTTTAGGTCCAGATAGATGCAGTCAGCCCAACCATCTCTTTCCTGTAATATCTCTGTTGCTCGATCATAAAAACTGAGTAAATTCGATACACAGGATCTACCAGATCGAAAACCATACTGTCTGTCTGATATTATATCATTTCTCTCCAGGTGTGCTACCCATTTAGTTTTAATTATTTTTTCCAATATTTTGACTATTACACTTGTCAATGATACCGGTCTATAATTAAGGGGGTCTTCCCTGCTTCTACTCTTGTAAATTGGAACTATGTTAGCCTTTTTCCACACATCAGCTACAACTCCTGTAAACAGGGATGCCTGAAAGATCAGTTGAAGAGGGATGCTGAGCTCAGGTGCACATTCTCTCAGAACCCATGGTGAAACTCCATCCGGACCAACTGCTTTGTTCTTATTTAGCTCTTTGAGCATTTTTTCCACTTCGTCTCTAGACACCTCTATGTGCTCTATGTTGTTCTCTGGAATTCTTATTGTATCTGGTTCCCTGAAGATTTCATTTTGTACAAACACACTTTGGAACTTTTCGTTTAATGTTTCACACATTTCCTTTTCATTTTCCGTGAATCTATTTCCCATTTTCAACCTCTGAATATTATCCTTTACCTGCAATTTGTTGTTTATGAATTTATAGAATAGACCTGGTTCTGTTTTACATTTGTCTGCAATCCCTTTTTCAAAATTTCTTTCTGCCTCTCTCCTCACTGCCGTGTAGTTGTTTCTCGCATCTTTGTATCGCTGGTATGATTGGGGGTTTGGCCTCTTCCTGTATTGATTCCATT
>WNGS01169498.1:48284560-48321183 GCA_020271785.1 Procambarus virginalis
TAGATATATCATGTTATTGTGACTTTCGTGTGTGTGTGTGTGTGTGGTGTGTGTGTGTGTGTGGTGTGTGTGTGGTGTGTGTGTGTGTGTGTGTGTGTGGTGTGTGTGTGTGTGTAAGTGTGTGTGTGTGTGTGTGTGTGTGTGTGTGTGTGTACTCACCTAGTTGTACTCACCTAGTTGTGCTTGCGGGGGTTGAGCTCTGGCTCTTTGGTCCCGCCTCTCAACCGTCAATCAACAGGTGTACAGTTTCCTGAGCCTATTGGGCTCTATCATATCTACACTTGAAACTGTGTATGGAGTCAGCCTCCACCACATCGCTTCCTAATGCATTCCATTTGTCAACCACTCTGACACTAAAAAGTTCTTTCTAATATCTCTGTGGCTCATTTGGGCACTCAGTTTCCACCTGTGTCCCCTAGTGCGTGTGCCCCTTGTGTTAAACAGCCTGTCTTTATCAACCCTGTCGATTCCCCTGAGAATCTTGAATGTGGTGATCATGTCCCCCTAACTCTTCTGTCTTCCAACGAAGTGAGGTTTAATTCCTGCAGTCGCTCCTCGTAGCTCATACCTCTCAGCTCGGGTACTAGTCTGGTGGCAAACCTTTGAACCTTTTCCAGTTTAGTCTTATGCTTGACTAGATAGGGACTCCATGCTGGAGCCGCATACTCCAGGATTGGTCTGACATATGTGGTATATAATGTTCTGAAAGATTCCTTACACAAGTTTCTAAAGGCCGTTCTTATGTTAGCCAACCTGGCATATGCTGCTGATGTTATCCTCTTGATATGAGCTTCAGGGGACAGGTCTGGCGTGATATCAACCCCCAGGTCTTTCTCTCTCTCTGACTCTTGAAGTATTTCATCTCCCAAATGATACCTTGTATCTGGTCTCCTGCTTCCTACCCCTATCTTCATTACATTACATTTGCTTGGGTTAAACTCTAACAGCCATTTGTTCGACCATTCCTGCAGCTTGTCCAGGTCTTCTTGAAGTCTCAAGCTGTCCTCCTCTGTCTTAATCCTTCTCATAATTTTGGCGTCGTCAGCAAACATTGAGAGGAATGAGTCTATACCCTCTGGGAGATCATTTACGTATATCAGAAACAGGATAGGTCCAAGTACAGAGCCCTGTGGGACTCCACTGGTGACTTCACGCCAGTCTGAGGTCTCACCCCTCACTGTAACTCTCTGCTTCCTATTGCTTAGGTACTCCCTTATCCACTGGAGCGCCCTACCTGTTACTCCTGCCTGTTTCTCCAGCTTATGCATCAACCTTTTATGGGGTACTGTGTCAAAGGCTTTCCGACAGTCCAAAAAAATGCAGTCCGCCCACCCTTCTCTTTCTTGCTTAATTCTTGTCACCTGATCGTAGAATTCTATCAAGCCTGTAAGGCAAGATTTACCCTCCCTGAACCCATGTTGATGGGTTGTCACGAAGTCTCTTCTCTCCAGATGTGTTACTAGGTTTTTTCTCACAATCTTCTCCATCACCTTGCATGGTATACAAGTTAAGGACACTGGCCTGTAGTTCAGTGCCTCTTGTCTGTCACCCTTTTTGTATATTGGTACTACATTAGCAGTCTTCCATATTTCTGGTAGGTCCCCCGTTTCCAGTGACTTACTATACACTATGGAGAGTGGTAAGCAAAGTGCTCCTGCACACTCTTTCAATACCCATGGCGAGATTCCATCCGGCCCAACAGCTTTTCTCACATCCAGCTTCAATAGGTGCTTTTTGACCTCATCTCTTGTAATTTCGAACCTATCCAAGGTCACCTGGTTTGCTGCCACCTCTCCCAGCGCCGTGATATCTCCCTGTTCTATTGTAAAGACCTCCTGGAACCTTTTGTTGAGTTCTTCACACACCTCTTTGTCATTCTCTGTGTACCTGTCCTCGCCCACCCTAAGTTTAATCACCTGTTCCTTCACTGTTGTCTTCCTCCTGATGTGACTGTGTAGTAGCTTTGGTTCAGTCTTGGCTTTGTTAGCTATATCATTTTCATACCTTTTCTCAGCTGCTCTTCTCACACTGACATACTCGTTCCTGGTTCTCTGGTATCTCTCTCTACTTTCTGGTGTTCTGTTATTACGGAAGTTCCTCCATGCCCTTTTGTTCAGCTCCTTTGCTTTCATACATTGTGTGTAAGCGTGTGTGTGTGTAAGTGTAATTACCTAAGTGTAATTACCTAAGTGTAGTTACAGGATGAGAGCTACGCTCGTGGTGTCCCGTCTTCCCAGCACTCTTTGTCATATAACGCTTTGAAACTACTGACGGTTTTGGCCTCCACCACCTTCTCACTTAACTTGTTCCAACCGTCTACCACTCTATTTGCGAAGGTGAATTTTCTTACGTTTCTTCGGCATCTGTGTTTAGCTAGTTTAAATCTATGACCTCTTGTTCTTGAAATTCCAGGTCTCAGGAAATCTTCCCTGTCGATTTTATCAATTCCTGTTACTATTTTGTACGTAGTGATCATATCGCCTCTTTTTCTTCTATCTTCTAGTTTTTGCATATTTAATGCCTCTAACCTCTCCTCATAGCTCTTGTCTTGTGTGTGTGTGTAAGCGTGTGTGTAAGCGTGTGTGTGTAAGCGTGTGTGTAAGCATGTGTGTGTGTGTGTGTAAGCGTGTGTGTAAGCGTGTGTGTGTGTGTGTAAGCGTGTGTGTGTGTGTGTGTGTGTGTGTGTAAGCGTGTGTGTGTGTGTGTGTAAGCTCCACCTCTCTTCCCAAAAGCATTAACAGATTTCTTAGACATTATGCAGTGCATTATATAAAAGCATAGCATGGAACCTCAGCTTGTCTTTTATGATATTTATTCTCTGTCCACCCAAAGTGTCGTGGGATCCGTGAGAACTACCGGGAAGCAGCATATATAGGAGCAGCTCTTGGCTTAGTGCTTCCGCTGTGGCTGGCCTGGACATTGGTTGGCCTCATCCTTCCTATGCCTCACCAACCGGCATGCCTTGGCTTTGGTATTGTTGCAACTGCCACAGTCATTTTTGTCATCATGTTCATTCCGAAGGTTAGTGATGTACAATGTGTCTGGGGTCAGTAGTGATAGGAGTCAGCAGTGAAAGAATAATCAACAACAGTAGTGATGGGTTGGTGCCACTGGTATGAGAAATCATGCTTAGCGGTGACAGGGATCTGGCTTGATTTAATTACAAAAAGGGTTGGCCCAATTTTGGAGAATTCTTCTCAAAACATTTATATACTGTAGTCTGAATCTATTCCATGCAAGACAACATGGTTGGGTCAACTGTAAAACCCTGGTTTGGCTCTGGTTGGGGCCTCCAAGACCTCCCAGAGAACTCAATAGAGTTCTGGGTTTGTCGACTTTTTGTACCACAGTGGCTGAGTTGGTTAACCCTTAAACTTCACGTCATATGACATTTTGGAGTACTACGCAAAATTTAAACGGCCCCTGAATACACGGGGTTCACATCACCTTCCTCAGGGCTCTCGTAAACAGACACCATTTTAAAAAAAATCTTGGGCAACATTCCCGGGTGTGAGGGCCACAGTACTGATTGAGCCACCAAGGCTGGCAAATGCAGCATGAGCACAGCACTGTTGTTCAGCTTGTGACTACAGCATCGCCTAAAAAATGTAGAAAATATACGTATCTGGTATTATTTAGCAATGATAGTATTACAGAAGATCCCTGACTGTGATAAAAATGCCCAGGATTCTGATAATAGCAGGATTGTTGTGATAATTTGCACTGTGCTGTGGGAGGAGTAATGTTGAGGGTGGGAGGGCTGTAGCGTTGTCTGCCGAATCTGTGTGACCACCTGTTGCTGTCTGCACTTACTATACTAGCTTAGTGGTTTGCTATGGTGAACAAAACATGCAGATTCTTGTATATAATGTCTGTATAGAGTGAATAAAAGCAAAAACAGTATGCTGGGAGGAGAATGTTGGCGAGTGAGGGTGTGGTGAGGGAGGGAGTGGCGGCTAGTGGCTGGCTGGTGTGCCGGCCACTCCTTGCTGCTTTTTGACTCGGCATACCAACTTAGTGGTTTGTTATGGTAAACACAAATGTAGATACTTATATATAATATGTATACATCGTGTAATAACAGCAAAAGAAGTGTTGGGAGAAGCCATTTTGGTGAGGGAGGTGGCAACATCTGCATGACTTGTCATTCTGTGTTAGGGTGGCCACTATGGTCCATCATACTCTCTAAAAACAAAGGCAGGGAACACCAGTGAAATTCTGTCCATTGTATACAAGAGCGCCTCGCATGCCCTTGCGCCACCCATAGCCCTACTGTTCAACAAATCTATAGTGTCACACCTTCCTTGATATCCTTAAAAAAGCAAGAGTAATGGATTGCCTCCATAAAGGAGGCAATCCAGCGGACATAAACAATTATAGACCAATATCAAATCTACCCATTCTATCAAAAATATTTGAAAAAATTATCTACGAACAGCTCTATTCCTACCTCGTGAAATTCGACATACTCAGCCCCTGCCAGTTTGGCTTCCGGTCCCAAAAGAGCACCAATGATGCAATCATTAGTCTCCTTGACGTAATCTACTCAGCCCTTGACAAAAATGAGTTTCCGATTAGACTCTTCATTGACCTGAGAAAGCCCTTTGATGCTGTTAATCATGACTACCTCTTACTTAAACTCCATCATTATGGAATCCGAGGCATTGCCCTTCACAATATCCGATTGTATCTTAGTGATAGACACCAATATGTAGTCTTCAATGATATAACCTCTCCCAATCTTCCAATAACCATTGGAGTGTCACAGGGCAGCATCTTGGGACCTCTCCTATTTCTTATATACATCAATGATCTGCCTAATGTGTCTAACATTCTTAAACCTATATTGTTTGCTGATGATACTACCTTATCTACTCAGACCCCAACCCACACACATTAAATAATGTTGTGAATAATGAATTAAAAAAAGTCCACTTATGGATGTCAACTAACAAACTAACACTAAACATAGAAAAGACCTACTACATCTTATTTGGAAGCAAATCATCGAATGCAATTCAGCTACCGATAGACAACATTAACATCAGTAATAAAAATGATCGAAAGTTTCTTGGCCTATTCCTAGACAAGAGACTCAACTTCTGCACCCACATTCAACACATAACTAAGAAAGTCTCTAAAACAGTTGGTATACTCTCCAAATTAAGATATTATGTTCCTAACTCTGCTCTCCTCTCACTATAGTATGCACTAATCTATCCCTATCTTAATTATGGTATCTGCATGGGGGTCTACCACTGCAAACCACCAATCATCACCCAGCGAAAATCTGCTATCAGAATAATAACAAACTGCTTTCAGATAACACTCAGTTCCCTTGTTTAAATCCCTTAACATGCTAAATATTAACTACCTCCACACATTCTCTTGTGTCAACTACATTTACAAAACCCTGTTCTTAAATCCAAACCATGCTCTGAAACTCTTCCTGGACAGATGTAATAGGACCCATTATCACCACACCAGAAATAAATATCTCTGATATCCCCAGGGTCAAACTTAATCTGTGTAAACACTCTATGCAAATTAAGGGACCTAGTCTATGGAACTCACTCCCTAGTGAATTGAAAAGCTGTCCAACTTTTGCCTTGTTTAAAAACAAAACCAAAAAGTACCTAATTTCATCTTCGTAGTTTCCTACACTGAGCTTTAAATTTGCTCTGTATCTAGTGTTACCCAATCCCCCAGTCAATCGATGGCAAACATAGAATGCTCCCAACCCCAGGGGAAGTTTCTGTAGGCCAGTGCTCCTCGTGCCCCTCTGAAGGGGGCCAGGTTCTGGCTCGTGGTCCCCGGTAGGGTAGAACTCCAAGCACTTGACTGATGCCAGAAAGGTATACATATCCATTCAGCCTGGATAGCTCCGGGGAGCCTCCGGGACTCGCCCAGAAAATGGCGTTTCATTATGTTCAATCCTGGTTTTTAGCCAGATTTCCCCACCCTATTGCGGCCAAAATATGCCACTTATGATTTTTTTATTATTTTCCCGTGATCAAGGAACACAAATGAACACTTTTATAAGCCAAAATATTTTTATTTTTGTTGTTGTGCCTGTGGGTGTTGAAAGCCAAATAGCCCAGAGCAGCTTAGGGGTTAAAGCAGGCATCTAGAAATCACCAGAATACACGTTAGTCATTCCATTGCCTCAGAATGATTTGCATTGATATATCATGCTATTGTGATTTCTATTCCGTGCACCAATGAACCCCCCCCCCCCACACCCACACACACACACACACACACACACACACACACACACACACACACACCCAAAACATACATTGGGCCGAACCCCAAACATACCAGCGATACAAAGATGCGAGAAACAACTACACGGCAGTGAGGAGAGAGGCAGAAAGAAATTTTGAAAAAGGGATTGCAGACAAGTGTAAAACAGAACCAGGTCTATTCTATAAATTCATAAACAACAAATTGCAGGTAAAGGATAATATTCAGAGGTTGAAAATGGGAAATAGATTCACGGAAGATGAAAAGGAAATGTGTGAAACACTAAACGAAAAGTTCCAAAGTGTGTTTGTACAAAATGAAATCTTTAGGGAACCAGACACAATAAGAATTCCAGAGAACAACATAGAGCACATAGAGGTGTCTAGAGACGAAGTGGAAAAAATGCTAAAGGAGCTAGGTAAGAACAAAGCAGTTGGTCCGGATGGAGTTTCACCATGGGTTCTGAGAGAATGTGCACCTGAGCTCAGCATTCCACTTCAACTGATTTTTCAGGCATCCCTGTGTACAGGAGCTGTAGCTGATGTGTGGAAAAAGGCTAACATAGTTCCAATCTACAAAAGTGGAAACAGGGAAGACCCCCTTAATTATAGACCTGTATCATTGACAAGTGTAATAGTCAAAATATTGGAAAAAATAATTAAAACTAAATGGGTAGAACACCTGGAGGAAAACGATATAATATCAGACAGACAGTATGGTTTTCGATCTGGAAGATCCTGTGTAACGAACTTGCTCAGTTTTTATGATCGAGCCACAGAGATTTTACAAGAAAGAGATGGTTGGGTTGACTGCATCTATCTGGACCTAAAAAAGGCTTTCGACAGAGTTCCCCATAAGAGGTTGTTCTGGAAACTGGAACATATTGGAGGAGTGACAGGTAAGCTACTAACATGGATGAAAAATTTCCTAACTGACAGAAAAATGAGGGCCACAATCAGAGGCAAGGTATCGGATTGGAGGAATGTCACGAGTGGAGTACCTCAGGGTTCCGTTCTTGCACCGGTAATGTTCATTGTCTACATAAACGATCTACCAGTGGGAATACAGAATTACATGAACATGTTTGCTGATGATGCTAAGATAATAGGGAAGATAAGAAACCTAGATGATTGTCATGCCCTTCAAGAAGACCTGGACAAAATAAGTATTTGGAGCAACACTTGGCAAATGGAATTTAATGTGAATAAATGCCATGTTATGGAATGTGGAATTGGAGAACATAGACCCCACACAACCTATAAATTATGTGAGAAATCTTTAAAGAATTCTGATAAAGAAAAGGATTTAGGGGTGGTTTTAGATAGAAAACTGTCACCTGAGGACCACATTAAGAACATTGTGCGAGGAGCCTATGCTACACTTTCTAACTTCAGAATTGCTTTTAAATACATGGATGGAGAAATACTAAAGAAATTGTTCACGACTTTTATTAGACCAAAGCTGGAATATACAGCGGTTGTATGGTGCCCATATCTTAAGAAGCACATCAACAAACTGGAAAAGGTACAACGACATGCCACTAAGTGGCTCCCAGAACTGAAGGACAAGAGCTATGAGGAGAGATTAAAGGCATTAAACATGCAAAAACTAGAAGATAGAAGAAAAAGAGGTGATATGATCACTACATTCAAAATAGTAACAGGAATCGATAAAATTGATAGGGAAGAATTCCTGAGACCTGGAACTTCAAGAACAAGAGGTCATAGATTTAAACTAACGAAACAAAGCTGCCGGAGAAATATACGAAAATTCAGTTTTGTAAACAGAGTGGTAGACGGTTGGAACAAGTTAAGTGAGAAGGTGGTGGAGGCCAAGACCGTCAGTAGTTTGAAAGCGTTATATGACAAAGAGTGCTGGGAAGACGGGACACCACGAGCGTAGCTCTCATCCTGTAACTACACTTAGGTAATTATGCGCTCGCGCACTATATTTCTATAAATTCATTAAAAGCTAGCTGCAGGTAAAAGATAATACTCAGAGGTTGAAAATGGGGGACAGATACACAGAAAATGAAAAGGAAATGCGTGAAATATTAAACAAAAAGTTCCAAAGTGTGTTTGTACAAAATGAGATCTTCAGAGAACCAGACACAATAAGAATTCCAGAGAACAACATAGAGCGTATAGAGGTGTCTAGAGAGGAAGTGGAAAATATGCTACAGGAGCTAAGTAAGAACAAAGCAGTTGGCCCAGATGGAGTTTCACCATGGGTTCTGAGAGAATGTGCATCTGAGCTCAGCATTTCACTTCACCTGATCTTTCAGGCATCGCTATGTACAAGAGTCGTAGCAGACGTGTGGAAAAAGCTATTATAGTTCCAATCTACAAAAGTGGCAGCAGGGAAGACCCCCCCCCCCTCAGTATAGACCTGTATCATTGACAAGTGTAATAGTGAAAATATTGGAAAAAATAATAAAAACTAAATGGGTAGAACATCTGGAGAGAAATGATATAATATCAGACAGACAGTGTGGTTTTCGATCAGGAAGATCCTGTGTATCGAATTTACTCAGTTTCTATGATCGAGCCACAGAGATTTTATAGGAAATAGATGGTTGGGTTGAGTGCATCTATCTGGACCTAAAAAAGGCTTTTGACAGAGTTCCACATCAAAGGTTGTTCTGGAAACTGGAAAATATTGGAGGGGTGACAGGTAATCTTCTAACATGGAGGAAAAATTTTCTGATAGAGAAATGAGGGCAATAATCAAAGGCAATGTATCGGACTGGAGAAACGTCACAAGTGGAGTACCACAGGGTTCAGTTCTTGCACCAGTGATGTTCATTGTCTACATAAATGATCTACCAGATGGAAAACAGAATTATATGAACATGTTTGCTGATGATGCTAAGATAATAGGAAGGATAAGAAACTTAGATGATTGTCATGCCCTTCAAGATGACCTGGACAAAGTAAGTATATGGAGCACCACTTGGCAAATGGAATTAATGTGAATAAATGCCATGTTATGGAATGTGGAATAGGAGAACATAGACCCCACACAACCTATAAATTATGTGAGAAATCTTTAAAGAATTCTGATAAAGAAAGAGATCTAGGGGTGGTTCTAGATAGAAAACTATCACCTGAGGACCACATAAAGAACATTGTGCCATGCTTTCTAACTTCACAATTGCTTTTAAATACACGGATGGCGAAATACTAAAGAAATTGTTCGCGACTTTTGTTAGGCCAAAGCTAGAATATGCAGCGGTTGTGTGGTGCCCATATCTTAAGAAGCACATCAACAAACTGGAAAAAGTGCAAAGACCATCAAAGTGCCGTCAGGATGATGGGCAAATAGCCTCAGCTACTATAATTTTTTGTACGGTCACTGATGGTAGAGTGGTTAAGGTCTCCTGTACACCAATTGCATACTGCTCCTGGCAGTATGGGTTCGAGTCACTACTGGGGTGTAGAGTTTTCAGTTGCTTATATGCCTGGGGACCATTCAGGCTTGTTTGTACGTATGTATATATGTACAGTGCAACCTTGATTTGGCAAATCTCTGGTTAGGATGCACACTTTTCAGGCTGGATTTACTCGCCATTTCAACGAACTCTGGTTCGCTAAAGTGGGGTATGTGAGGATTTGCTTGTTTCTTTGGGATTGGAATGAGTTCTGCCTCTCTGTTTGGTTTTTGGTTGCAGTTTTCTTACCATGTGATGTCTGTTTTGTTATGCCTACTTTTCTGGGTGCCTAACCCGATCGATAGCAAATAAGGAACACCGCCCAACCACAGGGGATTTTCCAGGGTCATTGCTCCCTATGCCTCTCTGAGGGGCTGGGTTCTGGCTTGTGGTCTGTGGTAGGTTGAACTCCATTGTCTAATGCCCCGGTCTAATGATTCGCATATTAGCCCGATAGCTCCAGGAAGCCACTGGGGCTCGCCCAGAAAATAACGTTGCATTGCATTCAATGCTGGTTTTTCATATTCATGTTTCTTGTTATTTCCTTTATGCATTAATAATAATATGTACAGTATTAAATATTATATAATAATATGTATTAAGTAGAGTATTAATATAATAAGTAATAATAATAATACATATTTAATATTATTTTTATTAAGTATTAGTAATAATATGACTGTTAGCTAGAAAGCATGACCCAAGAGCTGAAGTTTAACTTTTTGTTCTTTTGGTAAGTAGTACCTAAGTAGGTAAATACATTTATTGATGGTATACAGTACACCGAACCATGCAATCACCCAATCATATACTGTATCATGCATATATACAAGGGCCAACAGCTTTAAGATCAAGCTTCAAAATATAGGGCTGGAAACAGATGCTTTTTCACTTATAGCATTTTTTTATCAAGGGACTGCCTACCTATCAAAGCCATAAATGCCAAGACATTACTCTGTTCAAATTCCAGTTGGAAAAAAATCTTCAGGAACAATGGGGAGGAATATTGACAAGCTGATGGCTTCCTGTTCCTGTTAAGACTATTAGAGAAATGGTGGCCCTCGGGTAACATTTAGGTATACATACCCATATATACACAATAGGTTAATGAGCTGGACTCAATCCCCATAAAACACAGTTTGTACATTCAGGTATGTACATTTAGTACTGATTTATATGAATCAGCAGGGACGGCAACTAGCGGCAGTTGGGAAGGAAGGATTGTTCCATGAGGATCAAGATGATCAGCTATCTACCATTTCTGGTGGTGCACGCTACTCCCCCTCCTTCTTCCTCTTCAAGCCCATCAAGCCTCCTAAGGACCTGCTTGCTCCAACCACCTCCATATACAAAACTAGAATACCAGGTATACTAAATACAATAATGTCTTTTTCAGCCTCTGTACCATCTAGGTGGTTAGCCATCACAAGGTAGGCAAGGTTCAGTGTCCTACCAACCACAACATGATTCAGTCTATGCTGTGTATTTCAATAGTACATTTGTTTTTGTGGAAATTGGATCACACACAAAGTGGCCTTCATCTCTCTCATCATTAGTTACTGCTCTTGCTGTTGAATAGTTAGTGGTAGCTATTACCTCCTTTCATAATCTCAGTCTAGTCCACATAATGCTTTCATTGCACACATGGCACAGTCATCTGTATGACCCCTTTTTCAACAATTCATTCATTGTATAAGCCAAGTTTTTTCATGGACTGCCCATAGCTCAACTTGTAGTCATTATAACTCATATTTTCTCATCCTCAGCCTTGTTATCTAATCTTACAGAAATTAAGTAAAGAATTGGATAAGCTTTGATTATGTTAGGATGATCAAGGGAGCTATTCTTTTGTTCTCTACCCAATTACCATACAGTGGATTGTCAAATAGCACACTTGGTTACACCTCTTCTGGGGCATCCAATCTGAGCCTGCTTCCTCACTGTAACCAACTCTGCTAACTATTAAATAGACCATTACCCACTACCCAGTAACTGCTACTAGATGGCAGCATGCTACATGTACAAACAGTCAGGAGAGCTTGAAGCCCTTATTTGAAACCCAGACTACTATAACCACAATAACCTTCTACTTAAACTCCAACACTATGGAGTCAGAGGTCACTCCCTTCAGTGCACTGCTCTAAACTTCTCAAAAATATAAAATTAAATGATTTTCAAAGAAAATTTTCAATCTCATTAAACACACATGTAATAATCATAGTACAGTGTACTGTATTAGTAACTGCTCAATGTTACTCAAAACTTCACATTTCGATATTTTTGCTGGAAACATTTGCTACCTAGTACCAACTTTTTTCACATTTCATTGTAGCAAAGCTTGTATATTTTCCCATTACTGGATAACAAGAAACTGAAGCAATAAAGTCAATTGGCTATCAAGTGCACTTCCATCCAGCAACTTCCTCCTCTTCTCTACAAAAACAAAAACAAAAAAACAAAAAACTCTTGCATCATTGGATGTTATACTGGGCCATATTTTCTTCTAGGCAAGCCAAGTCAAAACAAATTCTAACGACCCTTTGACGGCAAGATTCATTATGCGTGACAACCAACCAAGATGCGGAACATATATGCCATGTTGCAACACGTATCACATGTCCTTAAAATTAACACAAATGTGAGAAAAGCCGAGGAATTAGGACGGAAGCGTTCAGTTTGTACACTTCCACCCGGCATTCACAACTCATTCCCACATTAACTTACAATAAACACCTATACAGAAATTGATTCAGAATAGGGATGTAAGACTTTCATTGTCACTTGCACAATTTTTTCTAGTCATTGAGTCTTGTGGTTATATATAGACACTGTTAAGTCGCAAATGCAGCTGGTGAAGGCAACATTCCATGCAAGAAGGTGGGTCACACCTGTGGCAGTTCACCAGCTGCCAAATCAACCATTAGGGGTCTTCACATCACTCCTAACAGGGGACAGGCATACAGTAGAAGTAGATATTATGATGGAAGAACACCAGGCAGGTGTACACACATACACATAGTAACAGGAATTGATAAAATCGATAGGGAAGATTTCCCTGAGACCTGGAACTTTAAGAACAAGAGGTCATAGATATAAACTAGCTAAACACAGATGCCGAAGAAATATAAGAAAATTCACTTTCGCAAACAGAGTGGTAGACGGTTGGAACAAGTTAGGGGAGAAGGTGGTGGAGGCCAAGACCGTCAGTAGTTTCAAAGCGTTATATGACAAAGAGTGCTGGGAAGACGGGACACCACGAGCGTAGCTCTCATCCTGTAACTACACTTAGGTAATTACACTTAGGTAATTATACACACATACACATACACACATACACATACACATACACATATATAAGGGAAGTTAAGTTGGAAGCCCCCTTGGGAATGAGTGATCATAGTGTATTGAGCTTTGAATACCTGGTTGAGCTAGGAATTATCACCCCAAAAAAGAACTGGGAACCAAAGGGCTGGCGTACCGAAAGGGAAACTATGAGGAGATGAATAAATTCCTATGGGATATACATTGGGACACAGAACTCGGAACCAAGTCCGTACAAGACATGATGGACTATGTCACCCAAAAATGTCAGGAGGCTGTAAGCAGGTTTGTCCCAGCCCAACAGGAAAAAACAGAGAAGCAAAGGAAGAATCCGTGGTTTAATAGGGAATGTATGAAAGCAAAGGAGCTGAACAAAAGGGCATGGAGGAACTTCCGTAATAACAGAACACCAGAAAGTAGAGAGAGATACCAGAGAACCAGGAACGAGTATGTCAGTGTGAGAAGAGCAGCTGAGAAAAGGTATGAAAATGATATAGCTAATAAAGCCAAGACTGAACCAAAGCTACTACACAGTCACATCAGGAGGAAGACAACAGTGAAGGAACAGGTGATTAAACTTAGGGTGGGCGAGGACAGGTACACAGAGAATGACAGAGGTGTGTGAAGAACTCAACAAAAGGTTCCAGGAGGTCTTTACAATAGAACAGGGAGATATCACGGCGCTGGGAGAGGTGGCAGCAAACCAGGTGACCTTGGATAGGTTCGAAATTACAAGAGATGAGGTCAAAAAGCACCTATTGGAGCTGGATGTGAGAAAAGCTGTTGGGCCGGATGGAATCTCGCCATGGGTATTGAAAGAGTGTGCAGGAGCACTTTGCTTACCACTCTCCATAGTGTATAGTAAGTCACTGGAAACGGGGGACCTACCAGAAATATGGAAGACTGCTAATGTAGTACCAATATACAAAAAGGGTGACAGACAAGAGGCACTGAACTACAGGCCAGTGTCCTTAACTTGTATACCATGCAAGGTGATGGAGAAGATTGTGAGAAAAAACCTAGTAACACATCTGGAGAGAAGAGACTTCGTGACAACCCATCAACATGGGTTCAGGGAGGGTAAATCTTGCCTTACAGGCTTGATAGAATTCTACGATCAGGTGACAAGAATTAAGCAAGAAAGAGAAGGGTGGGCGGACTGCATTTTTTTGGACTGTCGGAAAGCCTTTGACACAGTACCCCATAAAAGGTTGATGCATAAGCTGGAGAAACAGGCAGGAGTAACAGGTAGGGCGCTCCAGTGGATAAGGGAGTACCTAAGCAATAGGAAGCAGAGAGTTACAGTGAGGGGTGAGACCTCAGACTGGCGTGAAGTCACCAGTGGAGTCCCACAGGGCTCTGTACTTGGACCTATCCTGTTTCTGATATACGTAAATGATCTCCCAGAGGGTATAGACTCATTCCTCTCAATGTTTGCTGACGACGCCAAAATTATGAGAAGGATTAAGACAGAGGAGGACAGCTTGAGACTTCAAGAAGACCTGGACAAGCTGCAGGAATGGTCGAACAAATGGCTGTTAGAGTTTAACCCAAGCAAATGTAATGTAATGAAGATAGGGGTAGGAAGCAGGAGACCAGATACAAGGTATCATTTGGGAGATGAAATACTTCAAGAGTCAGAGAGAGAGAAAGACCTGGGGGTTGATATCACGCCAGACCTGTCCCCTGAAGCTCATATCAAGAGGATAACATCAGCAGCATATGCCAGGTTGGCTAACATAAGAACGGCCTTTAGAAACTTGTGTAAGGAATCTTTCAGAACATTATATACCACATATGTCAGACCAATCCTGGAGTATGCGGCTCCAGCATGGAGTCCCTATCTAGTCAAGCATAAGACTAAACTGGAAAAGGTTCAAAGGTTTGCCACTAGACTAGTACCCGAGCTGAGAGGTATGAGCTACGAGGAGCGACTGCAGGAATTAAGCCTCACTTCGTTGGAATACAGAAGAGTTAGGGGGGGGACATGATCACCACATTCAAGATTCTCAGGGGAATCGACAGGGTGGATAAAGACAGGCTGTTTAACACAAGGGGCACACGCACTAGGGGACACAGGTGGAAACTGAGTGCCCAAATGAGCCACAGAGATATTAGAAAGAACTTTTTTAGTGTCAGAGTGGTTGACAAATGGAATGCATTAGGAAGTAATGTGGTGGAGGCTGACTCCATACACAGTTTCAAGTGTAGATATGATAGAGCCCAATAGGCTCAGGAAACTGTACACCTGTTGATTGATGGTTGAGAGGTGGGACCATAGAGCCAGAGCTCAACCCCCGCAAGCACAACTAGGTGAGTACAACTAGGTGAGTACATACACATACACACAGACAGACAGAGGTTGTGGTGTGTGTGCTCGTGAGGTACTCGCCTCACTGTGTGAGGTTATTGACCTCCATTTTTATCCAAGTGAAGAGAACTGTATTCGTTAATCTGGTGAGTGAGATATTTCCTTGTGTATATTGTCCCTTTTCCTGTGGTTAAATAAATGTAATGCACTCACTTTGTTTCTTGAGTCCCGCCAATGCAAAATTGTTACCAGTCCCACGTGGTCATTCTTGTGTTTGAAGTGTTTATAATTGCATATGGGTTCTACAAACCCTGGTTTTAAAGTAATGTACCTATAATGTGAATAAAAAAGTAAGGACGGGTTTCGTGAGTTCGTACTCTAGGGTATGGCTTACAAGCTTTATGACCTCACAACCTCTCCAGCTGAGAGCCAAGAGGACCAGAACAGGGTGCGCACAGCACAGGAAAGAAGCTATGGAACAAGCTAAGCAGCAAAGAATGGGTTCAAGCTAGTTTTGAGTGAACCACTTTTTTTAAATGAATAATTGATGGATTCGTTTAGCAGTTTCCATGCTTCATTTTCTATGAACCTTGCAGTTGTCTGTAAAGCTTTGCTGACTTTCTGGATGCTTTTCCAGTGAGGGTAGTGTTGATAATTCCCTGCTTTCTGCATCTCTGTGAGGAAACAAGGTTCTGGCTCATACTCTGGTAGGCTCAACAGGATTCCTGTGACTGATATGAACCAGTAATGAGTGCCATCTCAGCAAGATAGCTCCAGGGAGCTACTGGGGTGCTACCGAAAAACTAGGAGGCATTTCATTACAGTCAACATTTGTTTCTATTTTTCATTCCTTAAATAATAATTGTCTTTTAGTCACTATTGTACTCACAGTTCATTGTTTGGAAAATTTAATTTGCGTAAAATTTAGAAAGATATTTAAGCAACCAAGGAAAACTGTCTCATTACTGAATTAAGTGGACCTCATAAGCTAGTGAACCTTGAATTTTTGCAGTACAGTATATGTAGTTAATGGCATTGTGAAACTTCAGTCAAAGCATTATATCTATCTGCACTGCAACTCATTCCAGTGGTGGCATGTATGTTTCAGGTCACTACAGATATGGGTCATTTCTTCCCCTTCCTTACCCCCAGCCCCCACCACCTGCACCATACTATTGGCCTGCACTCCACTATTATCACAACTATTCTCAAGGTATTCCCATGCTTTTTTTCACAGTCTTCTGGGACTTCTGCTGACACCATTAATGCTGACATTACCTAGAAACCAGTGCATTTTTAACCACTACTTGTACCATTATTACTGACATAATTTAAAGTTTTGTGTGATTTCAACCAACCACTGCTGACACTATTATTACTGACAGTTATAAGCTATTTACTGATAAGCCTCTGTGACTTGACATTCCTTGGTACTGTAACACGACCCAGTACTAATATTTCTGATACTGAATTTGACAGAGAAACTAATGACAATTACTGTGAAATAATTCAGAGGTTCTCAAAGTCTAGTTTGGTATTGGCATAGGAAGCACCCTAACCAGAACACCAAGGTGGAAAGAGTAAGTTTTAAAATCTGCAATTAAGTTATCTTCTTGTGTTATGGAGTTGTGAACTTGTTAGGTGATGTGAATGTAGTACTAATTACCTTGATGTTTAAAGGTTTAAGGACCTGCCCAAAATGCCATGCGTGCAAGAATGTAAAAACATCAATGCTATGTTCTCTCATAAACCCAATGTACCTTCTTGTATGTATATATATAAATAAATAAATAAATAAATCATGCCCAAAACCCTGTGCATATTAGTGGCTTTAGACATAGTATAGACTTGTTCTATCTAGAAATCCAACACTCTTCTTGTAACTTATTTTGTATGTATGTACTTTTCCCTAAATAAATATTGTTATTTTTATTATTATGTATGTCAAGTCAGACTTCAGTCTAACAGATAATTTTAAGTAGGTAATTTCTAGCAAAACTGAAGAAATGTTAACAGGAACAGGTACATTGTAGCATAATTTGAGGATTATTTTAAGGTTTAATGCAGTGAAATATGCATTCACTGTAACAACCATGATATAAGATGATAGCAATGACTACAATGGTAAAGTTGTATGGTTTAGGTACATATATTGGGGGATTGGGTAGCACTAGATACAGTGCGAGTTTAAAGCACTAGGTAGAAAACTATGAAGATGAAATTTGGTACTTTTTGGTTTTATTTTTGAATAAGGCAAAAGTTGGACAGCTTTTCAATTTGTTAGGGAGCGAGTTCCGTAGACTAGATCCCTTTATTTGCATAGTGTTTACACTGATTAAGTTTGACTCTGGGGATATCAGATATATTTATTTCTGGTGTGGTGATTATGGGTTCCATTACATCTGTTAAGGACGAGTTTATTATTCACTTGTTCTTGTGTACTGTAATTGCAAATATTCTTTGAATCCATATTTCTTTTCTAGCTATTTTATATTTAATTTCTTGTTCCTAATAGTAACTCCCCATTATTGAGGGGTGGGGGTGGGGAGGGGTGAACAAGTGTAGATGATTTCCTTGACATATATTAAACTTTAAACGTTAAAGAAAAATGAGCACCTAATTCTTCAGTTAATTCGTAAACCTGCACAACATAAGACAAATACAGTTGCTTATAATAATAATAATAATAATAAAAATGGAACAATCTTTCTATTTAATATCTGTATTGCAGGTATGAGCCGTGTAGATGATGGTGTCTATACGAGTATAGACCCACCGATACCACACTTTGCCCTCTCCTCCAACCCAAATTTTTACCTGTTCCGCTCCCATGCTCATGCTGGTATGATGTACTAAAGTGTGAGGGTGCCCAGAGGCAAGTTACTGCAGCAACAATATTTATCTTCTATTTATTAAATTTCCAATGATCCTTACCACAACCATCATTATCATAAGTCCTTACCATAATCAGGGCTCTTGCAGGAACCTACCACAACCATTGTTGTTACAGGGCCCCTATCACAACCAGTGCTACAAGAGCCTAATCACAACAAGTGTTACTGGACCTTAACCACAATCAGCATTACAGGTCCCTACTAATTCCATATTGTTAAATGTCTCTACTACATGAGTGAAAGTTTTCCATCTGTAGAAATGATTGAATCAAAATGGGTTGTTTTCATGTACATTTCTAAGAAATCTGAATCAAATTTTACATTTAAATACTTCCCAAACACCTGGTCAGAAGAAAAATTGATTTGTCAAAAATATATTGGACACATGCCCTTCTAATAGTACTGTATAGTAATAGTTGTTGAAGGTGATTACGATTACTAACAGATTTATTAAATATCCTGGCTACCAAAGATTAAACTGTGTAGCAGTTGCTCATTTTGGGAGAGTATATATAAGTATAGTATAAGTACAGTGGAACCATGGTTTTCGAATGCCCGTTTTCAAAATGTTCGTTTCTTGAACTCAATATCTTCAAAAAATTCAAATCTGTACTCAAGTTTGCCTCGGTGCTCGAGTTTGTTGATACTGGTATGGGCCAACTGAGCACATGGTGCACTTCGGTTTACCAGTGTCTCCCACCTAGTGACGACTGCGCTTGAATTCTCTGTGAAGAATTTCATTGTTTTTGTGCTTTTCTGTAGAGAGACCCTCTGGCTCCTCAGAACTATACTGGGCTGATGTGTATATATTAGACCATGGCAAAAGTCAATTGATGGAGTTCTTAGACTACCGAGGACCACGAGCCAGATCCTGGCTTCCTCAGATAGGCACGAGGAGCAATGGCCTATAGATACCACAATGTAGTTGAAAGCATACCTTCCGTGTCAGTTACCCAACCCCAGTTCTGAGGCTGTTGTGTTGGGTGGAGGTCGATCGACTTTTGGCTCTAATCCTTGAGCAGTGCTGTTTCCTTGTGGCGGTGTGCTGCGGTGTGGTGTGTGAGCCAGGTGTAATTCCAGAAGTACTGGGGCTGCTTGTGCTTAGGGTCACCTTCCCTTGGTGCCCTGTAAGTACTGCCCTTGCAGTGTGGGGTTACCTTCCACAAACTGTTCGGGAACTACTGCCGCAGGGCTCTTTTGCTGCTTGGTGATTACCCGCCTTTGGGGTCAGCTGGAGTTTTTTCCTATCCCTGTTTGGCCTTGGGTAGGAGGTAGTATCATCGCTGGCTGGGACTCAAGGTACTGTGCAGTTGTCTTATAATACGCATAGCAACCGGTTCTGTTCCTCCTGGAGACGTTGTGCTTTTGCGTGGTGTTTCCTTCCTTTTGTTTTGTTTGCCTGGTGGGGGTCTGCCTGGTGTGGCTGTAGGACTACTTGTATTATTATAACTTGATACATGCAGCTCTTGATAAAAATGAGTTCCCTGTTGGGTTATTTGTGGACCTGCGTAAGGCATTTGATACTGTCAACCACCAAAACCTTTTTCTTAAATTACATTATTATGGAGTCAGAGGTCACTCCCTGCAATACTTCAAATCTTACCTAACTGACAGGCTCCAGTATGTTTCTGTGAATAATTTAATTTCTCCCACCCTACCCATCAACATTGGTGTTCCTCAGGGCAGCATACTTGGTCCTCTTCTCTTTCTCATCTACATTAATAACCTTCCAAATGCCTCCCAACATCTCAAACCAATTCTATTTGCTGACGACACGACCTTCATTTACTCCAGTCCTGACCCCCTTGCTCTAACTGTCAGTGAATACTGAGCTAATAAAGTCCATCTTTGGCTAACTTCCAAATGCCTCCCAACACCTCAAACCAATTCTATTTGCTGACGACACAACCTTCATTTATTCCAGTCCTGACCCCCTTGCTCTTAATGTCACAGTGAATACTGAGCTAAATAAAGTCCATCTTTGGCTAACTGTGAACAAACTCACCCTCAACATTGACAAAACTTTCTATATTTTGTTTGGCAATAAATCCTCAAATCAAATAAATGTCAGGATAAATAATACCCAAATTTGTAACAAAATAGACGGCAAATTCCTTGGTGTTCTCATTGACCACAAACAGAATTTCCAGGGACAAATTCTAAATATATAAAAAAAAGTTTCAAAAACTGTTGGCATTCTTTCTAAGATTAGATATTATGTACCTCACCCTGCCCTGGTGATGCTCTATTACTCCCTCATCTATCCTTATCTCAACTATGGTATCTGTGCTTGGGGTTCTACTACCCAAAATCATTTACGTCCTTTAATTACTCAACACAAAGCTGCTATTAGGACAATATCCAACTCTGCCCTCAGACATCACTCGGTACTCCTTCTCAAATCTCTGAATGTTAGATATTAAGTCACTGCACATCCTCTCATGTGTATTTTATATATAAAACGCTGAACTGTAATGCCAATCCTAACCTTAAAAACTTCATTGAAGGTTGTAACAGAACCCATGAGCACCACACCAGAAACAAATACCTTTTTGATATTCCAAGAGTACGACTTAATCAAAGTAGTGGCATTGGCGTCTGGGAGTCGAGTCAGAGAGCCTCATGCTCTCCTCAAGTGCAGGTTTTTTTTTTTTTTTGAATGTATGTAACAATTCTTTACACTTTGTGTCTTGCTCATAGACAGGCCCTCTGATTGCTCTTATTATATTAAATCATGACTTTGCTTTCTCCTTCAGATATTGAATTTGCTTGTTGAATGTCAATTAATAATCTATTCCATACTCCAAGATATTGATATTGTGTAACTCGCTGAAGGTTATATCTTGAATGCATAGGCGCCTGAAATTATACACTGCGTATTGAATATATTGTATTTTTTCACACTGGGAATGTGTTTACCATGTTTTCTGGGGAGCCCCATCGGCTTCCTGAAGCTATCACACTGATTAAGTGCCATAATACTTAGTGCCATCAATCGCGGAGTTGGTCTACCGGGGACCACGAGCCAGAACCTGGCCCCTCCCCCCTCAGAGAGGTGCAGGGAGCGATGGTCTATGAAAACTTACATTTAAAGTAAGGCACCCAGAAGAAAGATAGGCAAATCAAACACCTTATCTTAGAATATAACCCTTGGTAACCTTATCATAGAATATAAAGTTTGTCAGTCATGACTTTGCACTCCAAAGCCATGATTCCCTGTTACCAAAATTTCCTCTTCCTGATTGTGGGTGGGGGTCCCTGTCACCACCAGTGTTGTGGGTGGGGGTCCCTGTCACCACCAGTGTTGTGGGTGGGGGTCCCCTGTCACCACCAGTGTTGTGGGTGGGGGTCCCTGTCACTACCAGTGTTGTGGGTGGGGGTCCCTGTCACCACCAGTGTTGTGGGGGGGGTCCCTGTCACCACCAGTGTTGTGGGTGGGGGTCCTGTCACCACCAGTGTTGTGGGTGGGGGTCCCTGTCACCACCAGTGTTGTGGGTGGGGGTCCCTGTCACTACCAGTGTGTGGGTGGGGGTCCCTGTCACCACCAGTGTTGTGGGTGGGGGCCCCTGTCACCACCAGTGTTGTGGGTGGGGGTCCCTGTCACCACCAGTGTTGTGGGTGGGGGTCCCTGTCACCACCAGTGTTGTGGGTGGGGGTCCCTGTCACCACCATCGTTGTGGGTGGGGGTCCCTGTCACCACCAGTGTTGTGGGTGGGGGTCCCTGTCACCACCAGTGTTGTGGGTGGGGGTCCTTGACACCACCAGTGTTGTGGGTGGGGGTCCCCTGTCACCACCAGTGTTGTGGGGGGTCCCTGTCATTACTTGGAATATATTAGGTCCATTTTATTACCAGTTGCAATATGTCCCTCTTATTGCCAGTTTTATAAAAGGTCATATGCTTCCACCACCAGTAATGCTAGAGGTTGTGGTTGTGATTTCTGATATGAGGAACTTTAATACAAGGCTGTTACAGTAAGCAGTGCCACACTCGATTCACCTTACAATATTCATTGTTGTTGTAATATAGTGTAAATGTAAAATTGATACTGTATAATTGTAATAAATTGTATAAAACAAATACTGTGGTTCCTTGTATCCTTCTCCCACTTTCTCAGTTTTGCAACTGAACTGTACTGTACAGTGCTGTACTCTTTAGCTTTATATATAATCATTGATGAGCGTATCTGAAAATTTTATTTTGTAAGTCAGAATTGCTAAATGTGTTACATCTTTGCAAGCTTGTAATCTTACAAGCTTGCAATGTGGAGCCTCTTGGGTTGGGGTGTGTTTACGGAATCTCACTACAGTATATGATGCATGTACTGTATTGTATAAGTTTTGACTGTGTCATTTAGTGAGTTAGGACAGTATGCATGGTGTTCATTAAGATTACTATATAATTACTACTGTTCTCGCAAGGTGTACTGCCCTAGTTGTAAATTTTAAGACATTTTCTGAATATTTTTGGCTAGGGAATTGCATGTGATATATATAAACAGTTTTTAATTGTGTGCTTTCACTCTCAGGACTTTTGTATTTTGTCAGAAGTTTTGAAACATCAGAAGATTAACAATGCATATGCACACTGTTCCAGCTACCCTTTTACAAAATCTCGTTTATAAACATGGAAACTCTCTCTTTTTTTTTTTTTTTTTTTTTTTTTAACTTGGGCATCATTTCAACACAAAACTAAGGAAACCATTGTGTTACCAGGAAAAGTATCTGTCGAAAATAGTGTGCATAGTAAAGGAATCTGAGTTTAAGGTAAAAAAGATACAGAAATGCTACCCAGTTAAGTGTGTTCATCAAAGTATCAAATCATTCCCAGGTAAATAACATTTTGAGATTAAATTTTTCAAGTCAAGTGATGTATCCAGGACAATATGAATCAAGTTATTTCACTCTTATAATTAGTTTTACTGCTTTATTAGCAAAAATGAGGAGTATTCATTTGTAGGTGACATTTATCAATGCAATTAATGTATGTAGGTAAGGCCACCAATCATCTGTCAACTTCTTCCCTCTTAAAATTCAGTACAAAAATTCAGTTGTAACAGAAGTTGTAACCATTGTTACCAGGAAAGCAGTGAACTGTGAATATTGCTACAGTTTCCTAAATTTAAGTAGTTTACTTAGATTGGGAGAAAATGAGATTAGTCGGCCATATGCTCTCCAAACCCCTTGTGTTCAGATAAGTGGTTCATCATTCTGAAAAGCTAGGGGAAGACAAATTAGCTATTCAATATTGGAATTATTGAATACTATTCAATATTGAATATATTCAATATTGGAATTATTGAATAGTATTCAATATTGAATAGTATTCAATAATTTCATTATTGAATAGTATTCAATAATTTCAATATTGAATAGTATTCTATTCAATATTGAATACTATTCAATATTGAAAATAATGAATACTATTCAATATTGAATACTATTCAATATTGACATTATTGAATACTATTCAATATTGAATACTATTCAATATTGAAAAATATTGAATAGTATTCAATAATTTCAATATTGAATAGTATTCAATATTGAATAGTATTCAATATTGATTATTTCCAATATTGAATAGTATTCAATATTTTCAATATTGAATAGTATTCAATATTTTCAATATTGAATAGTATTCAATATTGAAAGTATTCAATATTGAATACTATTCAATATTGAATAGTATTCAATATTTCTATTGAATAGTATTCAATATTGAAATATTGAAAATATTGAATAGTATTCAATATTGAAAATATTGATTACTATTCAATATGAAAATATTGAATACTATTCAATATTGAAATTATTGAATACTATTCAATATTGAAATTATTGAATACTATTCAATATTGAAATTATTGAATACTATTCAATATTGAAACTATTGAATACTATTTAATATTGAAATATTGAATACTATTCATATTGAATACTATTCAATATTGAATACTATTCAATATTGAAATTATTGAATACTATTCAATATTGAAAAGAATGAATGCTATTCAATATTGAATACTATTCAATATTGAAAAATATTGAATACTATTCAATATTGAAAATATTGAATACTATTCAATATTGAAATTATTGAATACTATTCAATATTGAAATTATTGAATACTATTCAATATTGAATACTATTGAATACTATTCATTATTGAATACTATCAATATTGAATACTATTCAATATTGAATACTATTCAATATTGAATACTATTCAATATTGAAATTATTGAATACTATTCAATATTGAAAAGAATGAATGCTATTCAATATTGAAAATATTGAATACTATTCAATATTGAAATTATTGAATACTATTCAATATTGAATACTATTCAATATTGAAAAGAATGAATACTATTCAATATTGAATACTATTCAATATTGAATACTATTCAATATTGAAATATTTAATATTGAATAGTATTCAATATTGAATACTATTCAATATTGAATACTATTAATATTGAAAATATTTAATATTGAATAGTATTCAATAATTTCAATATTGAATAGTATTCAATAATTTCAATATTGATTAGTATTCAATATGAATAGTATTCAATATTGAATAGTATTCAATATTTTCAATATTGAATAGTATTCAATATTTTCAATATTGAATAGTATTCAATATTTTCAATATTGAATAGTATTCAATAATTTCAATATTGAATAGTATTCAATAATTTCAATATTGAATAGTATTCAATATTGAATAGAATACTATTCAATATTGAAATTATTGAATACTATTCAATATTGAAATTATTGAATACTATTCAATATTGAAATTATTGAATACTATTCAATATTGAAATTATTGAAACTATTCAATATTGAAATTATTGAATACTATTCAATATTGAATACTATTCAATATTGAATACTATTCAATATTGAATACTATTCATTATTGAAATTATTGAATACTATTCAATATTGAAATTATTGAATACTTTTCAATATTGAATAGTATTCAATAATTTCAATATTGAATAGTATTCTATTCAATATTGAATAAATATTGAATAGTATTCAATATTGAATAGAATACTAATCAATATTGAAATTATTGAATACTATTCAATATTGAAATTATTGAATACTATTCAATATTGAATACTATTCATATTTAAATTATTGAATACTATTCAATATTGAAATTATTGAATACTATTCAATATTGAAATTATTGAATAGTATTCAATAATTTCAATATTGAATAGTATTCAATAATTTCAATATTGAATAGTATTCAATAATTTCAATATTGAATACTATTCATAATTCCAATATTGAATAGTATTCAATAATTCCAATATTGAATAGTATTCAATAATTTCAATATTGAATAGTATTCAATAATTTCAATATTGAATAGTATTCAATAATTTCAATATTGAATAGTATTCAATTTTCAATATTGAATAGTATTCAATATTTTCAATATTGAATAGTATTCAATATTTTCAATATTGAATAGTATTCAATATTTGAAATTATTGAATACTATTCAATATTGAAATTATTGAATACTATTCAATATTGGAATTATTGAATACTATTCAATATTGGAATTATTGAATAGTATCAATATTGAAATATTGAATACTATTTCAATATGAAATTATTGAATACTATTCAATAATTTCAATATTGAATAGTATTCAATAATTTCAATATTGAATAGTATTCAAAATTTAAATATTGAAAGTATTCAATATTGAATAGTATTCAATAATTTTCAATATTGAATAGTATTCAATATTTTCAATATTGAATAGTATTCAATATTGAAAATATTGAATACTATTCAATATTGAATACTATTCAATATGAATACTATTCAATATTGAAATTATTGAATACTATTCAATATATAAATACTATTGAATACTATTCAATATTGAAAATATTGAATAGTATTCAATAATTTCAATATTGAATAGTATTCAATAATTTCAATATTGAATAGTATTCAATATTTTCAATATTGAATAATATTCAATATTGAATACTATTCAATATTGATTACTATTCAATATTGATTACTATTCAATATTGATTACTATTCAATATTGATTACTATTCTATATTGAATAGTATTCAATATTGAATAATATTCTATATTAAACAATATTGAATAGTAGTAATATTGATTTGTATTCAATATTAATCAATATAGAATATTATTAAATATTAATAATAATCAATATTGAATAATATGCAATATTGAATAGTATTCAATATTGAATAATAATCAATATTGAATAATAATCAATATTGAATAATAATCAATATTGAATAATAATCAATATTGAATACTATTCAGTATTGATTTAATAATATTCTATATTGATTACTATTCAATATTGAATACAAATCAATATTACTACTATTCAATATGTTTAATATAGAATATTATTCAATATTGATTATTATTCAATAGTAATCAATATTGATTAGTAATCAATATTGAATAGTAATCAATATTGAATACTATTCAATATTGAATACTATTCAATATTGAATACTATTCAATATTGAATACTATTCAATATTATTCAATATTGATTATTATTCAATATTAAATTATTCAATATTGATTATTTCAATATTTAATAATATTCAATATTGATTACTATTCAATATTGAATACAAATCAATATTACTACTATTCAATATTTTTTAATATTCTATATTAAACAATATTGAATAGTAGTAATATTGATTTGTATTCAATATTGAATAGTAATCAATATTGAATATTATTAAATATTGAATAATATTCAATATTGAATAAATCAATATTGATTAATATTCAATATTGAATAATATTCAATATTGAAAATATTCTATATTATTCAATATTGAATACTATTCAATATTCATTAGATGAATACTCTTCAATATTGATTAATATTTAATAAGATTCAATAGTGATTATTAATATTGATTAGTATCAGTAGCTTCACATTCAAATAACTAACGCAGGTTTCACACTAACTATGGGGTTCATTATCTCCCAGCAGCACTTGCTTACTAGTCTGTGCATAGCTACAGAGTCTGGGCATAGATGGTAATGAAAAGGCAAGGTAACTTGCTATCCAATTTGGCTTGATTGACAACTCTAGGTTATGCCCTTATTTTCATATATGTAGATTTTCTGTGAGTTGTATATTACCTGTGCTGACTGGATAACAATGCCTGGATCAAAGATTAGTCTGTATTAATGATCACATGTAAATTATAGTTTATTGCCTACTTCACGGCATATAATTATATCTTTGCAATGTTGAGCACCCAAAAATCATGCTCCAGTAAGCTTCATGTTTCGTATTGTAACCGGCTGCCCCCAGCAGGACCTTTGTCTTCATCAACTGATCCGTCTGTGAACATGTCAGCAGTTGTAGGTCTAGAGATTGTTTCCATTTCTTGTATTACTTCCTTCACCCTCTCAGTCACATGCTGAGTTTTTAACTGGTAATCTTACAATCGATTCTTCCAATGGAGGAGGCTGTCGAAAGTGTTCATATGGTCCATCTTCCACTTTGTTTTTAATGGTCAATTTTCTCTAAAATCTTTACATCATGCCATGAACTTGTCAGACTGTCAATGAAAGACAGCATACAGTATGGAACGTTTCTTCCAGTCATTTCTCGTATTATGGTAGCTATCCTTTGTTTCATGTTTTCTAATGATCGTAACCGTTTCCATTCTAATGTTCTCTCTACCCGTCCATATAGGTGCTCCCAGCCTTGTTCTCAGACCATCATTTTCAGATACATCCCTCAGTGATAACCAATGGGAAAAACGGGAAATAAGATCGTAGTCGATGAGTCACCTAACTGCTTGAACGTACTACATTTTCAGTACTGGTAGAGATGCATCCTCTCTAACACTGCTCAGGGAGAGCAAAGCACACTTTCTGCCTGTACATCGTTGCCGCAGATATTACATTTCTGGAGTGATTTGCAACTGGTTGTCTATTATGACTCCTAGGTATTGAAATGGTGTAACCCACTCAATTTCATGTCCTTGTATTGCCAGTCTGATGTTTGCCTTTTGGTAGCTTGAGCTTCATGATTCGTTCCTTGAAACTATTTCCTTATCCTCAAGGCAGCATACTGTAGCTGGAGCACTCGCTAACTATGTGTGGTTCAAACACCTTTTCTGTAAGCAAACTTGTGTGTAGTGGACTGCCATTCAATTCGATTAAGCCCCATTCTTTCTGCAGTTTTGCCCAGACAGCTTGTTAATGAGATGGGTCTTTTATTTATATACGTTTACTAGTATTTGTAATTAACAACCAATACAATGCTAGTCATCAACAAGGTTACGTTACCTTGTGGTTTTCTATTCTTTTCAGGTTAACTCAATTATTAACAAATTTCAATGTATGATTTAATACTAACTAAATACATGCAATTCATGAGTCATATATTACAGATTTGCACTTATCCCACTTACATTTACCTCCACATTTTGAGAGCACGCCTTTTACTATTCTCACACACCCATCTCCGCGTCACCTGTACACTATGCTATTTATGCTTTCTCTCCCAACATGTCAGTACATCTTCCATAATAATGTCCTTACAACACCATAGTGCATTGGACAATCAATTCTACTTCGTTGCGTGGTTATATAATGGAATGTAACAATCAATTCTCCTAGTCTTTCACCACACACAAATTTGGCGTCGTCTATCAGGGAAACTAGTTCAGGAGAAGACTTAAGGCCACTAAACATTACACACATTCTTCCTGCTCACTACCACTACATTATGTTTTCATATTTAAATGCAACACTCAAATTAACACTTTCCTCTTCCAGGAAATGCCATTTTAAGTCTAATTATTCCTATTTATCTTCAATACTGTCAACCTTATTCATTCACGAACCCCCCTTCTCTTATTGTGCCCTCTTCATATCTTGGCCAATCAACTCCTTCCAGTTATTCACGGTGTTGGTCACGTGATCCTTCTNGTCAATAATATTAAACATGTATTTATTTTATTGCACTTCAACAAAACTGGTGTTAAAACATTAAAAACATGCTGTTGGAACAACAGTTAATCAACATGATGATAAACATTTGAAGAATACACATGGCTTGAAAAACACAATAATATTCGGTAAGCTACACATATTAGATGGCACAGTATGAAATTACTACAAACTTATTATTATAACAATCATTTGCCTCCAATCATTTGAGAATTGCTATATTATTGGCTTGAAGTCTATGGTCTTCAGGATGTTGTTTTCCATACACATGAGTGAAAGCCAGTTCAAATGATACTACCCCATTGTGCTACGAAGCAGATTTTATAATATGTTTCAGCCTTGAAAAAGATTGTTCTCCTGTACAGTTGGTCACCATCATGCACATGAACACTCTTGAGTGCAACTTCAACATTCAGGAATACAGATTTCAAATTATCCAAAATTATTTTTATATACAGTGCATGAGAGTCTCACAATTTTCATCAAGAGCCATGTTGTGCTCGAGATGCTCACATTCATTTCAAAGGCCATCATAATTCAGGTCTTTAAAACATATTAGCCAGATGTTCACACTTTTTCTTTAGTGCATCTGAAACAATGGTTTTCAATTTACTGAAGAAATAAAATATATTTCCAATCTGTGAATAAACCTATGCACGTTTTGTCATTTGAAAGATTAGTGTGTCCAGAAAAGGGAGGAAAGTTTCCACCTTGAATTTTACGGTTTTAATGAGAAGTACCTCTTCTGCTGATCCATCATAACTACTAAGACGCGCACTTGGTTTTCGTTCTTGTTTTTTCCCATCACTGTAATTTATATCTGGGCACATACTCCTGGCTTTGAATTCATATTCACTAAATTTGCCTCTAGTTTCCTGAAGATAGGTTTTCATAGACTCAAGAAGATTCGTGGCAACAAGGATGCTCACATCCTTTGATTGCAGGACCCTGTTTGTTTTGTTCATTCTTTCTAGCATGTCATTACAAAGAATTGTGAGAAAGATTGTTTCCAGGTTTTCAATTTATTTGCTCAATCCTTCTGCCTTTCGCCTTGTATTCACTTGTCAGCTGATAGAGAATCCAGTGCATGTTTTATTTTCTCAAAACCCCTATACAGAGCATGAACAGCATCAAAATGTGCTGAACATGTGTGTCAGACAAATGCTTGACCACAGAATCTTTTCCTAAAAACGATGTCAATACATTCCAGTGATGAATAGAACTAGCAAAAAATGAATACAGATGCTGAACAAAGTCAAAGAATTTGACAGTCTATAGACAACACTCTGCTGCTTTTACTCCCACCAGGTTCAGGCTGTGTCCAGCTCAGGGGACATAAATGGCAAACTTATTGAGTTGATAAATCCATGCTTGCAATCCAGTACAGTATATCTTCCAGACATATTTAAGGCATTATTGTATGACCATGGCAGTTTGATAGTGGAATTTTGTTCACATTAAGAAAATCCATGACAATGTCTGTTAGATACTTACAGATGCTGAACATGAGAAAAGCTTCCTCCATGAGAAAAGATGGGGATGAACATCAAGAAACGTTCCACCGGCTCACAGCCTTTAATGTATCGGACGGTAAATGAGAGTTGATCTGTGTGTGAGATGTCTGGAGTGGAATCTAGATTTATTGAATTATACTTTGACTCTTTTTACTTCTTCAAGAATAGTACAAAGAACCTGTTGTCCCATTAATTCAATAAATTCTTCACAAATATTTGCAGATAAATATGAAGGATTCCCTTTCCTGGGATTTCCATGCATTTTGAGATGTTCTTCCAAGAAAGGGTCAAATTTACTCAGTAGCTCTATTATACCTAAATAGTTGCCATTTTTTTGCTGAGCTAATAATGTGATTTTCTCCATGAAATTGCAAACCTCTAGAGGCAAGAAAGGCAAATTACAGAAACCACACATGTCACCACTTTCAATATTCCTGCTCTGAGCGATGTTGCTCAAGTAATTAAGAATCTACACTTCCAGTTTCTTTATGCCTTATCAAACATTGCTGTGCTTCCAGTCATTGAATCCCAATGTAGCTAAGGGAGATACTTTCTTGGACAATTGGTGACATACAAAGCAATACAAACGACTTTGGGATGGTGGATAGAGTAGCCATTTACGTTTACATACTTGCAAGTCCGTAGTTCACGTTTGAACACATTGATAAATATCTTGCCTTCATATTCCCTACTCCTCTTTTTATACACTGCACGAGTTAAGGGTTGCTATCATGATTCTGACATGATGAGGGCCCACTACGAATCTAGTAAAATCTGGTGTGTTAGTATCATTGATGTTTTATAGCCCCGGATTTGTCTCTTGGATTGCAAACTCCTTTACCATTACAGATTTGGGTATTTCCTCTTGTAAAATGTCACCAGCAGCAGCAACAGGCAATAATGGTATGTCTGCTGAAACTGGATGATTGGTAGCAGGAATGGATGTACGTACATGTTATATCTGAAGGAACGTACTAGTGGCTGACATTGCGGGTATGGATGCTATATCTGAGGAATGTATAGTGGCTGTCGTTGACGTGTTGAGCCTGATGGTATTTTGGAATTTTCCTATTTTCTCTTCTCTGCAGCTCTCTTGCTCTTCTTTCCTCCACTCAAAATATTGTTTCATTTCTGCTGAAGGGGCTATTCACCCAGAAATACATGTCTTAAAAACATGGCCGACCGTAGGGAGCCGGTCGGCCGAGCGGACAGCACGCGGGACTTGTGATCCTGTGGTCCTGGGTTCGATCCCAGGCGCCGGCGAGAAACAATGGGCAGAGTTTCTTTCACCCTATGCCCCTGTTACCTAGCAGTAAAATAGGTACCTGGGTGTTAGTCAGCTGTCACGGGCTGCTTCCTGGGGGTGGAGGCCTGGTCGAGGACCGGGCCGCGGGGACACTAAAAGCCCCGAAATCATCTCAAGATAACCTCAAGATAACCTCAAGAAATATTTAGTCCCACACTAGGATGTAGGGTTATATAAGTGTGTTTGCAACAAGACCTAAATATTTAAACATTCTACTTCCATAATGAACATGTCCTATGCTCGTGGGGTCCCCAGATAAGTGCCCATCGGGCCTATCTGGTAAGACAGCTCTGTCTTGAGTTTATGCCATCTGCTATTTACCCCTAGATTTTAATCTTTTGGCTTTATATTTCAGAGGAGTTATGAAAATTGCTGAAGTGGAGAGTCGATTGGAGATGTTCAAGAGTTTGTGAATGTGTTAAAAAAGTTTGGATTCCATTGTGTACATAAAGACACTAATGGAAAATACTTTTTTTTATTTGAATTTAAGAAGAATCGAAAACTGAAGAAGACAATAGCGCTTCCTGATATTATTCTTAAACCTTGCATTTATAAAAAAAGATAGCTTAAAATATAGTATTATAAATATTATTCCAATGCATTTGTTATTGCATATCAAAACTTGATATAGGCTACACAATGTTTCATAGGTAATTGTTTTTATTCTGTATGTATAACATTTACAAAGGAGGATTGTGCATTTGTTTTAATGAATAATTTTATATTGATATGATGATACTGTACAGTAGGTTAGATTGAGAAATCTTATGAATTTATTTATACTGTGTTTTGTGTCTAATTGCACAAGTTACTATGATCTATGATAAAAACAGTGTATCATGTGTAATTTAATAATTACTGTATAAATATTTTCTATTTTGACTTGTTTGGTATTATGTATTTCCTTTGCTGGTTACTTTATATACTCTAGGGTATATCTCAACCCATCCTCAAAAAATGATAACACCCTAAAAAAGTTCATTTTTGTTCTATTGTATTACAGTACTAAGGGTTTTTAAAATAATACATCAGCCTAACCAACAACCTAACCTCTCCTAGGTTTAATAGAAGCAATCTTAGGCCTAATGTAGTACATATAGAGTATGTACTACAGTGTACTAGGCCTAGGAGAGGCTAGGTGAGATTGTTGTCTTCTCTCCTGTTCCCTCTACTAAATCAATAGGGTGATTTGTGGATTTTATCAAGTGCCAACGAAATTACTTTAACATGTATTTCACAATATACAATATATATTATTATGCAGAGTATGTTGGTATAACTTTAATAGGAGGGCGTCCCTTGGTAGCATTCTGGAGTCGCCACCTAGTTAGCTCCAAGCTTACGTGCCCCACCAGGCCCTTGCATGTCATAAAAGTCTACTGCAGACCACAAACTATCGGGTCCACTCAACAGATGTAGGCGACCCAACACAAATGTGCAACCACCCAAGGACAACCTGAATCCCCTGAAAAGGAAAGGATGGGAACAAGGAGCCACTGGGGAAACTAGCAAGAAAGTTGCCTAACTCCCAGGTACCTATTTACTGATTGGTGAATAGGGGCATTATGTAAAAGGAAATGTGCCCAACCATTTCTGTCCCACCTGGTATCCCTAATTTTGAGTCAAGAATGAAGCTGACTGTACTACAACAGCAGGTTCTGCTTCCATAGAATAACATTGTTATAAATGAATTCATGGGTAACTTTTGATGAGATATCCAGTAGTACCTGGGTTGAACCCAAAAGGTGTCAGTTAAATGTTCAGAGATAAAGAATGCAAATCTGCCATCAGAATATGCATATTGGTGTTTGGAGATGTGTCCTAGCTCTTGTTCACACTGTAGTTTATAATAAGAATATTTACCACGGGGGATTCATTACCTGCAACCACCTGCCATAGGTATGGATATCCTGGCCAAATTCTAAGAATTATAATGCCACTAAATTGCAGCAGTGTACAGGTATTGGCATTTATAGCCTCAATGGGTAGGGGGTTCCATGAGTTTATAACCCTATGGGTGAAGAAGCATCTCATGTTTTCTGTCTTGCATTGTGGCTTGAGCTTGAAACCATTGCTCATTGTTCATGCTATATCCGACCTTTTGAAGAAGTGGTCTGGATCAGTATCCTTTATTAGTGGGCCAGCCACTATTGTGTTAGTATCATTAATGTTCCATAGCCCCGGATCTGCCTCTTTGATTGCAAACTCCTTTACCGTTGTGGATTTAAGTTGTTGCGGGCCCGCGCAGGAATATCCCTGAGAAAAACAATTATCCTCCAAATCAATTTGTTATAAAAAGACGTAATTTAAATTTCCAAATATGTGTAATGAGCCAGAATTCGGCTCCAAAATAACGCTCGATCATCATCTTTCCGAACGGCATCGTATTTTGAAAACTGCAGGTCAATTTGGGCAAAATCTGACCCATCACCGTTTTCACTAATTTGCATATTTTCAGTATATAAAGTCGTAATTTAACTAACCTGGTTGACCAGGCGACCAACCAGTTGGAGACTAGGGGGAGGGACGAATCCTCCCCCAGGATGCAACCCCACAACAAGCTGACTAACTCCTTGCTACATATTTACTGCTAGGTGGACAGGAGCATGAGGTGTTAGGACACGCTCAATCATTTCTGTCCGGCCGGGATTCGAGCCCGAAATTCTCGATTGCCCGAAACGCTATGCGTGTTAGTGGCTTAGGTATTGAATGTACTAGCTCTATAAATCTAATATTATGTTTGTAACTCATCTTCTATGTGTGTATTTTTACCTGAATAAAAATTTGAATTTGAATTTGATTGTGAGTCGAGAACGAAGCCGACTGTACTACCGGGACCCTCTTTATATTTTATTTTATAAATAAATAAATATAATAAAAGTAAAGCGACTTTCGTGCGCGATTTGGATGCGTCACATTGTACACATGACGATTCGTCAAAGGAATTTTGACACCCACCTAACCTAAACTCACCCAACCCACCTCAATCAAACCCACCAGAGCAAAATACAGTCTAACTTAAGCTAATACATCCTAGCATAACATGGATGTTATGGTTTTAGCATATTCATATTCATGGTTTTAACAAACAAAAACGCTTGCCTGAATTGCTATATACGTATTAGTGTTGTTGTTGTTGTTGTTTTAGATTCAGCTACTGGGAACAAAATGTTCCAAGTAGCACGGGGTATGGTGAGCCCGTAATGGACTTGCTTGGCACAGAAGCTTTAGGCATAGTATATACTAGCTCCATCTAGAAATCCAACATTCTACTTGTAACACATTTTGTATGTATGTCCGTTTACCTAAAAATATTATTATTATTATTATTATTGTTGTTGTTATCATCATCGTCATCATCATCATCATCATCATCATCATCATCATCATCATCATCATCATCATCATCATCATCGTCATCATCATCATCATCATCATCATCATCATCGTCATCGTCATCATCAGTATTATTATTATAGAAAACGAACTTCGTAGAATAGTCTTGTGTCCGAAATGACAACCTCGCGATTTTGGGGGATTATAAATTAATAATTAGCCTAAACAATAATTCAATTTTGGGACAAATTGAAAGCTAATTTAAGTAGACACTTGTTATATTAAATTCCACCCTCATATTAAATATAGGCCTATATATTTGCAAAATGATAACTCGGAAATTTATACAAAACAACAAGTTCCCATATTCAGGACCAAGATCTAGAAAAATAAAATAAAATACAATTACTTGGTAATAAAGAGTGACAGCAATATTAATTTTGCTGGTAGATAAATGGTATTATAAAATGGCTTACAGCTGGGGAAATAATGGTAAAGTGGCGTTAGTAAAAGAGTGAGGAGAAGGTTGGGAGTGCCGGGGCCAGCACTCCTGAGGAGTGTCGGGGCCCGGGGCCCGGCCGGCACCTCCCGCTGGCCACGTAGCAACAATTTAGTTGACATCAGGAACGCTCGAGTGTTCCTGATGAGCCGTCTGCCACCATACTTTTTAACTAACTTAACTCTGAGGTAATATTTGTTCAAGTATTGCGTGAATCGCCGTGTTATATGTGATGCAGGTGGTGGTGTGAGCGTTTAAGCAGGTGTGTGTGTGTGTAGGTGTGGTAGGCCCAGCCAAGATGACTAGTGGGCATCAGCTGTGTCAGACTGTCAGACCTCGCCCACCTTCCAGTAACGCTTATATATTTCATCCTATTCAAGACAATATGTATCATTTCCTCTCACTAATCACAGGAGAAGGAAGCCGCAAAGCAGTCTGGTTGTCTAATGTTGCTAGAGAATTAGGGTTGCAATAGACATGCTGAGAAAGAACTCGATCAACATCACAGGCCCAAGGCTTTTTAACTGTTTCCTTACACATAACTGGAAGGAAATGTAGATGTTTATCTCTCAATGTTTGGTAATATGTTTATTGTTTGTGATGTGTGTATATGTATGTATTAACACGATGTACTGAACAGGGTGAGAATAGCTTGAGCTACCTCATCCCTTGTGTGTATTTTACCTCAATAAACTTATTTCAATTTCAATTCAATACACAACTGACCGACCTCTCG
>WNGS01169498.1:48331785-48346193 GCA_020271785.1 Procambarus virginalis
ATATTCAATATGAATACTCAGTCTCAATCATTAAAAAATATTGAACTACTATTCAATATTAAATATTGAATTACTATTCAATATGAATAGTATTAAATGTTTCAACTATTGAATAGTGAAGTAAATACTAGATATCAATATATTTCAAGCATTGAAAATAATTGAATACCGATTCAAATATTGAATACTCTAGGTCACAATATTGTACTACTATTCCAATACTGTAATAATATTACACCTATTGAGATAAGTATGACGTGATATCTAACTTCAATATTACTGTCAATATTGTAATAGTATTCGATTTTACGAATATTTAGATACTACTATTGCGAATACCTTGCATATATCTGTGCAATACTATCGGGCGTAATATTGATTAATGACTATGATCACTATTTCAATATTGAATACTAGTTCATATTGAATACTATCTATAATATTATCAATATTGAATACTACTAAATATTGAATACTATTCAATATTGAATACCTTTCAATATTGAATAGATATTCAATATTGAATACTATCAACTATCTGAAGCTATTCAATTTTGAATAGTATTTGCAATATTTAGTAGTATTCAATGACTATTCAATATTGGCAAGATCTTATTCAATATTGCACAATATTGCAAATACTATTAAATATTACTTTCAAGAGTATTGAATATTCTCCAATATTGAATACTATTCAATATTGAACTAATATTGAATACTATTCAATATATGATCAATTATTGATACTATTCAATATTGAACACGTTTCAATATTGAACACTTTTCAATATTATGCAATACTATTCAATATTGAATACTATTCATAGTTGATTAATATTGAAATAACTATTCAATATTGAATAGACTTCAATATTGAATAATATTGAATAATAGTATCAATATTATTCAATTGAATTGTATTCAATATTGAATACCTATTCAATAGTGAATAATATTGAATACTATTCAATATTGAATAATATTGAATACTCATTCAATATTGAATAGTATTCAATATTGAATACAGTCAATATTGAATACTTTTTCAATATTGAATACTTTCAATACTATTCAATATTTTCAGTATTGAATAGTATTCAACATTTATTAGTATTCAATATTTGAATAGTATTCAATATTATTCAATATTGAAGTAGTATTCAATATTGAATAGTATTCAATATTGATAGTATTCAATATTGAATAGTATTCAATATTGAATACTATTCAATATTGAATACTAATAAATATTGAATACTATCCAATACTGAATATATTGAATAGTATTCAATATTGAAAAGTATTTAATATGATAGTAGTCAATATTGAATTTTAATCAATATTGAATACTATTATAGGCAATAGTATTCAATATGAATAGTATTCAATATTGAATAGTATTCAATATTGAATACTAGTCAAAATTGAATACTATTCAATTGATAATATTGAATACTAGTTCAATATTGATCATTCATATTTGAATACTATTCAATATTGAATACTATTCAATATTGAAGGCTATTCAATATTATTCATATGAATACTATTCATTATAGTATTCAATATTGATTAGTATTCAATATTGATTAGTATTCAATATTGATTAGTATTCAATATTGATTAGTATTCAATATTGAATACTATTCAATATTGAATACTATTCAATATTGAAGACTATTCAATATTGAATGATATTGAATAGTATTCAATATTGAATAATATTCAATATTAATTATTATTCAATATTGAGTAATATTCACTAGTATTGAATACTCTTCAATATTGAGTAATTAATATTATTAAATATAGAATATAAGATTCAATATTGAATATTAATATTCAATATTGATTAGTATTCAGTAGCTTCACATTCAAATAACTAAAGCAGGTTTCACACTAACTATGCCGTTCATTACCTCCCAGCAGCACTTGCTTACTAGTCTGTGCATAGCTACTGCAGCCAGTTTTTGCTACAGAGTCTGGGCATATATGGTAATGAACAGGCAATGTAACTTGGTATACAATTTTGGTTGATTGACAACTCGAGGTTATGCCCTTATTTTCATATATGTAGATTTTCTGCGAGTTGTATATTACCTGTTTTGACTGGATAACAATGCCTGGATCAAAGATTTAGTCTGTATTAATGATCACATGTAAATTATAATTTATTGCCTACTTCACGGCATATAATTTTCTTTGCAATGTTGAGCACCCACAAATCATGCTCCAGTAAGCTTCATGGTTCGTATTGTAAACGGCTGCCCCCCAGCAGAACCTTTGTCTTCATCAACTGATCCGTCTGTGAACATGTCAGGAGTTGTAGGTCTAGACATTGTTTCCATTTGTTGTATTACTTCCTTCACCCTCTGAGTCACATGCTGAGTTTTTAACTGGTAATCTTACAATCGATTCTTCCAATGGAGGAGCATGTCGAAAGTGTTCATATGGTCCATCTTCCACTTCTTTTTAATGGTCAATTTTCTCTAAAATCTTTACATTATCATGCCATGAACTTGTTCCATACTGTATGCTGTCTTTCATTGACAGTCTGCCGTTTGTTCCAGTCATTTCTCGTATTATAGTGGCTATCCTTTGTTTCATGTTTTCTAATGATAGTAACCGTTTCCATTCTAATGTTCTCTCTACCCGTCCATATAGGTGCTCCCAGCCTTGTTCTCAGAGCATCATTTTCAGATACATCCCTCAGTGATAACCAATGGCAAAAACGAAGTAAGATCATAGTCGATGAGTCACCTAACTGCTTGAACGTACTACATTTTCAGTACTGGTAGAGATGCACCCTCTCTAAGACTGCTCAGGGAGAGCAAAGCACAGTTTCTGCCTGTACATCGTTGCCGCAGATATTACATTTCTGGAGTGATTTGCAACTGGTTGTCTATTATGACTCCTAGGTATTGAAATGGTGTAACCCACTCAATTTCATGTCCTTGTATTGCCAGTCTGATGTTTGCCTTTTGGTAGCTTGAGCTTCATGATTCGTTCCTTGAAACTATTTCCTTATCCTCAAGGCAGCATACTGTAGCTGGAGCACTCGCTAACTATGTGTGGTTCAAACACCTTTTCTGTAAGCAAACTTTTGTGTGTAGTCGACTGCCTTTCCATTCAATTCGATTAAGCCCCATTCTTTCTGCAGTTTTGCCCAGACAGCTTGTTAATGAGATGGGTCTTTTATTTATATACCTTTACTAGTATTTGTAATTAACAACAAATACAATGCTAGTCATCAACAAGGTTACGTTACCTTGTGCTTTTCTATTCTTTTCAGGTTAACTCAATTATTAACACATTTCAATGTATGATTTAATACTAACTAAATACATACAATTCATGAGTCATATTACAGATTTGCACTTATCCCACTTACATTTACCTCCACATTTTTGGAGCACGCCTTTTACTATTCTCACACACCCATCTCCGCGTCACCTGTACACTATGCTATTTATGCTTTCTCTCCTAACATGTCAGTACATCTTCCATAATAATGTCCTTACAACACCATAGTGCATTGGACAATCAATTCTACTTCGTTGCGTGGTTATATAATGGAATGTTAACAATCAATTCTGCTAGTCTTTCACCACACACAAATTTGGCGTCGTCTATCAGGGAAACTAGTTCAGGAGAAGACTTAAGGCCACTAAACATTATACACATTCTTCCTGCTCACTACCACTACATTATGTTTTCATATTTAAATGCAACACTCAAATGACATTTCCTGGAACAGGAAAGTGTTAATTTAAGTCTAATTATTCCTATTTATCTTCAATACTGTCAACCTTATTCATTCACGAACCCCCTTCTCTCTATTGTGCCCTCTTCATATCTTGGCCAATCAACTCCTTCCAGTTATTCACGGTGTTGGTCACGTGATCCTTCTTGGGTTCATTAGTGTCTTCAACACTAATCTTTCTTGCACCACAGCCTCTCGTTCCATTGTACCTCAAAGTCCGCTGCCTCTGATTCCCTCTACCAATCGACCATGACCAGTACCATCATCTCGCCAATCTATAAAACAAACATTAATTATGTATCTGGTTTCCCCTTTGCATTAACAGTTTATATCTCAACCTACTCCCCCCCCCCCTTCGCATTGATTATTCTACCATTCCTGAACCTATCTATTATAATACATCACTTATGATTCATTTCTATTTACTCGACAAATACCACACCTTACCCAATTTTACATTTTTTTCCTCACAGTAAATGATCCACTACAATATTTCGCTACCTTTTCCCATATACATTTTTTATTCAATACAATACCTATTTCATATATTATTTACTTTCAGCTTCCCTACAACAATGTATTCATTTAAGATTCACCAATTGCCCAATCATTTTTCTACAACTATATATTTCCCATTCCTTCATCACACATTTCGCCAACCTGTCCTCTTAAAAAGAACGTTGCTTTTGCCCGTTTTCCACAATTTTGACGTAATTGGAAAATGATACTTTTTTTTCAACAACAGTAACTTAAGGGTCCTCTCATAGGTTACGTGGCCAGGAAATTCTCAAAGTTTCACAACGTTACGAAAAACGTTTATTTAAAGTGTCCTCTATGAGCACAGTAACGACGCGCCTTTAGGCGAGTCTTCCCCCCCCCCCCCCCCCCCATCTTTTTTTTTTTACATTATTATATATACTCCACTTCAGATTAGTTATTAAACAAACTGGATATCTATTAACCATCAAACTATATGCTCAACGACTCTCTGCACTACAATAAACATTAACATTTACAACTAAATATAACATACTCTCGTACCTTGTATGGAACAGAAAATAAAGACATCTTGAAATGACACTGACTCGCCTCAAGGTCCCGCCCTCTTCCCTTACTCTGTTCCGTGGCCTTGCTCCTCGTCTCCACTCCGTGCAGGTTTCCCCACAATTACATACTTCATCACTGTCCCGGCCAGCCCCAACCTCGCCACACGCTCACCTCCATAATATCCATCCACTTATCCTTTACAACATTTCCTATTATGGCCTACAACCATCTATGAACACTTCAATCCTAATTCCTTACATTTTCTTCATTGCTAAGTTATTTTCTATATTTCAACCTAACAATTTGCATATTAATTTTACGTATGTCTACCAACTTTTAAGACCCTTGATGAGGGACAACTACAATACATAGCAAAACATGTGTTCCAGCTGTGACGAGTGCTAATTTATTACAAAATACAATCAAAGCCAAACCATGACAACCCCCCCCCCCATCCACACAACACGATCTTTCCTACACATACAATTGCACTGCTAAAGATTTTAAATTCTTGCCGTTTAGTCATCCCCCAAAATTACCCTATTCCCCCCCCCCCTCAGCGTCTCATTTCGTCTAGTACAGTTCTGGCTACCCAACATTAACTGCTCAATAACTACCTACCACTAGTAATACCTACATCACCACACATTAATCGGCAATGTTCCAGGGAGACAGATCACTTCCTAGTACACAAATCTCAATTAACACCAACTTTAACTCAACACCAATATACTTATTGCTACACAACCAACACCCCGTGGACCAATAGCTGAAGCTCAACACAAGGTTACAAAACCAACTTGCATTTCCAAATGAACAAACCGGACACGTTTTCACTTCTGCCTATACTAATATACAACACGCGCTATCCCACAATACACACACCACCTTCACACCCCCACGTGTACCGTCGCCACCCACCTACACATTAACATACTGCCACGAGCCTCACATCTGCAGTGCAAATTAATCTAACATTCCCTCTATGTATCTACAATAAATCATTTTAAATCATTTTATGTCCCTCTTCCTCCTATGAGGTCACGCTTATTTCATCCAGTATCATTAACACTTAAACAAATGTACTTAGAACCAATTGAATATTTAATGGGAGTTTTTATTACCAGCTCTACCTCAAACAACCTACTGTAAATATATCTACGTCACCAACCCCACGGATTCTCAACGTCCCTCTCCCTCCCCCACCCTTTCTCATACGTCAAATTATGAAGGCACCAGACCACTTTAAAGTCGCCATTAAATGCTTTGGGGGGGGGGGGGGCTTTCAACAGCAATATCAGGCAATTTTAATTCGATTTTACTTTTATAAAACACTTACACCACTGACTCTCGCTATGAGGGCCCAGATATGGCTCTAGTAGTGGTCTAACTGCCACTTATTTCTGCACAATGTCCACCTCATAACATCCCCCTTCAACTGCGTTATTCCACAGACACTTATCTATTGCATGCCGCCAATCTACTGCCTTCATCCCTTGTTTTAGATGTACATTTTTCAACCTAACATATTTCGCACTAATTCCCGTCCACCACGGCCTATTGCCATTACGTAAATTTACTCAGCTGGACCTTGAGTGGGTGACACTTCAATATACACTACTGCGTTAGGCCCCGATAAACTTAGTGACCACGTTGTTATTAACTACTGGCTTTAACACATGCAAGGTACGGTTCAACAGTTAACGTCCGTCCATTATGAGGCTTTCGCGGTATTTACATGCAATCTTTATATGCCTACTCATTCCGTATATTCAATTTAGCGTTTCCCAGTAACAAGAATGTTATTACTTTGTTATTGCAGCCACTTCTCCCTGCAACATAGGACACTCAACTTTGTCAAGGATGACGTTAAAATATCAAATGCTTATTTTTTGGGATATAACACTGACGATTTGATTTCAAATTCATTAATAAATCTTTCAGAACGTGCACACTAGCTTCCTGTCACATTCAACTTTAATGTTGTGCAAGTTGTTATAACTACTCTCGGCCGCCTCAATTTTGTCCTTTTTCAATGTCACGTTAACACCCTACTAACGTGGCCGAACCTACAACCTATCCCAACGAAAATTCTACAAGACTACTCACACACTTACTGGCAAGTCTTTACTATCCGTGAAGTTGAAGCGTCTCCTTGTTCTTCCAGACAGCCCAGGGGTCCTGGCAATCTGTCAAGTATTACCTGCAACACGGCAACAGTTACCAGACGCTACCAATAACAATTATTCTATCATGCCTATACCATACCTTTATTTGGAACCTGTAGTTACTTTAAACTAATTTCATGTAGCTGCTCATTTCAAATGCCAATTTTAAAGCATACATCCAACCTGGATAGTAAACGGGTTTGGGAGCTGTTAATTGTGGGGTTGACACCATCTGAAGTGGTTAATAGTATTAGCTTATCTTGAGGTTTATCTTTAGAGGATTTCGGGGCTTTTAGTGTCCCCGCGGCCCTGTCCTCGACCAGGCCTCCACCCCCCCCCCCGGAAACAGCCAGTAACAGCTGATTAACAGACAGGTACCTATTTTACTGCTAGGTAACAATGGCAGTGTTTTTCAGCCTATGCCCCCGTTTCTCCCCGGCGCCTGGGATCGAACCCAGGATCACAAGTCCAGCGTACTGTCCGCTCGGCCGACCTGTTCCCTACCTGCTCAGTCGGACTACATATTTAGTACGTGGTCGTCCAGTTTTAAGATTAAAGAACCCTTAAAGACCATTTAAGAGGTTAGTACGGTATCCTAATATTACCATGCCTCTAACTTAAACTAGGTCATAAATAACTACTTGCCTTAAAACTCTTAGCTCCATATCTGCCAAGTGGCTGATCTAGCCCAACCAGGACATCTGTCACCAGCTTCTGCTCGGCATTGTCCGACTTCAATCATCGCTCCACCACTCGTCCCATGACAACGTTACAACATTACCTCATGGACTAACAATAGCTCTGAAAATAAAATATAATAAAATTTACTACGTATTTATGAAATATATTTTAGTACTGATTAGGGGTCAGGACTAAAATATCTGCGTATATATATATCCTCCCCCAAGAGGGTATATACGGCAACTGTAAATTATTTATTTTTGACCCTATATATATTGGCGTTTTGAAGGTGTACAAAAAGAGTGTAAGCTAGGGGGTGTGTCAGCCCTAGCGACCCCAAAGGGTAACGGGGTACCAGCTCAGAGTAACAACACGCCCTAACACTAACTTGTACACCATAACTATGCCAATACTAGGGTCAAAATAACGTTCCGTTGATCCTCACCCACCAAGTGGACTCAACAGCCAATCACGTTTCGAGTTTTCAATTGACGTCACATTCTCGCAACCTCTACTCTCATTGGTCGACTCGACCTAATTGGATACTCTAGTAATTCATGACAATTATTTATTGAAAATGAAATATATACACCCAAATGTATACCCAATGTATCAGAAACATACATATATAAATGTATGAGAAACAATGTTTGACTTTACACTCACAAACGATGACTTTGGATTACTTATTATTAAATAACTATTATTATAATGACTAAATAATAAAAATACTTATTCAAGCTGTAAGTACAGTACAACACAGTACAGTATAGTATAGTACAGTACCGTACAGTACACTTCCGTACGCTACAATACAGTACAATACTATACATTACAGTACTGTAGAGAACAGTTCCGTACGATACAATACAGTACAGTACTATACATTACAATACAGTGCCGTATACTACAGTACACTACACGGTACAGTACAGTATAGTAGATGGTACAGTACAGTATACTACAGTACTGTACTCTACTGAACACTGCCGCACAGTATTGTATAGTGCAGTACAGTACACTACATTATTCCATAGTATAGTACAGTGCAGTACAGAACCGTACAGGGCATGCCAGTACAGTACTTTATACTACACAAAAGTACAGTACAGTATGGTACACTACAATATGGTACAGTATAATGAAGTGCAGTACAGTATAATACAGTACGGTACAGTGCAGTACAAAACAGTACAGTACAATGCACTACAGAGCATAAACATTACAGTACAATGCACTACACAGCATAAACAGTACATTATAGGACACAACATTACAGTACCGTACACTCACAGTTCGATACTTGCCTTTCAAATATACCAACGGCATCACCATTATAATTGTTTCTACTTAAATAACTGTTTCTTGAATATAACAACGCGTAATAAGCACACATTTCACGTGAGATGGGGAGGGAGGAGATTGCTGCAATGGCAATGTATGCCAACTGACGCTACTATCACTAATGACCATTGGTATTGGATTATTACCTTTCCAACTGGTCATTTCCCTCTCTAAACAACACCAATGTATATTTATATACGTAATTTAAGCCATAGATGCACACTACCACTAGTAATAACGAATATTTAGCATGCAATCAAATAGTGTTTTACACATTTATGCAAAGTCATCAGTCATTTGGATTAATAAAGATATTGTGCATTACACTTCTATCATTTGAACTCCTATGAGTCGTTTTTTACAGAATGACGCTATATTATGCTATGTTAAGCTAAGTAACCTACGCTAGACTGGATTAGGCTAGGGTAAGCGTTTTCTGTATCTAACCCTACTAGGTAACGTTAGATACAGTACCGTAAAATACAGGGTACAATACAGTACATTGCAGTACAGAACATTATAGTACACTAACCTACAATACAGTACAGTACCGTTCACTAGAGTACAATACAGTATAGGACAGTGCAGTAGAGGCTACTGTACAGGATACAATACTGTACTTTTCAGTACAGGGTGCGGTACATTACAAAACACTATACTAGAGTATAGTACAGCATAGTGCAGACCACTACAGTACAATACATTAAAGTAAAGTGAAGTACAATACAGAGTACAGTACAAAGTATTGTACTTTATTGTACAAGTACAATATAAAGTATTGTACTGTATTGTACATACAAGTACAGTGGAAGATTTTCTACTGGAAATTCCGCTAAAAATCCTATTAGAAATTCCCTAAAAAACCTATTAGAAATTACCCAAGAAATCCTACTAGAAAATCCCCTACAAATCCTACTAGAAATTGCCATAGAAATCATACTAGAAATCCTTCAAGTAAGTAAGTAATTATCAAAGAAGGCACCAACCGGGAAGGCTATGTAGCACCATCAAATGTGCGGAATAATCAGAGGGCGCTAAATATCACCAAGGATGCCAATACGAGAACAAAAACGCATAAGGTGAACGATATCAAAAGTATCCGAGTCACCAACAATTCTATCGAGGGACACGTGACCGCGAGGGGCGGTCGGAAAGCAAGACACACGCTCGTCCCGGAAGTCACGACATTCAAGAAGGACATGCACGACCGTAAGAGGGACAATGCAATTAGGACAATAAGGAGCAGGGTGGCGCTACGTCATGTGACCATGGGTTAAGCGAGTATGGCCAATACGCAACCTCGCCAGAGCAGTTTCCCATCACCGGTTACTGTGATAGGAGGACGGCCACGAGGAAACACAACATTTAAGAGTACGGAGTTTGTTACCAGTAACAGACGACCAAGAAGCCTGCCAACGGGTAAGGATGGAGGAATGGATAACCGGGTAAAAGTCGGAATATGGAATACCTGTACGAGAGATGGGACAAGAGCGGACAGCTTCCGTGGCGGCAGCATCCGTACGCTCATTTAAAGACACACCAATATGGCTGGGAACCCAACAAAACTAAACCGACTTAAACTTACTGTGAACAAGAAACAGCCAATGCTGGATCTCGACAACTAGAGAAATCCTACAAGCAATCCTACTATAAATCCTACTCAGAATCCAATAACAATCCTACTAGGAATCCCCTACATATCCAACTAGAAATCATCTACAAATCCTACTAGCAATCCTACTAACAATCCCCTACAAATCCTACTAGAAATACTATTAGGAATCCTAATATAAATCACCTACAAATCATACTAGCATTCCTACTAGAAATCCTACTACGAATCCTACTAAATATACCTATAAATCCTACTACAAATCTCTTTAAATGATACTAGCAATCCTACTGCAATTCATGCTAGGAAAAACTATTAGGAATCCTACTACAATTCATGCTAGAAAAACTATTAGGAATCCTACTAGAAATCACCTATAAATCCTACTAGAAATCACCTATAAATCCTACTAGAAATCTCACTAAAAATCAAACTATTAATCCCCTACAAATTCTACTACACATTACCTTAAAATACTATTACAAATCCTATTTTCTTCAATATTTCATAATATCCTTCATTCTATATAAATGAAAATGTTCGTTTGTGCATAACCGATAATCAACTTAAGTTCTTTACCGATTGCCTTGAAATTTTTACACGACGTTGCCTTTGAATAGACGCGTCTTTTTTATATACCTAAATGCCACACCTGTGACAGGTCAAACTATGCTTTTCCTGAAAACACCATCATGTGTTGCATGGCAAAGCAACACACATGCTATACTAAATATGTTACAATTACATTTCAATGTTTCTCATTGCATTGATAGTTTGATTTTTCATACATTCTTATTTATTTGCATTTGGATTCCATTATTTTGTGTGAATTGCGTTGAATTCAGCTGTGTTGTTTACCATACCCATCATTTCACGAGTATAACTTTTTTTCCATATTTTCATTCCTTTTTTTAACTGTAATTCTTATATTTCACTGATGGGAACATCAGATCACTTCATGTTCCCAATTTTCTTATGGGAACATCAGACCATTTGGGAACGCATCGGACGAGGGAGTAGGGAATGCTTGGGAGGCCGAGGAGATGGCTGAGGGGGGAATGGTGGGGAAGACTGGGGGACAAGGAAGGTTGCTGTGGCTCACCAACGCATTGCCAGGTACTGCTAGTATTGAATAATAGTGTTTAATATTGATATTCTTCAATAATATTATTATTCAATAGTATTGAATAATATACATTATTATTCAATAATATTGAATGTTTTTCAATAATATTGAATATTATTCAATAATATTGATTATTCAGTATTATTTATTATTCAATAATATCAACAATTATTATATATAGATTATTTTTCATTAGTATCGATTATTATTATTTAATATTCATTAACATCAAATATTATTCAATAACATCAACTATTATTCAATAACATCAACTATTATTCAATAACATCCAATATTATTCAATAACATCCAATATTATTCAATAACATCCAATATTATTCAATATCCAATATTATTCCAATAATATCCATATTATTCCAATATTATCCAATATTATTCCAATAATATCCAATATTATTCCAATAATATCCAATATTATTCCTATAATATTCAATAATATTGATTATTAGTAAATAACATGGATCAATATTATTGATTAATAAATATTATTTATTATTATTCAATATTCTATAATATTATGCATTAATATTAAGTATTATTCAATATTCTACATTTCTTGGTTAAGATTATTCTATATTTTATTCAATATCATTTAATATTCTAGATTAATGATTAATTTTGCTGGGGATTTGTACGTTAGCTGAACCTAACTTCGGCCACTTTCCTTGGGTTCTATGTTCTCTTCAGATAGCAAAATACGCAAAAATCCACAACCTGCAAGATGCTTGGTGCTCACACCTCAACTCCAAGTCCACACAACGGGCTCCAGCCGCCGACCCAAAGTAAGTAATTATCAAAAGAAGGCACCAAACCGGGAAGGCTATGTAGCACCATCAAATGTGCGGGATAATCAGAGGGCGCTAAATATCACCAAGCCGCCGACCCAAAGCGACACATGCCCGACTAGGTCCAGGAACAGTCACGAGGTAGTGTCCAGCCACGACCCTCTTCCCAATGTCAGCCCAGGACATGTTACCCGGCCCCAGGACTATATGCAACTGAGTTTTCACTTGCATATAGTCCTGGGGACCATTCAGGCTTGTTCGCATTTGTGCATATGTGCCCCAAAGAATGAGGTGATTTGATAAAATGCTATGCCCAAGAATACCATCCGAGTGCCGGCGGGGAAGTGGTTCAAATTGCTTCGACTATCACTTCCTTATGGTCAAGGATGGTCAAGTGGATTAAGGCGTCCTGTCCATACCAGTTGCCTTGCTCCTGGCAGTATCGGTTCAAATCACGTCTGGGGTGAGTTTTCAAATATATATATATATATATATATATATATATATATATATATATATATCTAGATCTCTTAGAACACTTTCCCACCAGAAGATTCGAACCCTAGCCAGCACAGACGCCTTACAGCAACTGGCATAACTGGTACACCTTTAACTCAATGCACCACAACTCAGACCCTTAAGAGATGGTAATTTCGTGGGTATTTAAACCCCCCAAAGATCACCACCTCCCAAGGGCAACTAGAGCTAGTGAGGGATCACTCACTTATTACTGTGCACACAACTGTTGAAGATTACTAAAGGCTATTAACACTACTATGTTTCTGTATATTATTTAATGTGTTCTATTAAGTCTGCTGCTTCAGACTATCCAAACTACATTAACAAATCCCAACTTGTACATTACAAATCAACTAATACAATAATGAAAATGTGATGCTGACAGTACACTCCTGTAATAATGGCACATATCTTCACTATCTCCTAAATGATACATATTGAAGGAATACCTTTGACATGCAATTCCACAGTGAGGTCATAGGTCCCTTTACAAATCTATGCATAAGTAGCCAATGGTAAAACAAGATATAACATTTAAGGCAAACATATCCATGGGAACCAGTTAGTCAACAGACATGGCATCATCGTCATCCTTATCTTGATCCTTTGTTTTATCAGAAACCTCCTTCTCTTCTTCCTTTTTACTGCATTCCTCTTTACCTTTCTTCTTTCCCAAGGCCTGAAAGTAAGAAATAAAATCTATGAATGATGATTGATTAAATAGTACCATGACTGTTTTATTGACAGTCCAAATACAATACCAAATATCATGTATGCTCTACTGTCCTAGTTGTATTTACAGGCGATGAACTACACTAAATCGACAACTAGACACTATCAACATCCTATTGGTTTTTAAATCTAATTTTAAAGCTAGGGATACTTGTCCAAACACTTGGTCATTAATTAAACATTCAAATAATCGGTTCTGTTTATCATCAAAAATATTTCACAGTCAAGAGTATGTATCCATATTGGCAATTCACAACTATGAGGCAAAGTATCAAATGTCTAGTTATGTGACAAGATGACAAAAGCTTATTACTGTATTCTATTGCATAGTGTGGGCGATACGCCACCATTTAGTTTGTCGGTACTAACCAAATAGTTGCAAATATCCTTGCAGCATGTGGTCAGGTAACCATGATCTCAATTAACATCCTTCACAGTGATATCACAGTAACCTATGATATCAGGTAAGATACAACCTACAGTCTGATGTGCATCTATATAGAGTAAGTAATTCTCAAAAGATTATCGAAAGAAGGCACCAAACCGGGAAGGCTATGTACCACCATCAAATGTGCGAAATAATCAGAGGGCGCTAAATATCACCAAGGAT
>WNGS01169498.1:48347193-48363145 GCA_020271785.1 Procambarus virginalis
TTTTGCATACTTTAAGGTTTGCTCTCCAGGTGATAAGATTTGAACTAACCAATGGTAATTATCTAATGTGCTGAGGGCTAGATGGTGCATTGTGAATTGGAGTTTACAATAATGTGCTGGAAGGTAATGCACCATCTATAGCAGATAATAAACATATATAGAGAGACCATTTTGGTAATCATACCCAAACAGTTTATATTACAAATGCAACACTTTTTTGACTTTAGGAGCCCAAGACGGACAAGGATGATGAGCAGTCTCGCAAAGTGAATGAACTACTCAATAATCCCCGGCTCCAGGGTCACAGCGCCCATCTGGGTCAACTGCAAATCCTGCCCTGGGATCGGAAATTACCAATTTAAGGATTCTGATATCCAGAATCTGTTTGGGAATATTTCACAACAACAGCTGATGCAGATTTTGGGAAGTGGAATGTCCAGTTTGGCAACACTGCTTGGTCCAGGGTTAGTTTATTATATAAATATGTATTAATTGAGACAACCTTGTATAAATATTTCTTTAAATAGTTAGTAGCAAGTTTGACAAGATTTTAACCAGGAGTAGTATGAACTTAACAGAGTATTGAAAGAAATTTGGCATGTCATTTTAGTGTAGAAAGTATAAATACTGTAAAACTAAACTCAAATATGGCAGAAATGCTTTCAGAAAGCAAGTAATTGGAGATTTGGGGAGCATTTTCTATTAAGCGTACAGTATTTATTGTAATTTCAAATGATTCGTTTGATTGGTTGAGAAGAGGTTTGGTCTTTCTAGTTTTGGTACAGAATTTGCCGAGTACTATAGAGCTGTATTCATGATGGCAGATATGTTAAAGTAAATAGTGTTGTTTAAATAATGTTGGGATATATGTTTTCAAATATGTATTTTGTCTGTTGGGCTTGTACTGTTACTTATACTTTTGATCCTCCTTTTTGTTTTTTCATGGAAAAACATCATAAATGTTGAACCCATCTTGAGGAGTATTTTTAGTTGTTAAATCATAATAATTGGTTGGCATTTTTATTTTCAAATATTTGCAGTAGGTCTGGCAGTGGTGGGGGTCGAAGCGGTAGTGGAAGTAGCAGCTCAACTTCTGCCACAACAACAGCTTCCACCACTCCAGCTGCTACCACCACCCCGACACCTGCACCTACCCCTGCTCAAGGTATAGTAGAACATAAAGATGTAAATGTGTTTGTAAGACACTATAGAAATTAGTCTTAAACTTGAAACTCACATCAGGTTGAATCCTGTTCTAAATGTTGGTACAGCACCGAGAACAGCGATGGCCTGGCATCTTTCAGGGGTCAACATTATATTAATGATATAAGTGGTTGGGCCCCCATTCCCTCGCATGTCTTTGTATCCCAGTTCTTGTGCAATAGTTATCCCCTCTGTGTGCTTTACAATATATAGTTATAGTGACTTGGTGTGTCTTCCTATTAATGAGCATATCTTACTGTTGTAAGCAAGTAGAAACATACATGACGTATACAGTGGATAACAACTTGCAAGATTTTTGTAATGTTTAGGTTTTCATGTCTCTTTGGTTTTATATTGTATACTGTTGTTTATCTATAGAAAACCCCTTGGAATTTGATCACCAAGAGATCGAAAACTTTGAGTCTGGTTACACATACCTGAACACTTGAAAAAAAAAATCACTTTACAATTGAAATGGGTGAAGGCACATAATGACATTTTATTACACTATGTGTATTTTAATTAATAGATACAGTATTGTATTCTGTAATTGTTGTTATACAATATTTTAATCCTCAAAGTTTTCATACAATAATGTCAAAGGCCAGTTGTATTGAATTTAATCCAAAATGCAAAAGAATACATCCAAATGTATGGTTACTAACATTGCAGTTGAGGAAAGTAGCTCAACAGCTACTATTGTTTTTGAGTAGGGCCTTCCTCGGTGAGTAACCAAGCCTGGACCAGGGCTCACCCGGACACTTGCAGACTTTCATCTGCATAGTGACAATGTAAATTTAATCTTATAATAAACAAATAAGTGACCTTATGCAGACGCTCGTCTGAAAATAGATACACTGCAAGTCTTCATATAGATCAAATTAAAAAGAAGCCAAAGAAGAATGTCATTGTGGAATAGCTGAAGGTTTGTTTAGAATATTTCCAATTGTTGGGTCAATCCCACCAAGGGACAGAATCTTTCATTAGGGGTTTATTATTGTTGTTGAGAAAAGTTAGTTATTTATGTATATAATTTTTCAGATTCTGCTAGAGGTGGGAGCAATAGCCGGGAAAGTAATAGTACCACTCCTTGCAGTGGCAGTATTGTGCCCATTCAGTTGTCAGATTTACAGAATATCCTTTCTGGGATTTCTGTTCCACTGGATGTGTCAAGTTCACCCAGGGTTGCAGGTAAGACAAGTTGCTAGTACTTGTATGAGGGTTGGTATGGTGAGAAATGACTCAGTCTTCAGTTTTGAAAGGAAATTATTTCCTAGCATCAAGGTTCTTTAAGGAGATGGTTTTGAACTGGTAGGGTCAATAGGTATATTAGGAAAGTAGTGTTGTGAATTTATCATAAAATTAGAACTACATTAAGGTGGAAAGATAGGTTGCAAGAAGAACATTGGGATTTTTATACCAGTAGGGCATAGGTCTGGCTCAGATACTGTAGGCAAAAAGATAGTTTTTGAAGTATTGGCTAAAGTTTTATCACACATATTGTAACAAGGTTAAGGGCAAATTTGAGGGAGAGGGGAAATTTACATTATTCAGTATTATCTTTCGTGCTGTACCTTATATTTTCAGTCTTTTTTCCAAACTGAGTAATCTTCAACTATCATTGTACAAAAGCATTTGAAAGATGTATCCCCAATATTGTTTTAAAGTTCTGTCTTGTTATTTTGTAAATACTTTTAAGTTATAATTTTTATAGACATTCCCTGGTATGATTAACAAGGAAATTATCACTTGATGCTTTTCCTCATCTTTAAAAGAGGTGTCATGACCTTTTACAGAAGGTTTTAGTGAGCAATACATATCATAGGCGGTCACACATTTAATTGATACCCATTGTAAGAATTTAGTATTATTCATACCACTGATAAATCTGATAAATGTACCATAAATATAGATTTTTAGTTGTATTTGTAAAGCTTTGTTTTCCAAAAGTGGATGTGAGTTCGGCCATGACTGCAGAAGCTCTTCAGCCGATCTTGACCAATGAAGATTTTGTGAATCAACTTCGCCCTTATCTTCCTGCAACGTCTGATGAGTTACCTCCTACTGAACAACTCCGAGGAACGGTCACTTCTCCTCAGTTCCAGCAGGTACAGTATGCATGTCTGGGTTTAATGTGTAGTATGTATATTAATACAGACACACCTCAGTTTATGAATGCCCTTCTTTACGAACTTTTTGGGTTACGAGCCCAATTTCTTTGTGAAATCCGAATTGGATAACAAACTTTGCCTCGGGTAACGAAGTTTGTTGATACGCGTATACCCGACCTAACGCGTGGTGGCACAGCCACTGCGCCTCGGTTTACCAGTGCCTCCCGTCTAGTGACAATCATGCTTGAATTCTTTGTAAAGAATTTCAGTATTTTTGAGTTTTGGGTTTTTGAACATAAGTTATTATATATCTTGCCATGGGTCCCAAGAAAGTCGGTGGTAAGGTTGAACTTAAGAAAATAGTTGAGTTGAGACAGTAGAGGATGTCCCTTCCTCATTAAGAAAATGTGTGATGTATGGGAAGAACTGCAAAGTTTTGTTGAAAAAACTCGCTCAGATAAAGCTGTAACAGGCCATTGCATTGACCTTTTAATGACAATGCAATGTCTCACTACAGACAAGTGTTAAAATATTGGGAAAAACAAGTGTCTTTAGACAGTTTCTTAGCAAGACAAGCACGCAGTGAGCCACAGCCAGGTCCTAGTGGTACAGTACTCTTGCAAAACAGAGTACCCCAGAGAAGTCATCACTTCTGATGTTATAGTGGAAAGGGACTCTTTTCCCCACCCCCCTCCAAACAGGAACACCTCTCTTCCTCCCTCCTCCCCTCCCCCTTCTTCATCTTCCATATGCCAACAAGAGTCATCAGTAAAGGTAAGCAATAACTTGTACATACAGTACTCTAGTACTCAAGATTTGGGTGAATTAAGTATAAAATTTACTTTGAAGTTAATATTTTTGGGTGTGTGGAACGGATTAATTAAATTTACATTATTTCTTATGGGGAAATTCGCTTCGGTTTTCAAATTTTCGCCTTACGAACCGTCTCTGGGAACGGATTAAACTCTTAAATGGAGGTACCACTGTAATTGTATTATATATAGTTAATATTATGTACTGAAGGGCACCTAGCATCTTCAATTAATGGATATACAGTACATAATTTGTATTCCCATGCATATACAGTACTCGTGTATGCATGTACACGCCCGTAATTTATGTGGCTTGAGGCAACTTTCTTGGCAAGATCAAACTTCGTAAGGTCATTGTTGTTCGTGAGCCACGGACGTAAAACAAACCTTGATGGTTTGTTTTACCTAAAGAATTTATATAATGCCCTTCCACTTGTATATATAACTGCAGCAAAGGACTATAATATAACTATCTTGAATATACCAAGGCTGGGCTTGGACTAGAAGAAATCCCGAAACTCTCTGCAGGTACATGTTTGGTGGTGGTCGTGGCAGGTTGGTTTTGACACCAAAATGCAAATGCACAGTTAAATGCTTTCAATACTTGTATGTAGTGTGAGTTTGCCCTAGGGGTGAATTTTGTTTACATACCGGTTGGACAGTACAAAAATTAAATGTGCAGTTCAAGGGTTAAGATACATTATCTTCATGTAGTTGTTTTATCAGAGTACATCAGGTGCTAAATGTCTAGTCTTTCAAGTTGCCAATAATGCTAAATGAAAGGAAGCATGTATAACATGAAAGTACTGTAGTAGAAAGACGTACTAAAGTAATGATAAGAAATATGTAGTGTGGTTATTTTATCACCAAGCTGACATGGTCAACAAAGATAACCTGGTGGTGAACACACACAGGTCCATCTAAGAAGTGTTTGCAAGGTGCCAAGAATACAGTGTTCTGTAATTGGATATCAAAGGGTGCTAAGGTGAAATAATTATCATGTTGGCTTGTACAATACATTGTTCTAGAGTTGATGTACATGTTAGTGACATAAGGATGTGTGGAATGTTATTTACATTTGCAAATATTGTATAATTTTGATGTATACCTGAAAATGAGTAATAACTACAGAATGTTAGTTTAAATATAATCAATATTTTTCCAAAAGGGCTGAATGTTGTGTTATTGAAGGGAGTCGTCACATTTTTAAGAGTTTTATCATTCATTTTTCCCATGTTTTTGCCAACTTCACTGTGAAATTGATGTGCTACCATTTGGTATGATGGACAACTAGGAGAACCGGTGTATAGTGTGTTTCCATCGATAGATTGGTTCTCATTTATAGTATTTATGAGACTGCAGCTCTTAAGAGTTTGTGAAAGGTGGGACCATGAGTGAATGGAGCTATTTGACTTTCCCCATGGGGGAAAATTGTAGTTTTAACACACTATTTTCTGTGATATCTTAAGCTTCTTCCATTGAACACTTTAGGAGATAATCAGAATATGCATTTTCATATGAAACATTTTTTTTTGAGGGATGCATGATAGGCAGGTTCAAAGTTGGAAGGTTTCACTCGAAAGGTCATTATTGTTCATATAAAAGCAAGTACAGTTTGTACTGTATTAAGTTGTTAATGGTATTTTCAGGCTGTGAGCTTGTTCGGCAGTGCCCTTCAGTCTGGGCAGTTAGGCCCTCTCATTAACCAGTTTGGTCTTGGAGAGGATGCTGTTTTGGCTGCCTCGTCATGTGATATGGAAGCATTTATTAAGGTTGGTTGCATACATTGTGTTCACTATGCATTGGCTAATACCTCTTACTAAGACTGTTCCTCTAAATATGTATATAATGTCTTGAGAAAATATAAGTAGAACAATATTTTATTTTGGGCTGGGACATTTACAAAGGTGTGTTTGGAAGCAAATGTTGTTTATAAGCATTTTAATTGTTTAAAATATAACAGATAGATATGAGTCATTAGTATGAAAACTTTATATGGGGGAAGACTTTTAATGAGAATTTACAGTTTAAAAGGAAAACTGTGAAGGTGGATTTTCTGTTGGGGGAAGGTGGGGGGGGGGGACATTTTTTGTTAAACATAAAGCACTACTATCCTCGGATTTAGTAGTTTTCACCACGTGGGGTAGTAATGTAGAGCGGACATTAGTATACTAGTATACTAATATTAGTATACTAGTGTATACTAATCAATATTGAATATAACAGTATTCAATAGTGTTCAAAATTTATTACTATTCAATACAATAGTAATCAATATTGAATATTATTCAATACTATTGAATAGTATTAAATTGTATACTATTCAATATTGAAGAATATTTGAATACTGTTCAAATTACTAGTCGATATTGAATAGTAATCAATAGTCTTTAATATTGAATACTAATAAATTAGTATTCAATATTGAATAGTATAAAATTTTATACTATACTATTGAATAGTATAAAATTTTATACTATTGAATAGTATTCAATATTGATTAGTATTCAATATTGAATACTGAATACTATTCAATATTGAATAGTATCAATAATATTCAATATTGAATAGTATTCAATATCGATTAGTATTGAATATCGAATACTATTCAATATTGATTACTAATCAGTTAGTATTCAATATTGAATAGTATTGATTACTATTCAATATTGACTAGTAATTTGAACAGTATTCAAATATTCTACATTCTTCAATATTGAATACTATTGAATAGTAGAAAATTTATTACTATTCAAGTATTGAATACTATTCAATATTGATTACTGTTCAAATTACTATTCAATATTGAATAATCAATAGTATTCAATATTGAATACTAATTAATTAGTATTAATATTGAATACTATTGATTAGTATTCAATATAGTATTGATTAGTATTGAATATAGTATTGAATTGTATTCAATTTAGTATTGAATAGTATTCAATACTATTCAATATTGAATACTATTCAATATTGAATACTATTCAATAGTAGTATTCAATACTGAATAGTATTAGTGAATAGTATTCAATATAGTATTGAATAGTATTCAATATTGAATACTATTCAATATTGGTTATTATTCAATATTGAATACTATTCAATATTGAATACTATTCAATATTGGTTATTATTCAATATTGAATACTATTCAATATTGAATACTAATCAATACTAATGAATAGTATTCAATATTGAATACTATTGATGAGTATTCAATATAGTATTGATTAGTATTCAATATTGAATAGTATTCAATATTGATTACTATTGATTAGTATTCAATATAGTATTGATTAGTATTCAATATTGAATACTATTGATTAGTATTCAATATAGTATTGATTAGTATTCAATATTGAATAGTATTCAATATTGAATACTATTGATAAGTATGATGGATTTAGTAGTTGTCACCACGTGGGGTAGTAATGTTGAGGTGACACGTGTAGTCAGCACGGTTCGCAGGAATTGTATGTGCTAGTTTCGTTGAAAAGTTACCATTTTATTTGTCTGAACCTCTATATAGATACCCATCTTCTTTGCATGTCTCGGTATTTACCGAGTCTGTATAACCAGGTCTGGGAGTCGTCGTCGGTCCCTGAGGACTAGCTCGGTGCCGTTATAGTCCCTATTTGGAAACCGGGGTCTCTCGGGACACCCCTTCCCTAAGAACGTCCGTTCTATTGCCCTCACAAGTTGTCTGCAAACTAATTGAATGAATAGTCAGTGTTCATCTGGTGTGGTTCTTGAAACACTTTCACCAACTTTCCCCCTTCTCAATTTGGTTTTCGCAAGTGCCGCAGCACGACTGATGTCCTGGTGAACTTGAGGTCTATATTTGTACTGCTTTTGCTGAAAAGACCTCTGTTGTTGCTGTCCTTTTTGACCTGGGAAAAGGCTTATGACATCACCTTTAGATACCATATTGTTTCCCAACTTCGTTCTTTTGGCCTTCGTGGTAATCTCTCTCTCTCTCCCTCCAAAGCTTCTTCTCTCTTGTCGTTCCTTTAGAGTGAGGTTTGGTGCCACTCTCTCTCTGCCTCTTTTTGGGAATACGAAGTTGTATCCCAAAGTAAATTAGTATTCTAAGCACTATTCTCTTTCTTGTTGCCCTCAATGGTCTTTCCTCTCTACCTTCTGGCGTCTTCTCTGCTCTGTATGTCGATGATCTTACCCTCTGCTGTCAAGGTGATGATTCACCCCTCCTTCACTGGCGGCTTCAACTTGCGATTGATGACATGTCGTCTTTGGACACCAATCATGGCTTTAAGTTTTCTGCAACTAAGACTTGTACTATGACTTACTTGGAAGCGTGTCGTTCTTCGTCCTTCTTTGTCGCTTTATGGTCATTCCCTTGTGTACAAAGATTCCGCTAAGGTTTTGTGGTTAATTTTTGACACTCGTTTGTCTTGGTCACCCCATATCTCTTACCTCCGAGTTGAATGCTCTAAGGCCCTTAACCTACTTGAGGTTTTGTCCCATACTTTTTGGGAAGCAGATAGGCGCAGGTTCCTCTTTACATTCCTCTCTTGTACTGTCTAAACTCGATTATGGTTACCCTGCTTGCTTGTCTGCTTCTCCTCATACTCTTTGCCGTCTTGATGCTTTGCACCATAGTGGGTTGCGCCTTGGCTCTGGTGCCTTTCGTTCGACTCCTACTCTCGGCTTGTATGTTGACACTGGCTTCCTTTCTCTCCAGGACTGCCGTGATTGCTACTGTCTTCGCTACCTTGCGCAGTGCTTACAATACCCTCACTCTTGCCTATGTTGTGCTTTGACTTTTACCCCTCCTGTAGCTCCTGTCCCCCTTCACCCACCTCCCTCTTTCTGTTCGGTTATCTCGCCTGCAAAATTCTCTTTCGGTTAGTATTACCGATATTTCTACTAGTGTTCCATCCTTGCCCCACCGTGGAGGGTCTTCCTTTGTAAATGTTGTAAATCTCTGACCCACATTACTAAAGCTTTTACCCCTCTTACAGTTCTGAAATGGCTTTTCCTTGAACACTTCTTCCCACTCCCGCTCCAATTCCATCCTTACTGATGGGTCTTAAGTTTGCAGACGGTGTAGGCCATCACATAGCTGTTGTTATTTCCTGACCACACTATATATGTCGCCTGCCTCTGGAGACTTAGCATCTTCACGGGAGAACTTTATGGCATTGTCTATGCCCTGCTTTCTGACTGTCCCTTGCAGTCACTTGTCCCTCGATAGAATTCTTGGTGAATCGGATACATTTGATGTCGTTTGCCTTATGCGTTTCTGTTCTCATATTGGCATCCTTGGTGATATTTAGCGCCCTCTGATTATTCCGCACATTTGATGGTGTACATAGCCTTCCCGGTTTGGTGCCTTCTTCGATAATCTTTTGAGAATTACTTACTCTATATAGATGCACATCAGATGTAGGTTGTATCTTACCTGATATCATAGGTTACTGTGATAACATCACTGTGAAGGATGTTAATTGAGATATGGTTACCTGACCACATGCTGCAAGGATATTTGCAACTATTGGTTAGTANGGGAGTAAGTAAAATAGTAAATGTTAATGGATAAATAAGCGTGACCTCCTTGATAGGAGGAATAGGTCATAAACCTTCATTTTAAGAATAATTCATTGTAGATACCGCAACATTAACATTGAGGGAAAGTAGAGTAATTTTCACTGCAGATGTGAGGCTCGTGGCAGTATTTGTTAATGTGTAGGTGGGTGGCGACGGTACAGGTGGGGTGTGAAGGCGGTGTGTGTATTGATATTGGTGTGTTTATAATGTGTAATGAGGGATAGCGCGTGTTGTAATAGTAGTATAGGCACAAGTGAAAGCAACATGTCCGGTTTGTTCATTCGGAAATGTAAGTTGGTTTTTTAACATTAAGTTGAGCTTGAGGTATTGGTCACGGGCTGTTGGTTGTCGTGTGTTGCAGTAAGATATTGGTGTTGAGGTTGATTTTGTAGTGTTAAGGAGAATTGTGTACTAGGATGAGACCTGTCCCCCCCTGGAATATTGCCGGTTAATGTGTGGTGATATAGGTATTACTAGTGGTAGGTAGTTATTGAGCAGTTTAATGTTGGGTAGCCAGAACTGTAGTAGACGAAATGAGACGCTGAGGGGGGGGTGTTTGGGTAATTTTGCGGGATGAGTAAACGTAAAGAATTTAAAATGTCGCGATTAGCACTGCAATTGTATGTATAGGAAAGATCGTGTTGTGTTGGGGTTTGATGGTATATTATAATAAAGTAGCACTTGTCAGAGGTGGAACACATGTTGTGTTATGTATCGTAGTTTTCCCTCGTATCAAGTGTCTTAAAAGTTGGTAGACATATGTGAAAGTAATATCCAAATTGTTAGGTTGAAATATAGAAACTAATTTCGCAATGAAGAGAAATGTAAGGAATTTTGAATTGACTGTTCATAGATGGTTGTAGGCCATAATAGGAAATGTTGTCAAGGATAAGTGGATGCATATTATGGAGTTCCTGGAGGTGAGCGTGTGGCGAGGTTGGGGCTGGCCGGAACAGTGATGAAGTATCTAATTGTGGAGAAACCTGCACGGAGTGGAGACGAGGAGCAAGGCCACGGTCCAGAGTAAGGGACGAGGCCGTGACCTTGAGGCGAGTCTGTTGATTTCAAGATGTATTTATCTCCCCGCCCCCCCCCCTCCGCAAGAATTGTTACGTAGTACACAACAGTAAAATCACCTTGTTCTAATATATAAATCGTGATGTAAGCATGTGGTGTAGTTTGAGCATTAGAGGTGATGAGACCCAGCCTTGCTAGACGGAACACATACCTAAATAGTATACTGTTTTCCACCGTAATATAGTGTTGAAGACTGTGTATACATATGAATGGTATACGGTAGTCGTCTATAGACATCCATAGATGGTGAAATACAGGTGAAGAAACCGCTCACAGGTGTTTGACGAGAGATGAAGCTTAGCTGGCAACACTCAGACATGGTGTCAGGTAGGTGGAGGGCTTGTTGGTTTCATAACGATGTCTGTCCCATTTGATAGTTTCCCTCAGGCGGTCCTCTGCATTATCTCTTCCCCCCCCCCCTCCCACACACTTGTAAAAACTACAGTGTGCGCGTATATGATATGCTATAAACATTCGTTATCCACATTGTATTCATCATTATGATCATTGTTATAGTAATGTACTTTCGCAGGTGAGAGGGTTTGAGTACTTGGACGTGGAGAAGCTGGTGTGTAGGTACTTTACGGACAGACCAGCAAGTGTTGAAGGCGGAAGTTGACGTGTTGCATACAAGGTACGAAAGAATGTTATATTTTGTTGTAAATGTTTATTGTAGTGCAGAGAGTCATTGAGCATATAGTTTGATGGTTATTAGATATGTAGTTGCTTTGGATTAGTTAATAAAGTGTAGTATATAATAATGTAAAATAAAAAACAATGGGAGGGGAAGACTCGCCTAAAGGCGCGTCGTTACTGTGCTCATAGAGGGGAGTAGATGTGTGATGAAGGAATGGGAAATATATAGTTGATGTAGAGAAATGATGGGACAATAATAAATGAATCCATAGTTTTAGTCGCTACAATCTTTGCTATCTAGCGCGATCCTTAGAGCATCCTCACTGTCGCTTCTATCGTGCTTTGACTTTTACCCCTCCTGTAGTTCCTGTTCCTCTTCACCTCCTTCCTCTTTCTGTTCATTTGTGTCGCTTACAGGATTGTTCGAGGTCATATTACCAATGTTTGTAATCGTATTGTTCAATACTTGCCCCCATGGAGGGTTCCCCCTTCGCAAATGTTGTACTTCTGACCCGCATCACTAAAGGTTTTACCGCTCGTACAGTTTGAAACTCTTCTTCATTGAGCACTTTTCTTCTCACTCCCACTCCGTTCCCATCTTCACCGATGGGTGCAAGTCTGCTGAGGGTGTGGGGTAGTGTTTTTTTTCGTGACGACACTTGTGTGTCGCCTTCCTCCGGAGACTATCATCTTCACAGCAGAACTTTATGCTGTTCGTCTCGTGGTTTCCCGGTGTCAATCCTCCTTTGTGGTGGTAGATGAGTCCCGTAATGCCGTCATGGGTCCTTTACTCCTGTGCTCCCGGTGGTTGTCGAGATTGAACATTGGCTGTTTCTTATCTCTAGTAAATATAAGTTGGTTGCATTTTGTTGGGTTCCCAGGCATGTTGCAGTGTCTTTAAATGAGCGTGCGGATGCTGTCGGTAAGGAAGCTATCCGCTGTTGTTCCATATGCCGTAAAAGTAATCGTTATTCCGACTTGTACCCAGTTATTCATGCCTCCATCGTTGCCCGGTGGCAGAGTTGTTGGTAACAAACTGCATACTCTTAAAGAGTGGTGTCCCAGTGGCGTTCGTCGTGCCACCGGGGGTGGGGAAATGGCTGTGGGTAGGTTACGTATTGGCCATACCCGTTTAACTGTGGGTCAGTTAATGGAGCGCCGCTCTGCTTATTATTGTCCACATTGCATTGTCCCTAATATCCTGACTTGCAGGAGGAGCGTGTGTGTGTGTTGTTTCAGACCGTCCTCCGCGGTCGCTTATCCCTGGACAGAATTTTTGTGGACTGATAGTTTTGATATCGTTCGCCTCGTGCGTTTCTGTTCTCGTGTTGGGGTGCTTGGTGATCTTTACCGCCCTCTGATTATGGCGCACATTTGATGGTGCTACATAGTCTTCCCGGTTTGGTGCGTTGCATTGATAAGGAAGTCATTAAGTATTATGTCCTGAAACAGTGTTGGCATGATAGACGACCCAAAATGTGTGGGTGGTGAAAGAATGGAGGTGTGAAGTTTTGGAAAAGGTTTGAAATGAATTTTATGGAAGGTGTAGAGTAAAGTTATGTTGTGCGACTTAGTATGTGGTGATGTAAAAGACGTATTGTTGTACACAACCAAAGTCGAATTAATCGTTGTGTGGTTATATAATGGAATGTTAGAAAAGTAGACTTGATATTGTGGAATCCATTGGTGGTGTTGTAAGGACGTAATTACGAAAGATGTACTGAGATCATGTTCTTGTTTCAGATTGATTTACTCAGGACGGAGTGTGCATGTAGCCGGCAGAGGCTGAAGGAAGTAATAGAACCAGAAATGGATAATATCTGTAGACCTACGACTCTCATCTTCACAGACGGATCGGTTGATGAAGGAAAATGTTCTGCTGGGGCCGGAGTTTACAGTACCAAGCATGAAGCTTAGTGGAGCATGTATAGTGTGTGCTAAAGTTTGCCAAAAGATTTATATGGCCTGAAGGAGGGAATAAATTATACAAAATATAATAATTGACGTCATGATTGATAGAGTAAATGTTCGTTCCAGACATTGTTATCCAGTCAGCACAGAAAATATACAAATCCTCACAGGAAATCGACATATAGGAAAAAGCCATAATTGAGGGCTGTCAATCACCGTATATTGGATACCCAGTCACATTGGAATAGAAGGTAATGAAAAGAGAGACTCGGTAGCAAAAACTGTCACTGCTCTACAGGTTGAAATAGCTCCAAGTTTCTCACATATAAATGAGGAAATGAAGAAGAAAATATTGTCAAGTATGAAAGGTCGCCACAGAGGCAAAGTAGTGGAAGGAAGATCCACTTGGATATGGTACGAACAAGGCACTGGTTAGTCGTGTTTCAAGCGTGGCAAAAAGATATGCAGAGACATTGCAGTAGATATACACAATTGGTGCTGGGAGGTAATGAACCCAATAGTTAGTGTCACATCTGTGAAATAGGAGAGGAGGTGCGACTATCGCATTAGTGACTTTAATGTGAAGGTTACCTTGCCTTCCCGGTTTGTTGCCTTGTTTTGAGAATTAGTTACTTGAATGTGAAGGTACTGAAGCCCTGCGCATGTAACTGAATATTAATGCAAGGACAGGCGCTGCATATTCCACCGCGACTACAATTAGAAAAGCGATTGATGAATGTGAGTAATTAGTGAGCATTCTGCATGTACATCCGGCACGAAGATAATGAAAAAAAAGTGCTCTAAAACAAAAGGGAAAAAGAAATCGCCTCCTCCATTTGAAACTTGGAGGCAAATATCACCAAGAAGGTTATCATGTATAACTAGACATGTTAGCCGAGAAAGCATAAGTAGCATAGTGTAGAGGTGATGCAGAGTTTGGTGTGTGACTAGTAAAATAAGTGTTCCCAAAATGAGGAGTTAAATGTAAGCATGTAGTAGATCTGACTACTGATTTGTAAATATTTATGTATTATTAAATGGTACTTTGAAATATGTTGTGAATAATTGCGTTTACCTGAAAAGATAACCAGAACGTAACCGTGTTAGTTTGTTGAATATAATGTTATTTGGTCTTAATTACAAATAGTACTTAACGTCTAGCTATATAGACATTAAAGACAAAAAAGTATATATCGTAAAGGAAGCTTGTAAGTAATAAGTGATTATTGTTGTGCTTATAAGAAATCATAAAAGAGTATAGTAAAGTTAACTAAGTAAATATTAGAATCACAGGGTTCTCACTTAAACGAATTTATGGGGAAAGTAAATGCAAGAGCTCTATAAATTGACAGATATATGTACGATACTCTGGAAATGTACTTTTGACACAGTATGTTTTCATACACTGTCAAATAGGAAGATGGGGGTTGCAGTAGTAATAAATGCATGACCGACGTACCTTAGATGTAAGGTGGTGTCTAAAGATACTTTGATATGTTTATATATAAAGGCGTGGATAGGCTCCTCGGCTTTGTACCTTATTTTGATAATGACGGACGTAGTTTAAATGTTATTGGGCGGGATATTTGATAATGTTTGGTAGTGTCACGGATGGGGGGCGAGGGGGGTGTGCAATGTTGGAATTGGCAGATTGTCGAGGTAACGTCAATGTTTTATGTTTGTAAAAGGTATTAAAGAATTGTCATGTGTTCAGGTAGAAGTGGTAATAAATATTTTGTATTGAAAGAATGTGTAGTAGGTGATAAAATGTAGTTTCGTAATCATTGTGTGTGATCAGTTGGGCTTGCCAGAAAATGTAGTAATATTTGCGTACGTTATAACGTAAATATTGAATAGTGAGCCATATAGAAAAGTGTTTAATAAGAATATTGTAATAAATGGCATTGTAAAATAGTATTATAGAATACTAATAATAAATAGTATTCATCTTTACTACTGTTCAATAGTGATTACTATTATTCAATATTGTATCATACTATAATAGTATTAAATATTACTGTAGAATACAATAGAACATATTGAGCGGTATTTAATACTGTTGTTCATATTTTCTTCCGAATAAATATGAAATAGTATTGATTAATACTATTCAATAGTAATTTCAATATTGGAAAACTAAAATTGAATACTGAATAGTATTTTCTATATTGAATACTATTCAATAATCAATATTAACATAATATTTATTAGTATTCAATAATGAAAATACTAATCAATATTATGAAATAGTATTTTCAATATTGAATAGTAAATCAATATTGAATAGTATTCAATATTGAATAGTATTCAATATTGAATAGTATTCAATATTGAATAGTATTCAATACTATTCAATATTGAATACTATTCAATATTGAATACTATATTGAATAGTATTCTATATTGAATACTAATCAATATTTATTAGTATTCAATATTGAATACTATTCAATAATATTGAATACTATTCAATATTGAATACTAATCAATATTGAATAGTATTCAATATTGAATACTATTCAATATTGAATACTATTCAATATTGAATAGTATTCAATATTGAATAGTATTCAATATTGAATACTATATTGAATAGTATTCAATATAGAATAGTATTCAATATAGTATTCA
>WNGS01169498.1:48372076-48395391 GCA_020271785.1 Procambarus virginalis
GTCATAAAATGAAGGTTTAAGAATGAATTATTGTAGATACATTGAGGGAATGTTATTAATTTGCACTGCAGATGTGAGGCTCGTTTGAGTATTTGTTAATGTGTAGGTGGGTGGCGACGGTACACGTGGTGGTGTGGAGGCGGTGTGTAATGAGGGATAGCTCGTGTTTTATAGGCAGAAGTGAAAACATGTCCGGTTTGTTCATAGGGAAATGTAAGTGGTTTTTTAACCTTGGGTTGAGTTCAGCAATTGGTCTAGGGGCTGTTGGTTGTGTAGCATTAAGTATATTGGTGTCGAGTGAATTTGGTAGTGTTAATGGAGATTTGTTACTAGATGATTTTCCCCCCCCCCCTGGAACATTGCCGCTTAATGTGTGGTGAATAGGTGTTACTAGTGGTAGGTAGTTATCGAGCAGTTAATGTTGGTTAGCCAGAACTGTACTAGACGAAATGAAACGGTGAGGGGGGGGGGTTTGGTAATTTTGCGCGATGACTAAACGGGAAGAATGTAAAATGTTTCGTTTAGCAGTTTAATTGTATGTATAGGAAAGATCGTGTTGAGTGTGGGTGGGGTGGGGGTTGTCATGGTTGGGCTTGATGGTATTTGTTAATAATTAGCACTCAACATAGCAAAACATGTGTTGCAGCTCTGACTAGTAGTTTTCCCTCATAAAGGGTCTTAAAAGGTGGTAGACATATGTGAAAGTAATATCCAAATTGTTAGGTTGAAATATAAAAATTTCGCAATGAAGAAAATGTAATGAATTTTGCTTGAAGTGTTCATAGATGGTTGTAGGCCATAATAGGAAATGTTGTCAAGGATAAGTGGATGCATATTATGGAGTTTCCTGGAGTGAGCGTGTGGGGATGTTGGGGGTGGCCGGAACAGTGAAGTATCTAATTGTGGAGAAACCCGCACGGAGTGGAGACGAGGAGCAAGCCACGGTCCAAAGTAAGGGACGAGGCCGTGACCTTGAGGCGAGTCTGTTCATTTCAAGATGTCTTTCTTTTCTGTACCTTGTATGCAACAAAAATAATGTAATATTTTGTTGTAAATGTTAATGTTTATTGTAGTGCAGAGAGTCGTTGAGCATATAGTGTGATGGTTAATAGATATCGATTGGTTTAGATTGGTTATTAAGTGGAGTATAAAATGTAAAAAATAGAAGAATGGGGGGGGGGATCGGCTAAAGAAAGCGGCGTCGTTACTGTGCTCATAGAGGACACTTTAAATAAACGTTTTTCATAACGTTTTTTGAAACTTTGAGAATTTCCTGGCGACGTATCCTATCAAGGACATTGCGAAATGTGTGATGAACGAATGTGAAATATATAGTTGTATAAAATGATTTGGCAATTGGTGAATCATAAAAAAATACAGTTTGTAGGGAAGCTGAAAGTAAATAATATATGGATTAGGTATTGTATGGAATAAGTAGGGTAAGGTGTGGTATTTGTAAAGAAAATGAATCCTAAGTGATGTATTAAAGTAGATAGGTTGAGGAATGGTCGAATAATCAATGCGAAAGGGGGGGGGGTGAGTAGGTTGAGATATAAACTGTTTGCGAGTGAAAATGGGAAACCAAATATATAATTGTTTGTTTTATAGATTGGCGAGATGATGGTACTGGTCGATTGGTAGAGGGAATGAGAGGCAGCGGAGTTTGACGTAGAACGGAACCAGAGGCTGTGGTGCAAGAAAGAATAGTGTTGAAGACCAGGATCACGTGAGGAACACGGTGAACAACTGGAAGGACTTTGCCAAGATATGAAGAGGGCACAATAGAGAGGCGGCGGTTCGTGAATGAATAATGTTTACACTATTGAAGATGGAGAGAACTTGAAATAAATTGACTTAAAATTGCATTTGTTACCTGGAACAGGAAAGTGTTCAAATCAGTGTTGCATTTAAATATGAAAACATAATGTAGTCGTAGTGAGGAGGAAGAATGTGTCAAATGTTTAGTGGCCTTAAGAGTTATCTCCTGAACTAGTTTCCCTGATAGACGGCGCCAAATGTGTGTGTGTGGTGAAACAATAGCAGAATTGATCGTTGCGTGGTTATATAATGGAATGTAAACAAAGTCGAATTGATTGATAATGTGCAATGCACTATGGTGTTGTAAGGACGTTAGTATTTAAGATGTATTGACATGTTAGCAGAGGAAGCATAAATAGCATAGTGTACAGGTGACGCGGAGATGGGTGTGTGACAATAGTAAAATGTGTGCTCCAAAAATGTGGAGGTAAATGTAAGTGTGATAAGTGCAAATCTGTAATGAGTCATAAATTGTATGCATTTAGTTAGTATTAAATCATACATTTAAATGTTGTTAATTATTGAGTTCACCTGAAAAGATGACTAGAAAACCACAAGGTAACGTAACCTTGTTGATGACTAGCATTGTATTGGTTGTTAATTACAAATACTAGTAAACGTATAGGTATATAAATAAGACCCATGTCATTAACAAGCTGTCTGGGCAAAACTGTAGAAAGAATTGGCCTTAATGGAATTGAAAGGCAATCCACTACACCAAAAAGTTTGTTTACAGAAAATGGGTTGGAACCACATATAGATAGCGAGTGCTCCAGCTACACTATGCTGCCTTGTGGATAAGGAAATGAAAGGACAGTGTTGGTTTTGCCAAAGGAATGCTGCTTGACCGTGAAGCTAAAGTCAAAATCCAATGAAAAAAAAACATTGACCTCAAAGATGGAACTCAGCATGGAGGAATACTAAGCCCCTTCCTCTTCAAGTGTCTCATGGAACAAATCATGAAGTTCAAGCTAGCAAAAGGCAAACATCAGACTGGCAATACAAGGACAGGAAATTGAGTGGGTTACATCATTTCAATAACTAGAAGTGATAGACAACCAGTTGAAAATCACACCAGAAATGTAATATCTGCGGCAACGATGTAAAGGCAGAAACGCAGCTTTGCTCTCACTGACCAATCTTAGAGAGGGTGCATCTCTACCAGTACTGAAAATGTACTACGTTCAAGCAGTTAGGCGAGTCAAAATGATGCTCTGAGAACAATGCTGGGAGCACCTATATGGACGGTTCGAGAGAACATTTTGTTTCTATTCTAGTTACCAGCATTAGAAAACATGAAAGGTACCATAATAGGAAAAATGAGTAACAAACGCCAGTGTCAATGAAAGACAGGATACAGATATACCTACAGTATAGAAAAAGTTAATGGGATGATAATGGTCCATTTTCTCAAATCTTTACATTAAAAACAATGGGGAAGATGGACCATATGAACACTTACGACAGGCTGCTCCATTGGAAGAATAGATGGTAATGATAATCATTGAAATATTACCAGTTAAAAAATCAGCATGTGACTCAGGGTGAAGGAAGTAATACAAGAAATGGAAACTAGACTTACAAGGGCTCACAGGTGGATCAGTTGATCACGACAAAGGTCCTGCTGAGGGCATCAGTTTACACAACGAACCCTGAATCTTAGTGGGTGGTCAACATTGCCAAAATAATTGTATTCCCTGAAGTAGGCAATAAATGATAATGTGATCATTCATACAGACTGGAGCAAATAGTCAGCACAGGTAATATACAACTCACAAAATTAACATATATGAAAAGAAGGGCATAATCTCAGGTTGTCAATCACGCCAAAAATCGATACCAAGTTACATTGCCTGTTCATTACCATCTATGCCATACTAGCAATAACTGTCACTGCTCTACAGGTTCAAATACATCCAAGTTTCTCACAGATAATGGAGCAAATGAAAACGAATATATTCGCAACTAGCAACAGTCTGGACAGGCAAAGTAGCGGACGGAAGATCCACTGCGATATGGTACGAACAAGCCACTGGTTACTCATATTTCAAGTTAGGCCAAAAGATATCTGTGTATGGCTACTGCAATGTATCTAGAGTTGTAACCAAGTGCTGCTGGGAGGTAATGACCCCCCCCCCCCCCCCCCCCCCCCCATAGTTAGTGTAAAATGTGAAACCTGAGCTACTTATTGGAATGTGAAGGTACTGAAGGCGTGCTCATTGAACTTAACATTATTCCACCGACTGGAGGTGCATTACAGGCACATTCCACGGGCACTACAATGATTAGGAACGCCGTTGAGGAATGGGAATCGCTAGTCCCATTCCTCAAAGTATTCAATACTATTCATTACTATTCAATAGTATTTTGATTAGTATTCAATATTGAATAGTATTCAATATTGAATACTATTCAATACTAGAATAGTATTCAATATTGAATACTATTCAATATTGAATACTATTTAATAGTATTCAATATTGAATACTATTCAATACTAGAATATTATTCAATATTGAATACTATTCAATATTGAATACTATTCAATATTGAATACTATTCAATATTGAATACTATTCAATATTGAATAATATTCAATATTGAATAGTATTCAATATTGAATAGTATTCAATATTGAATAGTATTCAATATTGAATAGTATTCATATTGAATAGTATTCAATATTGAATAGTATTCAATAGTGAATAGTATTCAATAGTGAATAGTATTCAATAGTGATTAGTATTCAATATTGAATACTATTCAATAGTGATTAATATTGAATAGTATTCAATATTGAATACTATTCAATATTGAATATTATTCAATATTGAATATTATTCAATATTGATTATTATTCAATATTGATTAGTATTGAATAGTAATCAATAGAATAGTATTGATTACTATTCAATACTAATCAATATTGAATAATATTCAATACTATTGAATATTGAATAGTATTCAATATTGAATAGTATCAATATTGAATAGTATTCAATATTGAATACTATTCAATATTGAATACTATTCAATATTGAATAGTATTCAATATTGAATAGTATTCAATATTGAATACTATTCAATATTGAATACTATTCAATATTGAATACTATTCAATTTTGAATAGTATTCAATATTGAATACTATTCAATATTGAATGAATAGTATTCAATATTGAATAATATTCTAGTATTGAATAGTATTCAATATTGAATAGTATTCAATACTATTCAATATTGAATACTATTCAATATTGAATACTATTCAATTTTGAATAGTATTCAATATTGAATACTATTCAATATTGAATGAATAGTATTCAATATTGAATAATATTCTAGTATTGAATAGTATTCAATATTGAATAGTATTCAATACTATTCAATTTTGAATAGTATTCAATATTGAATACTATTCAATATTGAATGAATAGTATTCAATATTGAATAATATTCTAGTATTGAATAGTATTCAATATTGAATAGTATTCAATATTATTGAATATTATTCAATATTGAATATATTCAATATTGATTAGTAATCAATCGAATAGTATTGATTACTATTCAATACTAATGAATATTGAATAATATTCAATATTGAATACTATTCAATATTGAATACTATTCAATAGTATTCAATATTGAATACTATTCAATAGTATTCAATATTGATTAATATTCAATATTGAATACTATTCAATATTATATTGAATAATATTGAATAGTATTCAATACTATTCAAAATTGAATACTATTCAATATAATATTGAATACTATTCAATATTGAATAATATTCAATATTATTAAAAATTTAATAATATTCAATTTTTAATAATATTCAATTTTTTTAATAATATTGAATATTATTCAATATTCATTAGTATTCAATATTATATTGAATAGTATTCAATTTTGAATAGTATTGAATACTATTCATTCAATATTGAATAGTATTCAATATTGAATAGTATTCAATATTGAATAGTATTCAATACTAGAATATTATTCAATATTGAATACTATTCAATATTGAATAGTATTCAATATTGAATACTATTCAATATTGAATACTATTCAATACTAGAATATTATTCAATATTGAATACTATTCATTCAATATTGAATAGTATTCAATATTGTATACTATTCAATATTATATTGAATAATATTCAATGAATAGTATTCAATATGAATGAATAGTATTCAATATGAATAATATTCTAGTATTGAATAGTATTCAATATTGAATAGTATTCAATACTATTCAAATTGAATACTATTCAATATAATTTGAATAGTATTCAATATTGAATACTATTCAATATTGAATGAATAGTTTCAATATTGAATAATATTCAATATTGAATACTATTCAATATTATATTGAATAATATTGAATAGTATTCAATATTGAATGAATAATATTGAATACTATTCAATATTGAATAATATTCAATATTATTAAAAATTGAATATTATTAAAATTGAATAATATTCAAGTTTTAATAATATTCAAACTTGAATATTATTCAATTTTTAATAATATTGAATAGTATTCAATATTCATTAGTATTCAATATTGAATACTATTCAATATATTCAATATAATATTGAATAGTATACAATATTGAATAATATTCAATATTGAATAGTATTCAATATTATTCAATATTGAATAGTATTCAATATTGAATAATATTCTAGTATTGAATAGTATTCAATATTGATTAATATTGAATAATATTCAATATTGATTAATATTCAATATTGAATACTATTCAAAATTAACTACTATTCAATATTATTCAATATAATATTGAATACTATTCAATATTGAATAGTATTCAATAATATTCTAGTATTGAATACTATTAAATATAGTATTCAATACTAGAATATTATTGAATACTATTCAATATTGAATAGTATAGTATTGAATACTATTCAATATTGAATACTATTGAATAGGATTCAATATGAGTAGTATTCAATACTATTGAATATTATTCAATACTGAATAGTATTTTCAATAGTATTCAATTACTAATCATTATTGAATAATAGTATTCACTATTGAACAGTAGTAAAGATGAATACTATTCATTATTACTATTCTATAATACGATTTTTAAATGCCATTTATTACAATATTCTTATTAAACACTTTCTATATGGAGTACTATTCAATATTTACGTTATAACGTACGCAATATTACTGCATTTTCTGCGAAGGCCAACTGATCACACAATGATTAGAAAACTACATTTTATTACCTACTACACACTCTGAATCATATATATTACTTATAACCACTTCTTGCTGAACACATGACAATTCTTTAATACCTTTTACAAACATACAACAATGACGTTACCTTGACAATCTGCAAATTGCAACACACCCTGGCCCGCCATCCGTGACACTACCAAACATTTATGAAATTTCCCGCCCAATAACATTTCAACGACTTACGTCATTATCAAAATAAGGTACAAAGCCGGGGAGCCTATCCACCCCTTTATATATAAACATATCAAAGTATCTTTAGACACCACCTTACAACTAAGGTACGTCGGTCATGCATTTATTACTACTGCAACCTATTTGACAATGTATGAAAACATACTGTGTCAAAAGTACATTTCCAGAGTATCGTACATAGTATATCTGTCAATTTATGGAGCTCTTGCATTTACTTTCCATATAAATTCGTTTTAAGTGACAACCCTGTGATTCTAATATTTACTAGTTAACTTTCCTATACTCTTTATGATTTCTTATAAGCAACAAAACTCATTATTACTTACAAGCTTCCTTTACGATATATACTTTTTTCTTTAATGTCTATATAGCTAGAAGTTAACTACTATTTGTAATCAAGACCAAATAACATTATATTCAACAAACTAACACGGTTACGTTCTCCTTATCTTTTCAGGTAAACTCAATTATCACAACATATTTCAAAGTACCATTTAGTAATACATAAATATTTACAATTCATTAGTCAGATCTACTACATATTTGCGGCTTACATTTAACTCCTCATTTTGGGAACACTTACTTTACTCTTGTCCCACACCAAACTCTGCATCACCTCTACACTATGCTACTTATACATGATAACCTTCTTGCTGATATTTGCCTCCAAGTTTCAAATGGAGGAGGGGATTTCTTTTCCCTTTCGTTTTAGAACACCTTTTTTCTATTATCCTCGTGCCGGATGTACATGCAGAATGCTCAATAATACTCACATTCATCAATCGCTTTTCTAATCATTGTACTCGCGGTGGAATATGCAGCGGCTGTCGTTGTATTAATGTTCAGTTACATGTGCAGGGCTTCAGTACCTTCACATTCAAGTAAGTAATTCTCAAAACAAGGCAACAAACCGGGAAGGCTACGTAACCTTCACATTAAAGTCAGTAATGCGATACTCGCACCTCCTCTCCTATTTCACAGATGTGACACTAACTATTGGGTTCATTACCTCCCAGCACCAATTGTGATATCTACTGCAATGTCTGGATATCTTTTTGCCACGCTTGAAACAGGACTAACCAGTGCCTTGTTCGTACCATATCCAAGTGGATCTTCCTTCCACTACTTTGCCTCTGTGGCGACCTTTGATACTTGACAATATTTCTTCATTTCCTCCTTTATATGTGAGAAACTTGGAGGTATTTCAACCTGTAGAGCAGTGACAGTTTTTGCTAGCGAGTCTCTTTTCATTACCTTCTATTCCAATGTGACTGGGTATCCAATATACGGTGATTGACAGCCCTCGATTATGGCTTTTTCCTATATGTCGATTTCCTGTGAGGATTTGTATATTATCTGTGCTGACTGGATAAAATGTCTGGAACGAACATTTACTCTATCAATCATGACGTCAATTATTATATTTTGTATAATTTATTCCCTCCTTCAGGCATATAAATCTTTTGCCAACTTTAGCACACACTATACATGCTCCAGTAAGCTTCATGCTTGGTACTGTAAACTCCTGCCCCAGCAGAACATTTTTCTTCATCAACTGATCCGTCTGTGAAGATGAGTCGTAGGTCTACAGATAGTATCCATTTCTTGTTCTATTACTTCCTTCAGCCTCTGCCGGCTACATGCACACTTCGTCCTGATACCTCAATCTGAAACAAGAACATGATCTCAGTACATCTTTCGTAATTACGTCCTTACACACCACCACCAATGGATCCACAATATCAAGTCTACTTTTCTAACATTCCATTATATAACCACACAACGATTATTCGCTTTGGTTGTGTACAACAATACGTCTTTTACAACACCACATACTAAGTCGCACAACATAATTTTCTACACCTTCCATAACATTCATTTCAACCTTTTCCAAACTTCACACCTCCATTCTTTCACCACCCACACATTTTGGTCGTCTATCATGCCAACACTGTTTCAGGACATAATACTTAATGACTTCCTTATCAATGGAACGCACAAACCGGGAAGGCTATGTAGCACCATCAAATGTGCGCCATAATCAGAGGGCGGTAAAGATCACCAAGCACCCCAACACGAGAACAGAAACGCACGAGGCGAACGATATCAAAACTATCAGTCCACAAAAATTCTGTCCAGGGATAAGCGACCGCGGAGGACGGTCTGAAACAACACACACGCTCCTCCTGCAAGTCAGGATATTAGGGACAATGCAATGTGGACAATAATAAGCAGAGCGGCGCTCCATTAACTGACCCACAGTTAAACGGGTATGGCCAATACGTAACCTACCCACAGCCATTTCCCCACCCCCGGTGGCACGAGGAACGCCACTGGGACACCACTCTTAAGAGTATGCAGTTTGTTACCACAACTCTGCCACCGGCAACGATGGAGGCATGAATAACTGGGTACAAGTCGGAATAACGATTACTTTTACGGCATATGGAACAAGCGCGGATAGCTTCCTTACCGACAGCATCCGCACGCTCATTTAAAGACACTCCAACATGCCTGGGAACCCAGCAAAATGCAACCAACTTATATTTACTACAGATAAGAAACAGCCAATGTTCAATCTCGACAACCACCGGGAGCACAGGAGTAAAGGACCCATGACGGCATTACGGGACTCATCTACCACCACAAAGGAGGATTGACACCGGGAAACCACGAGACGAACAGCATAAAGTTCTGCTGTGAAGATGCTAGTCTCCGGAGGAAGGCGACACACAAGTGTGGTCACGAAAAAAAACACTACCCCACACCCTCAGCAGACTTGCACCCATCGGTGAAGATGGGAACGGAGTGGGAGTGAGAAGAAAAGTGCTCAATGAAGAAGAGTTTCAAAACTGTACGAGCGGTAAAACCTTTAGTGATGCGGGTCAGAAGTACAACATTTGCGAAGGGGGAACCCTCCATGGGGGCAAGCATTGAACAATACGATTACAAACATTGGTAATATGAGCTGAAACAATCCTGTAACAGAGACAAATGGACAGAAAGAGGAAGGAGGTGAAGAGAAACACGAACTACAGGAGGGGTAAAAGTCAAAGCACGATACAAGCGACAGTGAGGATGCTCTAAGCATCGCGCTAGATAGCAAACACTGTAGCGACTAAAACTATGGATTCATTTATTATTGTCCCGTCATTTCTCTACATCAACTATATATTTCCCATTCCTTCATCACACATCTACTCCCCTCTATGAGCACAGTAACGACGCGCCTTTAGGCGAGTCTTCCCCTCCCATTGTTTTTTATTTTACATTATTATATACTACACTTTATTAACTAATCCAAAGCAACTACATATCTAATAACCATCAAACTATATGCTCAATGACTCTCTGCACTACAATAAACATTTACAACAAAATATAACATTCTTTCGTACCTTGTATGCAACACGTCAACTTCCGCCTTCAACACTTGCTGGTCTGTCCGTAAAGTACCTACACACCAGCTTCTCCACGTCCAAGGTACTCAAACCCTCTCACCTGCGAAAGTACATTACTATAACAATGATCATAATGATGAATACAATGTGGATAACGAATGTTTATAGCATATCATATACGCGCACACTGTAGTTTTTACAAGTGTGTGGGAGGGGGGGGGGAAGAGATAATGCAGAGGACCGCCTGAGGGAAACTATCAAATGGGACAGACATCGTTATGAAACCAACAGCCCCTCCACCTACCTGACACCATGTCTGAGTGTTGCCAGCTAAGCTTCATCTCTCGTCAAACACCTGTGAGCGGTTCTTCACCTGTATTTCACCATCTATGGATGTCTATAGACGACTACCGTATACCATTCATATGTATACACAGTCTTCAACACTATATTACGGTGGAAAACAGTATACTATTTAGGTATGTGTTCCGTCTAGCAAGGCTGGGTCTCATCACCTCTAATGCTCAAACTACACCACATGCTTACATCACGATTTATATTTAGAACAAGGTGATTTTACTGTTATGTACTACGTAACAATTCTTGCGGAGGGGGGGGGCGGGGAGATAAATACATCTTGAAATCAACAGACTCGCCTCAAGGTCACGGCCTCGTCCCTTACTCTGGACCGTGGCCTTGCTCCTCGTCTCCACTCCGTGCAGGTTTCTCCACAATTAGATACTTCATCACTGTTCCGGCCAGCCCCAACCTCGCCACACGCTCACCTCCAGGAACTCCATAATATGCATCCACTTATCCTTGACAACATTTCCTATTATGGCCTACAACCATCTATGAACAGTCAATTCAAAATTCCTTACATTTCTCTTCATTGCGAAATTAGTTTCTATATTTCAACCTAACAATTTGGATATTACTTTCACATATGTCTACCAACTTTTAAGACACTTGATACGAGGGAAAACTACGATACATAACACAACATGTGTTCCACCTCTGACAAGTGCTACTTTATTATAATATACCATCAAACCGCAACCATCAACCCCCACACAACACGATCTTTCCTATACATACAATTGCAGTGCTAATCGCGACATTTTAAATTCTTTACGTTTACTCATCCCGCAAAATTAACCAAACACCACCCCCCCCTCAGCGTCTCATTTCGTCTACTACAGTTCTGGCTACCCAACATTAACTGCTCAATAACTACCTACCACTAGTAATACCTATATCACCACACATTAACCGGCAATATTCCAGGGGGGGACAGGTCTCATCCTAGTACACAATTCTCCATTAACACTACAAAATCAACTCAACACCAATATACTTACTGCAACACACGACAACCAACAGCCCGTGGACCAATACCTCAAGCTCAACTTAATGTTAAAAAACCAACTTACATTTCCGAATGAACAAACCGGACATGTTGCTTTCACTTGTGCCTATACTACTATTACAACACGCGCTATCCCTCATTACACAATTATAAAACACACCAATATCAATACACACACCGCCTTCACACCCCCACCTGTACCGTCGCCACCCACCTACACATTAACAAATACTGCCACGAGCCTCACATCTGCAGTGAAAATTACTCTACTTTCCCTCAATGTTAATGTTGCGGTATCTACAATGAATTATTCTTAAAATGAAGGTTTATGACCTATTCCTCCTATCAAGGAGGTCACGCTTATTTTATCCATTAACATTTACTATTTTACTTACTCCCTTTCAATTGGTTGTTACTAGCAGCGCTCTACCCAAACAACCTACAGGCAAATATGTCTACGTCACTACGAGACAGCAACGCCACGACTTTCAACGTCCCCCCCCCCCCCTCATACGTCAAATTAAGTGTCTGGTACCAGAGTACATAAAGTCGCCATTAAATGCTGGGTGGAGGGGGGGGGGTTACAACAGCACTATCAACCAATTTTATAAAACTCAGTTAGCGCGTCGTCTTTAAAACAAACTTTTACACCACTGCCTCACAGTTAAGGCTGTTTCATTAAAAGCCAAGCCCTCGCTATGAGGGCCCACATATGGCTCTAGTAGTGGTCAAACTGCACTTATTTCCGTACATCAATGTCCACCTGATAACATTCCCCCTCCAACTGCGTTATTCCACAACCCACACACCTTATCTATTGCATGCTGCAAATTTACTGCCTTCATCCCTTACTTTAGATTTACATTTTNAATAATGAAATCCAAATGCAAATAAATAAGAATGTATGAAAAATCAAATTATCAATGCAATGAGAAACATTGAAATGGAATTGTAACATATTTATATAGCATGTGTTGCTTTGCCATGCAACACATGATGGGTGTTTTGAAGAAAAGCATAGTTTGACCTGTCACAGGTGTGGCATTTAGGTATATAAAAAAGACGCGTCTATTCAAAGGCAACGTCGTGTAAAAATTTCAAGGCAATCGGTAAAGAACTTAAGTTGATTAGCGTTATGCACAAACGAACTTTTCATTTATATAGAATGAAGGATATTATTAAATATTGAAGAAAATAGTAGGACTTGTAATAGTATTTTTAGGTAATGTCTAGTAGAATTTTTAGGAGATTCCTAGTGTGATTTTTAGTGAGATTTCTAGTAGGATTTATAGGTGATTTCTATTAGGATTCCTAATAGTTTTTCTAGTATGAATTGTAGTAGGATTGCTAGTATGATTTAAAGAGATTTGTAGTAGGATTTATAGGTATATTTAGTAGGATTCGTAGTAGGAATCCTAGTATGATTTGTAGGTGATTTACATTAGGATTCCTAATAGTATTTCTAGTAGGATTTTTAGGGGATTCTTAGTAGGATTGCAAGTAGGATTTGTAGATGAATTGTAGTTGGATATGTAGGGGATAAAAAGTAGGATTGTTATTGGAATCTGAGTAGAATTTCTAGTAGGATTTTTCTAGTTGTCGAGATCCAGCATTGGCTGTTTCTTGTTCACAGTAAGTTTAAGTCGGTTGAGTTTTGTTGGGTTCCCAGCCATACTGGTGTGTGTTTAAATGAGCGTGCGGATGCTGCCGCCAAGGAAGCTGTCTGCTCTTGTCCCATCTCTCGTACAGGTATTCCATATTCCAACTTTTACCCGGTTATCCATTCCTCCATCCTTACCCGTTGGCAGGCTTCTTGGCCGTCTGTTACTGTTAACAAACTCCGTACTCTGAAATGTTGTGTTTCCTCGTGGCCGTCCTCCTATCACCGTAACCGGCGATGGGAAACTGCTCTGGCGAGGTTGCGTTTTGGCCATACTCGCTTAACCCATGGTCACTTGACGGAGCGCCGCCCTGCTCCTTATTGTCCTAATTGCATTGTCCCTCTTACGGTCGTGCATGTCCTTCTTGAATGTCCTGACTTCCGAGACAAGCGTATGTCTTGCTTTCCGATCGCCCCTCGTGGTCACGTGTCCCTCGATAGAATTCTTGGTGACTCGGATACTTTTGATATCGTTCACCTTATGCGTTTTTGTTCTCGTATTGGCATCCTTGGTGATATGTAGAGCCGTGTGATTATTCTGCACATTTGATGGTGCTACATAGCCTTCCCGGTTTGGTGCCTTGTTTTGATAATTACTTACTTACTTGAAGGATTTCTAGTATGATTTCTATGGTAATTTCTAGTAGGATTTGTAGGGGATTTTCTAGTAGGATTTCTTGGGTAATTTGTAATAGGATTTTTAGGGGAATTTCTAATAGGATTTTTAGCGAAATTTCCAGTAGAAAATCTTCCATTGTACTTGTACAATACAGTACAATACTTTGTATTGTACTTGTACAATAAGGTACAATACTTTGTACTGTACTCTGTATTGTACTTCACTTTACTTTAATGTATTGTACTGTACTGGTCTGCACTATACTGTACTATACTGTTTTGTAATGTACCGCACCCTGTACTGAAATGTACTGTATTGTATCCTGTACTGTAGCCTCTACTGCACTGTCCTATACCGTATTGTACTCTAGTGAACGGTACTGTACTGTATTGTAGGTTAGTGTACTCTAATGTTGTGTACTGCAATGTTCTGTATTGTACCCTGTATTTGACGGTACTGTATCTAACCTTACCTAGCTTACCCTAGCCTAGTCGAGTGTAGCGTAGGTTACTTAGCTTAGCTTAACATAGCATAATATAGCGTCATTCTCTAAAAAACGACTCATAGGAGTTCAAATGATGGAAGTGTTACGCACAATATCTTTATTAATGCAAATGACAAATGAGTTTGCATAAATGTGTAAAAGACTATTTGATTGCATGCTAAATATTCGTTATTACTAGTGGTAGTGTGCATCTATGGCTTAAATCACGTATATAAATATACATTGGTGTTGTTTAGAGAGGAAAATGACCGATTGGAAAGGTAATAATCCAATTACAATGGTCATTAGTGATACTAGCGTCAGTTGGCATACATTGCCATTGGCAGCAATCTCCTCCCTCCCCATCTTACGTGAAAATTGTGCTTATTACGCCTTGTTATATTCAAGAAACAGTTATTTAAGTAGAAACAATTATAATGGTGATGGCGTTGGTATATTTGAAAGGCAAGTATCGAACTGTGAGTGTACGGTACTGTACTGTTGTGTCGTATAGTGTACTGTTTATGGTCTGTAGTGCATTGTACTGTACTGTTTTGTAGTGCACTGAACCGTACTGTACTGCATTATACTGTTTTATTCTGTACCATATTGTAGTGTACCATACTGTACTGTACTTTTGTGTAGTATAAAGTACTGTACTGGCATGCCCTGTACGGTTCTGTACTGCACTGTACGGTACTGTACTATACTATGCAATAATGTAGTGTGCTGTACTGCACTATGCAATACTGTGCGGCAGTGTTCAGTAGAGTACAGTACTGTAGTATACTGTACTGTACCATCTACTATACTGTACCGTGTAGTGTACTGTAGTATACGGTACTGTATAGTACGGAACTGTACTCTACAGTACTGTAATGTATAGTATTGTACTGTATTGTACCGTACGGAAGTGTACTGTACTATACTATACTGTACTGTGTTGTACAGTACTTAGAGCTTGAATAAGTATTCTTATTATTTAATCATTATAATAATAGTTATTTAATAATAAGTAATCCAAAGTCATCGTTTGTGAGTGTAAAGTCAAACATTGTTTTTCATACATTTTGTATATGTATGTTTCAGATACATTGGGTATATATATTTCATTTTCAATAAATAATTGTCATGAATTACCAGAGTATCCAATTAGGTCGAGCCGACCAATGAGAGTAGAGCTTGCGAGAATGTGACGTAAAATGAAAACTCAAGACGTGATTGGCTGTTGAGTCCACTTGGTGGGTGAGGATCAACGGAACGTTATTTTGACCCTAGTATTGGCATAGTTGTGGTGTACAAGTTAGTGTTAGGGCGTGTTGTTACTCTGAGCTGGTACCCCGTTACCCTTTGGGGTCGCTAAGGCTGACACACCCCCTAGCTTACACTCTTTTTGTACACCCTCAAAACGCCAATATATAGGGTCAAAAATAAATATTTTACAGTTGCCGTATATACCCTCTTTGGGGAGGATATATATATACGCAGATATTTTAGTCCTGACCCATAATCAGTACTAAAATATTTCATAAATATGTAGTGAATTTTAATGTGTTTTTTTCAGAGGTATTGTTAGTCAATGAGGTAATGTTGGAAAGATGAGGCATCGCGTGACATGAGCCGACTGGTGATGTAGGAATGTGCAGGAGAGACTAACGTTGTCATGGGACCAGTGGTGGGACCGTCTCACTTGAATCATCGCTCCAAGCAGAAGCTGGTGACGTGTCGTGGCTGGGCTAGATCAGCTACTTGGCAGATATGGAGCTAAGAGTTTTAAGGCAAGTAGTTATTTATGACCTAGTTTAAGTTAGAGGCATGGTAATATTAGGATACCGTACTAACCTCTTGTCTTTAGGGGTTGTTTAATCTTTTAAACTTAAAACTGGACGACCACATACTAAATATCTAGTCAGACTGAGCAGGTAGGGAACCGGTGGGACAGCACGCTGGCCTTGTGATCATGGGTTCGATCCCAGGCGCCGGCGAGAAACAATGGGCAGTGTTTTTCACCCTATGCCCCCGTTAGCTAGCAGTAAATAGGTACGTGGGTGTTGGTCAGCTGTCAGGGGCTGCTTCCTGGGGGTGGAGGCCTGGTAGAGGACCGGGCCGCGGGGACACTAAAATCCCCGAAATCATGTGAAGACAAACCTCAAGATAAGGTAATACTATTAACCGCTTCAGAGGGTGTCAACCCCACAAGTAACAGCTGCAAAACCCGTTGACTATCCAGGTTTGATGTATGCCTTTAAAATTTGCATTTGAAATGAGTAGGTACATGAAAATAGTTTCAGTAAAGTAACTACAGGTTCCAAATAAAGGTATGGTATAGGCATGATTGATTCATTTATATTTGTAGCGTATGGTAACTGTTGCCTTGTTGCAGGTAATACGTGGCAGATTGGCAGGACCCCTGAGCTGTGTGGAAGAACACGAGGAGACGCTTGAACTTTACGGATGTTAAAGACTTGCCAGTAAGTGTGTGAGTAATCTTGTAGAATGTTCGTGGGGATAGGTTGTAGGTTCGCCCTCCTTACTACGGTCTAAAGTAGAGGGTGTTAATGTGACATTGAAAAAAGGACAAAATTGAGGCGGCCGAGAGTAGTTATAACAACTTGCTCAACATTGAAGTTGAATGTGACCGGAAGGTAGTGTGCAGGTAGTGTGCACGGTCTGAAAGAATAATAAATGAAGTGTAAATAAAATGGTCAGTGTTATTTTTGGGGATATAAGCATGTGATAATTTAACGTGCCTCAAGTTTGTGAAGGATGACGTTAACTGATCAACCGTACCTTCCATAGGTGTTAAAGCAAGTAGTTAATAACAAGGTGGTCACTAAGGCAAGTGTATCGGGGCCTAACGCAGTCGTGTATATTGAAGTGTCACCCACTGGGGGTCCCGCTAAGTAAATGTACGTAATGGCAATAGGCCGTGTTGGACGGGATTTACTGCGAATTGTTAGGTGAAAAAAGTAAATCTAAAACAAGGGATGAAGGCAGTAAATTGGCGGCATGCAATAGATAAGTGTCTGTGGGTTGTGGAATAACGCAGTTGGAGGGGGATGTTATGAGGTGGAGAATGATGTACTGAAATAAGTGGGAGTTTGACCACTACTAGAGGCATATCTGGGCCCCTCATAGCGAGGGCTTGGCTTTTAAATGAAACAGCGTTAACCTGTTAGTCAGTGGTGTAAAAGTGTTTGATGAAAGTAAAGTCGAATTGAAATTGGTTGATATTGCTGTTGGCCCCCCCCCCCCGCAAAGCATTTAATGGCGACTTTAACGTGGTCTGGTTAGCAGAGTACATAATTTGACGTATGAGAGGTGGGACGTTGAAAATCCGTGGCGTTGCTGTCCTCGTAGTGACTGGGATATATTTACCTGTAGGTTGTTTGAGGTAGAGCTGCTACTAAAAATAAACAAATTGACTTACTCCCATTAAATATTCAAATGGTTAAGTGTTAATGATACTGGATGAAATAAGCGTGACCTCATAGGAGGAAGAGGTCATAAAATGAAGGTTTAAGAATGAATTATTGTAGATACATTTAGGGAATGTTAGTAATTTGCACTGCAGATGTGAGGCTCGTTAGAGTATTTGTTAATGTGTAGGTGGGTGGCGACGGTACACGTGGTGGTGTGGAGGCGGTGTGTAATGAGGGATAGCTCGTGTTGTATAGGCAGAAGTGAAAACATATCCGGTTTGTTCATAGGGAAATGTAAGTGGGTTTTTAACCTTGGGTTGAGGTTCAGCTATTGGTCTAGGGGCTGTTGGTTGTGTAGCATTAAGTATATTGGTGTCGAGTGAATTTTGTAGTGTTAATGGAGATTTGTGTACTAGGATGAGATTCCCCCCCCCCCTGGAACATTGCCGCTTAATGTGTGGTGATATAGGTGTTACTAGTGGTAGGTAGTTATCGAGCAGTTAATGTTGGTTAGCCAGAACTGTACTAGACGAAATGAAACGGTGAGGGGGGGGGTTTGGTAATTTTGCGCGATGACTAAACGGGAAGAATGTAAAATGTTTCGTTTAGCAGTATGTATAGGAAAGATCGTGTTGAGTGTGGGTGGGGTGGGGGTTGTCATGGTTGGGCTTTGATGGTATTTGTTAATAAATTAGCACTCAACATAGCAAAACATGTGTTGCAGCTCTGACTAGTAGTTTTCCCTCATAAAGGGTCTTAAAAGGTGGTAGACATATGTGAAAGTAATATCCAAATTGTTAGGTTGAAATATAAAATTTCGCTATGAAGAAAATGTAATGAATTTTGCTTGAAGTGTTCATAGATGGTTGTAGGCCATAATAGGAAATGTTGTCAAGGATAAGTGGATGCATATTATGGAGTTCCTGGAGGTGAGCGTGTGGCGAGGTTGGGGCTGGCCGGAACAGTGGTGAAGTATCTAATTGTGGAGAAACCCGCACGGAGTGGAGACGAGGAGCAAGGCCACGGTCCAAAGTAAGGGACGAGGCCGTGACCTTGAGGCGAGTCTGTTCATTTCAAGATGTCTTTATTTTCTGTTGCATACAAGGTACGAAAGAATGTAATATTTTGTTGTAAATGTTAATGTTTATTGTAGTGCAGAGAGTCGTTGAGCATATAGTGTGATGGTTAATAGATATAGAGTTGGTTTAGATTGGTTATTAAAGTGGAGTATATATAATGTAAAAAATAGAAAAGAATGGGGGGGGGATCGGCTAAAGGCACGTCGTTACTGTGCTCATAGAGGACACTTTAAATAAACGTTTTTCATAACGTTTTGAAACTTTGAGAATTTCCTGGCGACGTAGCCTATCAGAGGACATTGCGAAATGTGTGATGAACGAATGTGAAATATATAGTTGTATAAAAATGATTTGGCAATTGGTGAATCATAAAAAAATACAGTTGTAGGGAAGCTGAAAGTAAATAATATATGGATTAGGTATTGTATGGAATAAGTAGGGTAAGGTGTGGTATTTGTAAATAGAAATGAATCCTAAGTGATGTATTAAAGTAGATAGGTTGAGGAATGGTCGAATAATCAATGCGAAAGGGGGGGGGGTGAGTAGGTTGAGATATAAACTGTTTGCGAGTGAAAATGGGAAACCAAATATAAATTGTTTGTTTTATAGATTGGCGAGATGATGGTACTGGTCGATTGGTAGAGGGAATGAGAGGCAGCGGAGTTTGACGTAGAACGGAACCAGAGGCTGTGGTGCAAGAAAGAATAGTGTTGAAGACCAGGATCACGTGAGGAACACGGTGAACAACTGGAAGGACTTTGCCAAGATATGAAGAGGGGACAATAGAGAGGCGGCGGTTCGTGAATGAATAAGGTTGACACTATTGAGGATGGAGAGAACTTGAAATAATTTGACTTAAAATTGCATTTGTTACCTGGAACAGGAAAGTGTTCAAATCAGTGTTGCATTTAAATATGAAAACATAATGTAGTCGTAGTGAGGAGGAAGAATGTGTCAAATGTTTAGTGGCCTTAAGAGTTATCTCCTGAAATAGTTTCCCTGATAGACGGCGCCAAATGTGTGTGTGGTGAAACAATAGCAGAATTGATCGTTGCGTGGTTATATAATGGAATGTAAACAAAGTCGAATTGATTGATAATGTCCAATGCACTATGGTGTTGTAAGGACGTTAGTATTTAAGATGTATTGACATGTTAGCAGAGAAAGCATAAATAGCATAGTGTACAGGTGACGCGGAGATGGGTGTGTGACAATAGTAAAATGTGTGCTCCAAAAATGTGGAGGTAAATGTAAGTGGGATAAGTGCAAATCTGTAATATGAGTCATAAAATGTATGTATTTAGTTAGTATTAAATCATACATTTAAATGTTGTTAATTATTGAGTTCACCTGAAAAGATGACTAGAAAACCACAAGGTAACGTAACCTTGTTGATGACTAGCATTGTATTGGTTGTTAATTACAAATACTAGTAAACGTATAGGTATATAAATAAGACCCATCTCATTAACAAGCTGTCTGGGCAAAACTGTAGAAAGAATTGGCGTTAATCGAATTGAAAGGCAATCCACTACACCAAAAAGTTTGCTTACAGAAAATGGGTTGGAACCACATATAGATAGCGAGTGCTCCAGGTACACTATGCTGCCTTGTGGATAAGGAAATGAAAGGACACGGTCTTGCTTTTGCCAAAGGAATGCTGCTTAACCGAGAAGCTAAAGGGAAAATCCAAGGAAAAAACATTGACCTCAAAGATGGAACTCGGCAGGGAGGAATAGTAAGCCCCTTCCTCTTGAAGTGTCATGGAACAAATCATGAAGTTCAAGCTAGCAAAAGGCAAACATCAGACTGGCAATACAAGGACAGGAAATTGAGTGGGTTACATCATTTCAATACCTAGGAGTGATAATAGACAAGCAGTTGAAAATCACACCAGAAATGTAATATCTGAGGCAACGATGTAAAGGCAGAAACGCAGCTTTGCTCTCAGTGACCAATGTTAGAGAGGGTGCATCTCTACCAGTACTGAAAATGTACTACGTTCAAACAGTTAGGTGACTCATCGACTATGATCTTACATCTCTCAGTGATAAGCAATGGGACAAAGTGGACGTATCTGAAAATGATGCTCTGAGAACAATGCTGGGAGCACTTATATGGACGGGTCGAGAGAACATTTTGTTTATATTTTAGTTACCAGCATTAGAAAACATGATAGCCACCATAATAGGAAAAATGAGTAAGATACGGGAGACTGTCAATGAAAAACAGGATAGAGATATACTACAGTATAGAACAAGTTAATGGGATGATAATGGTCCATTTTCTCTAAAAATCTCACTAAAAACGATGGGGAAGATGGACCATATGAACACTTACTACAGGCTGCGCCATTGGAAGAATAGATGGTAATGATAATCATTTAAATATTACCAGTTAAAAAATCAGCATGTGACTGACGGTGAAGGAAGTAATACAACAAATGGAAACTAGACCTACAAGGGCTCACAGGTGGATAAGTTGATCACGACAAAGGTCCTGCTGGGGGCATCAGTTTACACAACGAACCATGAATCTTAGTGGGGTGGTCACCATTGCCAAAATAATTGTATTCCCTGAAGTAGGCAATAAATGATAATGTGATCATTCATACAGACTGGAGCAAAGAATTAGTCAGCACAGTTAATATACAACTCACAAAATTAACATATATGAAAAGAAGGGCATAATCTCTGGTTGTCAATCACCCAAAAATCGATACCAAGTTACATTGCCTTTTCATTACCATCTATGCCATACTAGAAAAAAAACTGCCACGGCTCTACAGGTTCAAATACATCCAAGTTTCTCACAGATAATGGAGCAAATGAAAAAGAATATATTCGCAACTATCAACAGTCGGGACAGGCAAAAAGAGATCTAGATACATTGCAGTAGCCATACAGAGTTGTAACCCAGTGCTGCTGGGAGGTAATGATCCCCCCCCCCTCCATAGTTAGTGTCAAATGTGAAACCTGCGCTACTTATTGGAATGTGAAGGTACTGAAGGCTGCTCATTGAACTTAACATGAATAGTATTCATATTGAATATTATTCATATTGAATAGTATTCAATATTGAATAATATTGAATAGTATTCAATATTGATATATATTCAATATTGACTACTATTCAATATTGAATATTATTCTATATTGAATAGTATTCAATATTATTCAATATTGAATAGTATTCAATATTGAATATTATTCAATATTGAATAGTATTCAATATGAATATATTGAATACTATTCAATATTGAATATTATTTAGATTGAATAGTATTCAATATTATTCAATATTGATAGTATTCAATATTGAATAGTATTCAATATGAATATATTCAATATTGAATATTATTCAATATTGAATATTATTCAATATTGAATAATATTCATATTGAATAATATTCAATATTGAATAATATTCAATATTGAATACTATTCAATATTGAATACTATTCAATATTGAATACTATTCAATATTGAATATATTGAATACTATTCAATATAGAATAATATTCAATATTGAATACTATTCAATATTGAATACTATTCAATATTGAATACTTTCAATATTGAATAATATTGAATACTATTCAATATAGAATAATATTCAATATTGAATAATATTCAATATTGAATAGTATTCAATATTGAATAATATGAATAGTATTCAATATTGAATACTATTCAATATTGAATACTATTCAATATTGAATATTATTCTATATTGAATAGTATTCATATTATCAATATTGAATAGTATTCAATATTGAATATTATTCAATATTGAATAGTATTCAATATTGAATAATATTGATACTATTCAATATTGAATATTATCTATATTGATAGTATTCAATATTATTCAATATTGAATAGTATTCAATATTGAATAGTATTCAATATTGAATAATATTCAATATTGAATAATATTCAATATTGAATAATATTCAATATTGAATACTATTCAA
>WNGS01169498.1:48405772-48420772 GCA_020271785.1 Procambarus virginalis
AAATCGCGAGTCTCTGCCATTTTGTATAACGACACTTCATGCCCTTAGGTAGAAAATGCGACGGCAAAAAATGTCGTAGTAGAAAATGGTAGCGCTTTGTGATGCTCGATGTTTTATTAAGTTAGGATAAGGCCACTTTAGTACGGCATTTCTTGACGGTGGGAAAACTTAGCAGAACGACCTGGGACAGTGAGGATAGCAGCAGGTATATGAAGCTCCTGGCAACACTAATTATATTCAATTATTCATACATAATGAATGGTTGACATATATTGTTATTATATAATAAAGTACAGACGATGTTTTCTTGTAGGTCACGTGAGGGGAGTGAGATGGGACTGTGGACGCCGCACTAGTGTATTAGCTGCCCACAACAATCTGCTGGCTCCGTCCCCACCTCAGCCGTCCTCCTGCATCCGCTTGGAGGACGTGGCCGCTGTGGTGAGTGTGGTATGACGGAGGAGGCGGCTAGAGTATTGACCCTACAAGTTTTCCCTCAAGGGAGTATATTCAACTTTTATTTATTGTCTAGTATAATCATTAGAATTTAATACAAAATATTTGGTATGCAAAATGTCAGTTAGTGAGTGGCTGTTGTCAATGTCTTTGCCTTCAATCTGGAGATTCAAGTTCAGGTATGTTTAGTGAGACAAGAAAGAAATACATCTCAAAAGGATAGAGTAGCTTAGGCTATTTCTACCTCCCCAATCTGGAGATATTACGTATTTACTATTTGTGTCTGCAGGATCGAGGCCTTAGGTTTTGGGTCCCATTTTCTAATGTGCTGACTCGCGACCTAATGTTCTCTATTATATCTACTACACATGTGTGATGCATTCACACGCCAAGGATGTAACCCACAGTACCCATGACACTGCCAGGTACCTATGTATTACACATAACTCTCATCTTTGGACGTGTAGTGTGTACTTTTCTAGAGTGCTGCCTCGCTGACGTCCTCTCCTCCCATCACAAGTCCGTAAATGCTTCAACTACATATAAGTCACCAAGAGAAGTTAAACAAATAACTTTATATTGATTTGTATTGTATGATATTGATGTTGACCAGACCACACACTAGAAGGTGAAGGGACGACGACGTTTCGGTCCGTCCTGGACCATTCTCAAGTCGATTGTCTTGAGAATGGTCTTGTCACAATCGACTTGAGAATGGTCCAGGACGGACCGAAACGTCGTCGTCCCTTCACCTTCTAGTGTGTGGTCTGGTCAACATACTTTAGCCACGTTATTGTGACTCATCGCCTGCATGATACTGATGTCTGCAGTATATGATAAACTGATTTTTATTACACAGTATGAGTAATGTGTCTGGGGGACAGGGCCGCTCCTCTAGTTACAGGCTCGTTAGATGAATGCCCCCACACGCATTCATAAATTTTGACATAATAAAAGGGTTTGTTCTTAATGTACACTCGTATTATACTATAACATTTCATGTATAATTATGCATTGCACTATTGTCAGTTTTTCTCTCTCTCCCAATTCTACATCCTTTCTCCCTCTGATTCTGCATCCCTTTTATACATACTGGAAATATGCAGAAATAAACTCTCAGCATGTCGCTAGGAATTAACAGAAACAGCACACTAAAAACTGTTTTATATTTGAATGTTATTATATGGTGTTGGGTGTGATTGCAGGTAGCGTGGGAGACGCTGGCGAAGGATCACGCCCATCCGCCGGCCCTACCTGTGCTGCGGAGCCGCCTCGACCACACCCCGACGCCCACCACACTCCTCATGGCTGCTGCCGCCACGCCCGCCCTCATCCATGACCACGCCCACACCTGAATGGTCTCTATCTCAACCCTCATCCTATAAGGTTGAAATATGCACTTTTATGCAAATATTTAGGCTATATACAAATGTATATAGCCATATATACATATATACAAATGTACATAGCTGTGTGTTTGCTCCCAGCTGACCAGTGGTACTGGCCAAAATGAACCAAAACATCCTTCTTGTCTGCCTTTTGTGTATATGTAATATTGTTTTAATACCTTGTTCCAGCACACGGTGTGTTCACGATGTGTGTAATGAATTACCTCTCTTAATGGCGCAAAATCGATGTTTTGTATTATTTTGTATCCTAAATTAAAATGCTATAATTGAAAATTTTTAACTTAAAGTATAAATGGCTATTCCAAGTTCTTGATATTGGAAGTCTTAATCTCGACGAGTATATTGTTAATATGATGGCACAGGATTTCGGGTTAGGTGTAATATGGTTCGAGCTTCCAATACCATGCACACGTAAGTCGATCCTGGGTTTTGACAGATGAGCATTTAATTGTTTGCTATCACAGTCATAGCTGAGTGCATGAAACTATCAGGTAGTGCCATTGAAGCAAATGCCTTCGTAATGTCTACACACAATAAAATGGTATGCACGAGTGGAAACAATTAGGTGTAAATAAGCCTCTGCTTCACACGTGAACCGTGCTACATAGCCTTCCCAGCTTGGTGCCTTCTTTGATAATTACTTCACTCGTGAACCATGTAGTTCGGCTACGTCTGCAATGTTCCTGTCTTGCACGGGTCACTATAGCCAGGCCTACTGCAATGTTACCGTTTCACATGTGTGTGCAGGCCACTGTAGAGTTCCTGGCTCACATGGGTCACCGTACAGGCGGCAGTAATTCTCTTGGATCATTAGACCCACTGTATAAAGTTCTGCTTCCCAATGCAGTGAAACCTCCCTCACGCGTCGTAGGCTAGTAGCTAATCTTGTAGTGTTCCTGACTGACTGAACTAAGTTACCCGTAGTATAGTAGCTGTATTACAATATGACAACCCGCCTACTATATGTTGGTTACAAATTCAATTCAACAAATTCATATTCAATTCAACAGTTACAAATTCAAGAGGGAAAACCCTCTGGACTAATGTCGGGTCTTTTGAGAAACCAAACATATCAACCTGTTCTAATGTGCCTCACGCGTCGTAGGCTAGTAGCTAATCTTGTAGTGTTCCTGACTGACTGAACTAAGTTACCCGTAGTATAGTAGCTGTATTACAATATGACAACCCGCCTACTATATGTTGGTTACAAATTCAATTCAACAAATTCATATTCAATTCAACAGTTACAAATTCAAGAGGGAAAACCCTCTGGACTAATGTCGGGTCTTTTGAGAAACCAAACATATCAACCTGTTCTACAAAGAACGTCGCTTTTCGATCGTATGAGTTACACAAGGCCAAAAATTGTCGTACTAGAAAATAGAAGCGGCTCGCCTAAGTGACGTACTGTCCCGTTTTCTGTTTCGGGTCCTCTGGTAGGTTAGGAGAGGACACTTTAAATTGACCGTTTTTTGACGATGAGAAACCTTAGGAAGACGGGCTGCATATAATTCATATATATACATATATAGTGTGCCTTACAACAGCATACCACATCCACCAGATAGTGTGATATTGCAATTGCCAGAGTTAGATCGATGGCATGTGGCTGCAAGTATTGCATCTCCCAACAGAGGGGGGTAGAAATAGCCTAAGCTACTCTATCCCTTTGAGCTGTATTTCTTGCTTATCTCAATAAACATACTTGAACTTGAACTTGAATCTCCCAAGAGAGTACTCCAGTTGTAAACTGTGTGTGAACACACGTTGAGTTTATAGCTAGGGCACTGACTAGTTGTCTGAATACTCTGTTATCAATGATTTTATCCCAAATGCCATGAGATACTTTGGTCTTTGTAATTGTTTAATTCAGTCACGAATGTTTGAAGAGAGTCTCATTATAGCTTATCTCTAGTTTGGTAGTACAAGCTAGAGGACTATATACTCACACCATGTTATTTATTGAATCATATATAAAACGAGATAATTCCTTGTTAACTTTACACCACCCCCACGGGAATGGTATGGGGTGCATAATAAAGAAAGAAATTGAAATTGAACGTACATATGTAACATTGACTCAGAATAACGTAATATACCACATTTAACAGAATTCACATAACTTCATCAGTTTAAAGATAACTTTATATTAATGAAGTTGCATCTCTACATTGTAATATACTGAGTTAATAGCGCAAGGTGGGACAGTAAGGTGAGAAAATATGAGGTTTCATAAGCGTATGGGTTAAAAAGCATGGAACCGCAAGTGGCAAAATACTGTTCCAATTCAAATTCCAGCTTTATATAATTATCAGGACAAATGGAAGTGGGGTGGGGAATTGATATTTTTGTCAAGCTGCTAACGTCCAGTCCTTATCGAGAGCACTATAATGTGCTTGAGCTTAATAGTGATAGGATTAAGTAATAAATAAATGGGAAAAACGTACCTCGGTATCAATAATATCCTGTAAACAGGGCAAGAAAAACTACTCTATTTTTCGTATTTCCCGACTATCATGTAGGTGCTGTACCTAATGGGTAATCCGGTACTGTACATAATAGGTAATCAAGCACTGTTCGCGGGTAAATTGAGGTGTAAAGTAATGGAGAACAGTTTTTAGTTTAGTTCATTTATTATGCACCCCATACCCATCTTGTGGGCGATAGTAGAAAGGGTTACAGAGGCACATAATGGGCTCAGGGACTGAACTCCACAATTCATTTAGGTAAGCAAATTACAATCTTGATGAGCTAGTTACAAAATGCAATATAACTCGTCAAATCAACAATGGGGAAGACACGGGAGACATCTCCTGTCACGCAGGGTGCAGTCGCACCTCCACAGATCTCCAGTATCAGCTATTGATATTGGTAATGGTTCAAAAGGGCCACCACTTACGGGCTATTCATGCCCGTGCCATCTTTGGGTGGCTTAATCTTCACCAATAGGGAAGAGTTCGACAATTGTGGAGGGTGGTGTACGAGGGTGGCGGGGGCCGGCCGTGACGTCGCCTCTGACAACAGCTGGCAGCAGCAGCAGCAGCAGCAGAGAAGTGTCGAGTCACACCGCCCGCCGCCGCCTTACTCTTCACTCTCTACTCGTCCAGGTCGGGGCCAATAGAGCCAACATGTCGACGGCACTGTTTGGAGGAAGTGCTCGTTCATCTAGCAAGAACCTGGTTGAGTTTAGGGTGAGTATGGTGAAAGGTGGAGGGAGATGTTTGGCAGAGGCAGGTTGAGCCGGACCACCATCATCCCTGCCACTATCTTAAGAGTCACGCTGCTAAGGTAAAGCCCAATTGCTATTGACAATTTCATGTCTGTAATGAATTAAACTTACATAATTGAAACGATTATAGGTATCCATCTGACCGCTGGCCAGGTAGCCTTTAGAAATTGTTTCCTAGATCAAAGTGGGTCATAAGGCCTTGGCCACAACTCCTCCTGACCAGTTGACTATATTATGTACTCGGTATATGTCCTGTGATAGTGGAAAGGGTCTTAAAGATAAAGTTGGCTCACGACGTCCAAAATTTTGTCAGCTAAAGTTACGTGATTAATTAGTTTAAGCTCTTAACCCCTTGCCCCTAACGCTGTGCGTACTAGTGGCTTTAGGTATTGTATGTACTACCTCTTATCTTTAAATCTAAGAGAATGTACTGTAACTATGTATGTACTGTTCCTAAATAAATTATTATTATTATGATGGGTTTTGCCTTGGCGTCAGGCTGGTGTGGCTTGCTACTGACCTCACGATGTCATGCATGTGAGGAAATATAAGTTAGCGGTCATGTTTGGGTCATCGGACTACAGTACCAATTCCTCGGTGCTCGTGGTTCACTGGTAAAGCACTCGCCCGGTGTTTCGAGAGCGCTTTGGACTGGGTTCGTATTCTGGCCGGGGAGGATTGACTGGGTGGCAATCCTTAACTGTAGGCTCTCTAAACCCAGCAAATGACCGAGTTGTTAAGTGATTTGGGGGGTCGTATTCGGGGGGGAAAATGTTGATTATAAAGTTCAGGCTGAAACACTGCATGTGCTAGTGGCTTTATACCAATGTAAGAACTCTTGTATATTTATACAAGAGGTATTGTAGGCTTTAGGTATTGTATGTACTATCTTTAAATCTAACATTATGTATGTACCTTTACCTGAATACAAAATCTAAATATATAATTAAATAATAGAAAATCAAATCAATGTTTATTCAAAACAATGTGTGTACAATTGTAGGGACAGGAGTTACACAATGTATGAAGCTACTATTACATTAAGCATTTTGGCCGAAATTTCTCCTGAACATCGGAGGAGTGTTATGCGAGGAGACAAAGTCCGAGGAAGGTTTTGGGTGTTGAGCTGATGGAAGAGGGAGAAAGGGACTTTGTACCAGCGTTGGAGAATATTTGATTCTATAGGATTCTTCTGTAGAAAAGAGGGAGCACTGCTTGAGACTAAATGTCCTTTCCTGCACCAGATTGGATTGTACTTTGCCTCACTTGTGTGTTTTCTTTTATAATTTGTGTAGATATGGAAGAATGTATCGATTAGAAAATGGCTAAAATTACTAAAAAATGCAAATAGGGAAAATGAAATAATGTAAGGGAAAAGTGAGTTAGTTGTAATTAAAATCAAGGTTTTGTGTAGTTACTGTATTTGGATAGAAAAATCAAATTTTTTACTTGGTGTTCAGTTAGTAGGGCATTTATCATAGAATGAAAAGAAATGTATTTAAATTGTGACAACAATGTTAAATTTTAGAGGAGACGAGTTGTAATAACTGCAAAATAAAAAATAAAAATTCATATTAAAAATGTAATAGGCATAAAAGGTAAGCATTAAAATAATGTATTGGGAATTGCAAGTCACACTGTTACTCACATGTGTCTAGTCATACAGTACCTGTCTATTGGTAGGGTAACCTTAATATTTTTGTGATTGCATTATGGCTATATGTCCAAACATACAGTACTGAATTTATTTCTAATTATTGATGGAAGATTCAGCCAGTCAATTTCTGATGCTAAGTATTCTTGAAGCATTTAGTTGTGTATTATTCCATCTGTCTTGCAGTCAAAGATGCTCTGAATAAAGTGGTTTTTAGCTTGACATATTTGACGAAAGCTCAATTTGTCGTAATCTACAGGCTGGGAAGATGTACACAAAAGGACAGATGGTGTACCCAGACAAGAGGAAGGGTTTGGTGTATCTGTACCAAGCAGATGATTCCCTTATGCATTTCTGTTGGAAGGACCGTGGCACTGGAACAGTTGAAGAGGTAGGACATTTACATCAATTGAAAGGCAAGGCAGTTTTATCTTCAGACTATAAATGTTTGGTAACCATTGTAACCATAGTAGGGCAAAAGTATTCTAGGTGGCTGTCAAACTGCTGAAATAATGCATGGATTTTGACGGACAATCTTGTATTAAAAGTGATGCTTTTGGTAGTTCAGTATAAAATCTGCACGGACAAATCTGACCCAAATTTTATTTGGCAAGCACTTGCATGTATAGATTGTCAAAATCTTAATTATTTTTTTTAATGGAAATGTGGCTTGAAAGCATAAATGTTAAAGTAAGCTGTTATTTTTCAGGATCTGATTATTTTCCCCGATGACTGTGAATATAAGCGTGTGTCACAGTGCACCACTGGTTGAGTTTATGTACTCAAGTTTAAATCGTCAAGCAGACGACTCTTCTTTTGGATGCAGGTAAAAAAAATAGTGTACTTGTATATGACATTGAAATTGTGGTTGTTGATAAATTGTTATAGAAGGGCAAAATGTATTGGTAAATAAAGAGTAGTTTTAAAGTAGAAAACTTTTAAGTAGAAATTGTTAAGTACTGTAGTAGGTGTTTAAATTTACAGCAAATGACTATATAACTGAAATGTAGCATATCATGAACTTCCACATTATTTGCATACTTTAAGGTTTTGCCTCCATAGGTGATAAGATTGCTGAACTAACCAATGGTAATTATCTAATGTGCTGAGGGCTAGATGGTGCATTGTGAATTGGAGTTTACAATAATGTGCTGGAAGGTAATGCACCATCTATAGCAGATAATAAAACATATATACAGAGACCATTTTGGTAATCATACCCAAACAGTTTATATTACAAATGCAACACTTTTTTGACTTTAGGAGCCCAAGACGGACAAGGATGATGAGCAGTCTCGCAAAGTGAATGAACTACTCAATAATCCACCGGCTCCAGGGTCACAGCGCCCATCTGGGTCAACTGCAAATCCTGCCCTGGGATCGGAAATTACCAATTTAAGGGATTCTGATATCCAGAATCTGTTTGGGAATATTTCACAACAACAGCTGATGCAGATTTTGGGAAGTGGAATGTCCAGTTTGGCAACACTGCTTGGTCCAGGGTTAGTTTATTATATAAATATGTATTAATTGAGACAACCTTGTATAAATATTTCTTTAAATAGTTTAGTAGCAAGTTTGACAAGATTTTAACCAGGAGTAGTAGTGAACTTAACAGAGTATTGAAAGAAATTTGGCATGTCATTTTAGTGTAGAAAAGTATAAATACTGTAAAACTAAACTGAAATATGGCAGAAATGCTTTCAGAAAGCAAGTAATTGGAGATTTGGGGAGCATTTTCTATTAAACGTACAGTATTTAGTGTAATTTTAAATGATTAGTTTGATTGGTTGAGAAGAGGTTTGGTCTTTCTAGTTTTGGTACGGAATTTGCCGAGTACTATAGAGCTGTATTCATGATGGCAGATATGTTAAAGTAAATAGTGTTGTTTATATAATGTGTTGGGATATATGTTTTGAAATATGTATTTTGTCTGTTGGGCTTGTACTGTTACTTAAACTTTTGATCCTCCTTTTTGTTTTTTGATGGAAAAACATCATAAATGTTGAACCCATCTTGAGTATTTATTGTTGTTAAATCATAATAATTGGTTGACATTTTTATTTTCAAATATTTGCAGTAGGTCTGGCAGTGGTGGAGGTCGAAGCGGTAGGGGAAGTAGCAGCTCAACTTCTGCCACAACAACAGCTTCCACCACTCCAGCTGCTACCACCACCCCGACACCTGCACCTACCCCTGCTCATGGTATAGTTGAACATAAAGATGTAAATGTGTTTGTAAGACACTATAGAAATTAGTGTTAAACTTGAAACTCACATCAGGTTGAATCCTGTTCTAAATGTTGGTACAGCACCGAGACCAGCGATGGCCTGGCATCTTTCAGGGGTCAGCATTATATTAATGATATAAGTGGTTGGGCCCCCATTCCCTCGCATGTCTTTGTATCCCAGTTCTTGTGCAATAGTTGTCCCCGCTGTGCTTTACAATATATAGTTATATATTATTTGTTTTGTGGTTAATTTTTGACGCTCGTTTGTCTTGGTCACCCCATATCTCTTACCTCCGAGTTGAATGCTCTAAGGCCCTTAACCTACTTGAGGTTTTGTCCCATACTTCTTTGGAAGCGGATAGGAGCACGTTCCTGTTTACATTCCTCTCTTGTACTGTCTAAACTCGATTATGGTTACCCTGCTTACTTGTCTGCTTCTCCTCATACTCTTTGCCGTCTTGATGCTTTGCACCATAGTGGGTTGCGCCTTGGCTCTGGTGCCTTTCGTTTGACTCCTACTCTCGGCTTGTATGTTGACACTGGCTTCCTTTCTCTCCAGAACCGCCGTGATTGCTACTGTCTTCGCTACCTTGCGCAGTGCTTACAATACCCTCACTCTTGCCTATGTCGTGCTTTGACTTTTACCCCTCCTGTAGCTCCTGTCCCCCTTCACCCACCTCCCTCTTTCTGTTCGGTTATCTCGCCTGCAAAATTCTCTTTTGGTTAGTATTACCAATATTTCTCCTAGTGTTCCATCCTTGACCCCCCCTGTGGAGGGTCTCCGTTTGTAAATCCCTGACCCACATTACTAAAGCTTTTACCCCTCCTACAGTTCTGAAATGGCTTTTCCTTGAACACTTCTTCCCACTCCCGCTCCAATTCCATCCTTACTGATGGGTCTTAAGTTTGCAGACGGTGTAGGCCATCACATAACTTGTTATTTCCGGACCACACTATATATGTCGCCTGCCTCTGGAGACTTAGCATCTTCACGGCAGAACTTTATGCCATTCTCTATGCCCTGCTTTCTGACTGTCCCTTGCAGTCACTTGTCCCTCAATAGAATTCTTGGTGAATCGGATACATTTGATGTCGTTTGCCTTATGCGTTTCTGTTCTCATGTTGGCATCCTTGGTGATATTTAGCGCCCTCTGATTATTCCGCACATTTGATGGTGGTACATAGCCTTCCCGGTTTGGTGCCTTCTTTCGATAATCTTTTGATAATTACTTACTCTCTATAGATGTACATCAAAGTGTAAGTTGTATCTTACCTGATATCATAGGTTACTGTGATATCACTGGAAAGGATGTTAATTGAGGTCATGGTGACCTGACCACATGCTGCAAGGATATTTGCAACTATTTGGTTAGTACCGACAAACTAAATGCTGGCGTATCGGCCACACTATGCAATAGAATACAGTAATAAGCTTTTGTCATCTCTCACATAAGTAGACATTTGATACTTTGCCTCATAGTTGTGAATTGCCAATATGGATACATACTCTTGACTGAAATATTTTGGATGATAAACAGAACGGATTATTTGAATGTTTAATTAATGACCAAGTGTTTGGACAAGTATCCCTAGCTTTAAAATTAGATTTAAAAACCAATAGGATGTTGATAGTGTCTAGTTGTCGATTTAGTGTAGTTCATCGCCTGTAAATACAACTAGGACAGTAGAGCATACATGATATTTGGTATTGTATTTGGACTGTCAATAAAACAGTCATGGTACTATTTAATCAATCATCATTCATAGATTTTATTTCTTACTTTCAGGCCTTGGGAAAGAAGAAAGGTAAAGAGGAATGCAGTAAAAAGGAAGAAGAGAAGGAGGTTTGTGATAAAACAAAGGATCAAGATAAGGATGACGATGATGCCATGTCTGTTGACTAACTGGTTCCCATGGATATGTTTGCCTTAAATTTTATATCTTGTTTTACCATTGGCTACTTATGCATAGATTTTTAAAGGGACCTATGCCTCACTGTGGAATTGCATGTCAAAGGTATTCCTTTAATATTTATCATTTAGGAGATAGTGAAGATATGTGCCATTATTACAGGAGTGTACTGTCAGCATCACATTTTCATTATTGTTTTAGTTGATTTGTAATGTACAAGTTGGGATTTTTGAATGTAGTTTTGATAGTCTGAAGCAGGAGACTTAATAGAACACATTAAATAATCTACACACAAAAATAGTGTTAATAGCCTTTAGTAATCTTCAACAGTTGTGTGCACAGTAATAAGTGAGTGATCCCTCACTAGCTTAGTTGCCCTTGGGAGGTGGTGATCTTTGGGGGTTTAAATACCCCGAAATTACCATCTCTTAAGGGTGTGAGTAGTGGTGCATTAAGTTAAAGGCGCACCAGTTATGCCAGTTGCTGTAAGGCGTCTGTGCTGGCTAGGGTTCGAATCTCCTGGTGGGAAAGTGTTCCAAGGGATCTAGATAGATATATATATATATATATATATATATATATATATATTATATATATATATATATATATATATATATATATATATATATATATATATATATTATATATATCTGAAAACTCTCACCCCAGAAGTGATTTGAACCCATACTGCCAGGAGCAAGGCAACTGGTATGTACAGGACGCCTTAATCCACTTGACCATCACCACCGGACATAAGGAAGCTATTTGAACCACTTCCCCGCCGGCACTTGGATGGTATTCTTGGGCATGGCATTTTATCAAATCGCCTCATTCTTTAGGGCACACGTGAGGAACACAAATGCGAACCAGCCTGAATGGTCCCCAGGACTATATGCAAGTGAAAACTCGGTTGCATATAGTTCTGGGGCCAGGTAACATGTCCTGGGGTGACATTGGGAAGAGGGTCGTGGCTGGACACTACCTCGTGACTGTTCCTGGACCTAGTCGGGCATGTGTCGCTTTTGGTCGGCGGCTTGGTGATATTTAGCGCCCTCTGATTATCCCGCACATTTGATGGTGGTACATAGCCTTCCCAGTTTGGTGCCTTCTTTTGATAAATACTTATTTTGGGTCGGCGGCTGGAGCCCGTTGTGTGGACTTTGAGTTGAGATGTGAGCACCAAGCGTCTTGCAGGTTGTGGATTTTTGCGTATTTTGCTATCTGAAGAGAACATAGAACCCAAGCAAAGTGGCCGAAGTTAGGTTCAGCCAACGTACAAATCCCCTAGCAAAGTTATTCATTAATGTAGATTATTAAATGATATTGAATAAAATATAGAATAATCTTAACCAAGAAATGTAGAATACTGAATAATAGTTAATATTAATGCATAATATTATAGAATATTGAATAATAATAAATAATATTAATAATATTGATCCATGTTATTTACTAATAATCAATATTATTGAATATTATTGGAATAATATTGGATATTATTGGAATAATATTGGATGTTATTGAATAATATTGGATGTTAATGAATATTAAATAATAATAATCGATACTAATGAAAAATAATCTATATTGAATAATTTTCGATATTATTGAATAATAAATATTGAATAATATTCAATATTATTGAATAATATTAATATTGAATAATGTATATTATTCAATAGTATTGAATAATAATATTATTGAAGAATATCAATATTAAAGAATATTATTCAATACTAGCAGTACCTGGCAACGTGTTAGTGAGCCACAGCAACCTTCCTTGTCCGCCAATCTTCCCCACCATTCCCCCTCACCCATCTCCTCCCAACCATTCCCTACTCCCTCGTCCGATGCGTTCTCAAATGGTCTGATGTTCCCATAAGAAAATTGGGAACATGAAGTGATCTGATGTTGCCATCAGTGAAATATAAGAATTACATTTAAAAAAAGGAATGAAAATATGGGAAAAAAGTTATACTCATGAAATGATGGGTATGGTAAACAACACAGCTGAATTCACAGAAATAATGAAATCCTAATGCAAATAAATAAGAATGTATGAAAACTGAAATTATCAATGCAATGAGAAACATTGAAATGGAATTGTAACATATTTAGTATAGAATGTGTGTTGCTTTGCCATGCAACACATGATGGTGTTTTCAAGAAAAGCATAGTTTGACCTGTCACAGGTGTGGCATTTAGGTATACAAAAATGAGGCGTCTATTGAAAGGCAACGTCGTGTAAAAATTTCAAGGCAATCGGTAAAGAACATAAGTTGATTAGCGGTTATGCACAAACGAACATTTAATTTTTATAGAATGAAGGATATTATTAAATATTGAAGAAAATAGTAGGATTTGTAATAGTATTTTTAGGTAATGTCTAGTAGAATGTTTAGGGGATTCCTAGTGTGATTTGTTGTGAAATTTCTAGTAGGATTTATAGGTGATTTCTAGTAGGAATCCTAATAGTTTTTCTCGTATGAATTGTAGTAGGATTTATAGGTATATTTAGTAGGATTCGTAGTAGGATTTTTAGTAGGAATCCTAGTATGATTTGTAGGTGATTTATATTAGGATTCCTAATAGTATTTGTAGTAGGATTTATAGGGGATTCTTAGTAGGATTGCAAGTAGGATTTGTAGATGATTTCTAGTTGGATATGTAGGGGATTGCTAGTAGGATTGTTATTGGATTCTGAGTAGGATTGCTTGTAGGATTTCTCTAGTTGTCGAGATGCAGCGTTGGCTGTTTCTTGTTCACAGTAAGTTTAAGTTGGTTGAGTTTTGTTGGGTTCCCAGCCATATTGGTGTGTCTTTAAATGAGCGTGCGGATGCTGCCGTCAAGAAAGCTGTCCGCTCTGGTCCCATCTCTCGTACAGGTATTCCATATTCCGACTTTTACCCGGTTATCCATTCCTCCATCCTTACCCGTTGGCATGCTTCTTGGTCGTCTGTTACTGGTAACAAACTCGGTACTCTTAAATGTTGTGTTTCCTCGTGGCCGTTCTCCTATCACAGTAACCGGTGATGGGAAACGGCTCTGGCGAGGTTGCGTATTGGCCATACTCGCTTAACCCATGGTCACTTGACGGATCACCGCCCTGCTCCTTATTGTCCTAATTGCATTGTCCCTCTTATGGTCGTGCATGTCCTTCTTGAATGTCGTGACTTCCGGGACGAGCGTGTGTCTTGCTTTCCGACCGCCCCTCACGGTCACGTGTCCCTCGATAGAATTCTTGGTGACTCGGATACTTTTGATATCGTTCACCTTAAGCGTTTTTGTTCTCGTATTGGCATCCTTGGTGATATTTAGCGCCCTCTGATTATTCCGCACATTTGATGGTGCTACATAGCCTTCCCGGTCTGGTGCCTTCTTTTGATAATTACTTACTTACTTGAAGGAATTCTAGTATGATTTCTATGGCAATTTCTAGTAGGATTTGTAGGGGATTTTCTAGTAGGATTTCTTGGGTAATTTCTAATAGGTTTTGTAGGGAATTTCTAATAGGATTGTTAGCGGAATTTTCAGTAGAAAATCTTCCACTGTACTTGTATGTACAAAACAGTACAATACTTTGTATTGTACTTGTACAATAAAGTACAATACTTTGTATTGTACTTGTACAATAAAGTACAATACTTTGTACTGTACTCTGTATTGTACTTCACTTTACTTTAATGTATTGTACTGTAGTGGTCTGCACTATGCTGTACTATACACTAGTATACTGTTTTGTAATGTACCGCACCCTGTACTGAAAAGTACAGTATTGTATCCTGTACAGTAGCCTCTACTGCACTGTCCTATACTGTATTGTACTGTAGTGAACGGTACTGTACTGTATTGTAGGTTAGTGTACTATAATGTTCTGTACTGCAATGTACTGTATTGTACCCTGTATTTTACGGTACTGTATCTAACGTTACCTAGTAGGGTTAGATACAGAAAACGCTTACCCTAGCCTAGTCCAGTCTAGCGTAGGTTACTTAGCTTAGCTTAACACAGCATAATATAGCGTCATTCTGTAAAAAACGACTCATAGGAGTTCAAATGATCGAAGTGTAACCCACAATATCTTTATTAATCCAAATGACTGATGACTTTG
>WNGS01169498.1:48427561-48440294 GCA_020271785.1 Procambarus virginalis
TTTATCGACGAAATGACTTATGCAAAGGATACATAAAAGTTAATTAAAATTTATATATGGCTTAGTTCATCCTAATTCTTAGTCGTAATTTTATCATCATCATGATTCTTTACTGTTATAATTATAGTTTTGCAGCAATTGAGAGCCTGATACAGTGTATATTGAAATATATTTTATGCCAGTACAGAGTGTAAGTAAAGCAACTGGGCTTAAGGACAGTATGTTAATAAACCAACTTGGCACAAGTCCAGTATACTACTACATAACGGTAAACAGTAAACCATAATACTGTATGGTTTATTGCCAATAGCCAATATAGACAATTTTTTACATATGCTATATAAATACATTCTAAGAGAGCTAAATATTTTCTGAGAGGTGTTCATATTAAATGTTTACCATTTCTCCAGGTTGAAGCAAGAATCTTCATTTTAAACATGGATCATTCCAAGGTAGAAGTTCACAATACCAAGTTCTGTTGATTTTTGTACAGAAATTAAGCTTTGTCCATTTTATTACCCCTTTTGCTTTAATTTTGAAAATGGTGTCAGAAGCTTATCAAGTGCTTTTCATGCCATGGGAATACTTTAAATGCATAAAGATACTTTTGTGATTGAGAAAATTAGCAAGTGCTTTTTTGTACTATGGTATTGGGTTACAGTATATTATACACTAGAGTATATATTATTATATTTGTATGCATTGTTGATAAGGTATGATAATTTGTTCTGGTTGTATGTCCTGTTTTGTCAGATTTTTTGTTTTCATATGAATCATTAATATTAACAATTTGATATATTGTTACAAAAATGTTGCTTATGTGAGTCATGTTGCTTGATCCATCTGCATTATTACATTGATGATAATTGGTCCAGTGTCTAGTAAGTTTTGTTGAGGCAATGCATGTGAAAGGTTTCATTCTATGCAGTGATTCTTAGAATGTTATGTAGTGTGGATATACATGTATACGCATGCATGTGCGGACATATGCGCGTACGCACGCATGCAAGCGCACACATGCACACCAAGAAAGTTGGCAAGCAGGAATTTTTGAATTCCTGCTATTTCAAGCGCAGGCTGTCATAATTTCAAGCTAAGTAAAAAAATTCACTGAAAAATGTATGAGATCAGAACAGAGAACAGAGTTGTGCACAGTTGGAATCATTTGAATGAAAGGGTGGTGTTTGCCAAAACCACAGAAAACATAAAAAATTATTACACTGTGTACCAAATTTTTAGTTTTTTTTTTGTTTCTGGGTAGTGAATGTTATTTTCTGATTGGATCTGCCCCCACAGAATATAAATTTTCTTTGACCCTTGCCTCAGACAGCTTGGGAAAGACATCTTGAAGGTACTTGAAGACTGCTGTCTTATGAAACAATATCACAGTCCTAGATAGGGAGTCCTTAAGCTGTCCCTAAGCAAAGGTCGAAGCAAATTTTGAGGGGAACAATAGTCATTTTCTACAACTGTATTTTGGAGGCATAAGTGCAGTAATCGGAAAATAACACACATAGAATCCTTCAAGTCCATCTGATCCTTTCTAGTGTGTGTGTGTAGCCATGCATGTGCTCTTAGTGAAACTTTGATAGTTATCTTTTGGACAATATACTAGATTCAACGGTACATATTATTAGTGTGGGTGCTTGTTCTCTGGGCAAGTATATTGTTAAAGTTCATTTCCATTATCAATGCATGTTAAGCAAATACTAGGTGTTTGTACAGTAGGTAATTTTTTGTTACCACAAAACATGATAATGGTAAGCATTTGTTTTAATCTTATTGTTTTGTAACAACAACATTGGTTGTTTAGACTAGTTAAGAATTGTCATAACAAAATTATTACTTCCATCTTTTGTTTATACATTTTATGCAAAATAAGATCATTTATATATGAAATATTTTTGCCCAAGAGCAAACAAATTTTTAGTATCCTTTGGTGTTAACATTCTCAATATTGATGTTTATTGCTGTAGTGATCGGTCTCGGTTTGGTGCCTTCTTTTGATAATTACTTATTTGTTGTAGTGATCGAAGTCATATTTATTTTTTTGAGTTTGTTTAAAATGTTAATACTCAATGCAGTCAAAGGTGTCTATGGGACCAAATGGCCATTAAAAAATCCTTTACTAGGCTGATTAAGGGACCACGTTAATTATTAAAAAGTTAACGAGGAAACTCGTTAAACCGTTTTTGTGTGTTCAGCTGTGTTGTCCATGGTTCTCTTGGAGCTTTTGTCAGATATTTTGTTGCCACTGAGCTAAACTTCTTGCTAAAAGTAGCAAGTTTTACAATATTTGAAGCGGTATTGCATTTTATTTTGTTTACTTTTTTGTGTATGTATACATGAGTGCACATTTATCATGATGGCAAAACACACACACAACTTGTGAACATAGTTCTCTCTTTCTTGCAATGGCTTACCAAACATGAGAAACTTCTAAAACCACACAGAGGTTTTTTGAAACTATATGAGGTGACAAACAGGGGAAGATCTTTTGAAACTATAGCAATAGGTAGATAAATAAAGAACAAAAATGTATAGAAGACACCTTGAAGAATGTTGTCACAAATAAGAATACTGCTACTGGAACAGCCTCCACAGGGAGAGACTGTGTGCCAAAACCACATAGTGTAAAAACTTAAAACTGATTTTTTTTATATAAATTTAAATGTGTAACTGTCTAATTGTATACTCATTTTATATTTTAATAGTTATACTTTTGGTTGTTAAATAGAATATATTTTTACTTCTTCAAAGGTAAATTAGTACTGTATAGTTAAATGTCTTGTAAATGTAAATAGGCAATCAATTTTACATACAGTACTATTACATTCAATTTTAAAGGATTTAAAAATTTGGTGTAATAAAATTTTGAACTCGATGTTTTTAGATTCTGCTACTCTGAACAAAACGTTCCAAGTAGCACAGGCTATGGTGAGCCCATAGTGGACTTACCTGGCACAGGAGTGGGGCTGTAACTGGTTTAGAACTGTAATTATTTTCAAATGAACAAATTGTTAGATAGAATGTTTTTACAGAAAGACGTGGTGGTACTTAACTAGACTTTTGAGTTTGAAGGATCGTGGTGGATAACAGTACAGTATTTAAAAAAATTTGACACCTTTGTATGAATTATGCTAAAGAAAATTAGTTAAGTTTTGGCTAATAACTTCAGATTTTTAAAATATTCCTTATGTTATCATGCTTGCTTTGTTTTCCAAGTATTTATACAGTGCAATTTTAATGTTAGTATTTGTAAAGTATTATAAGGCTGCCTAGTTGGTAAACTCTGGGCTCAGATGAGCATACCCCGGTGACAAAGTCATGCACATCCTGTCAGTCAGGATGAACCTTGCCAATGTGTGTGTGTCATTATTATCAGCAGGTGTGAACTTTGACCGTCATGAGACAGGTTAGTTTTACCCGACTGTTAAACTTCACACAAGACGACGAGAAGCACTTTCATGCTTACCTTGCGATGATTTTGGGGCTTGACGTCCCCATGGCCCGTTGCTCGACCAGGCCTTCTGGCCTGCTCCTCCAGGCCTGGTAGCCATTAATTACATAGAATATAGCTTGAATAGAGTATGGTACTTGTATATTGGCACAGTTCTCTTGAACTTGGATATATGGATGAACATGATTATAAAAAGCTATGCCCACTTAAACCTGACCATCAGTACTTCATGTGATTGTTCAATACTTATGTGTGTTGTGGTTACTCTGGTTTGTATTTAGATTTTATAAAGCATTAACTTTTCATAATTTTATATATAAAAATTGTTTGGATATACAGTATGTCAATTCTAAAAGTTGTTTTTGTCTTGAGAAGTGCTCTTGGTTACAGGCAGGTGTATGCTAAACCTTAGGGATAAGTCAAATGTATGTAAATGAGCAATGTTTACTTTTCAATTATCCATGGACTATATACCTAGTTATCTTTAGTTTGGTGGCGGGTGACTAGGAATGCTCCGCCTCAACAAGTTGCTTTATTTTAGTTAGCTTTAGCCATTACCACCACTTGTGCCTAGTATTTTGTCCATCAGGAAATGAATGTTGCATGTGTTAACTGTATTTAACAAACACAGAGGTTGGAAATGTTTGTTTCATTGTTTAAAGAATTACAAATTGTTAAATTGTTAAATATAGAAGTGCTGATACTTTTCTTGTTTATAGTACCCACTTAATTTTAAAGGTTAGCTAATCACCAAGGCTCTCTGATTATTTAACACTCTGATGGTGCTACATAGCCTTCCCGGTTTGGTGCCTTCTATTGATAATTACTTACTTTGTTATATAGATGCTGATGATTATTTGCTGGTATGCGTTCGCTACTTGAACTACTGTGTACTTATTTACGTATCCAGAGATTAGTTCAGAGTAAAACCATGCTTTTCCAAATTCTACATTACATACCATCATTATAATAGATAAATATGTCGTATTTCTTCATTACTTATATAATGCAAGGAAATTTTGGGGTATGATTAGGTAGCTATGGGTGGCTTTGGGTAAATACAGTACATGGACTCGCTCTAGGTGTGTGTGTGTAGACCCGTACACATTAGCCAATCAATTGTGTAATTAACATGCATTCATATTAATAAGACATTACAGTGTCCTTAAAAAGGTTAAGGTTGTTTATATGCCTTTTGCCACTTTAGCACTCATAATGTCCTGTTCCTAAGCAATTAACAGTACATATTGTTTTCTAAGCAATTAACAGTGCATATTGTTTTCTAAGCAATTAACAGTGCATATCATTTTCTAAGCAATTAACAGTGCATATCATTTTCTAAGCAATTAACAGTGCATATCATTGACATAGATTTATTGTACTGCCTAGCTAGTTCAACAACCCGTGTACCATTTTCATGTTTACGAATGATCCCTTGATTTTCCTCTGGTCATCCTCACGTGTGTTTTCTTGAATTGAACCTTACCACTGGCTTTCTTGGGACCCATGGCAAGATACATAATAATAACTTATGTTCAAATACCCAAAAATCCAAAAAACATTGAAATTCTTCACAAAGAATTCAAGCGCGATTGTCACTAGGTGGGAGGCACGGTGACTGGTAGGTCACCGTGCCACCTTGTGCTAGGTCAGCCATACGCGTATCAACAAACTACTCAATGGTCTTCTTTCTCCCCTTTCCCTCCAGCATTTTAAGACAGTCAAGTTTTGCTGGGTTCCAGCCATATTGGCATTTCTTTAAATGAGTGTGCAGATGCTGCCGCTAAGGAGTCTTGGCCTTTGAGTCTAAGGAGCATCTGGACTTCTCATTTCCCGCAAAGGTGTTTCTTATTTCGACTTCTACCCAGTTATTCATTTTCAGTTGGTGGCCGTTGGCAGGGTCGTTGATTTTCTATTACTGGTAACAAACTGCTTGCTCTTCAGGATAGTGTCCCTCTATGGCGTTCCTTCTACCACTGTAATTGGCGGTGGGAAATGGCTCTGGCGAGGTTACATACTGGCCATACACGTTTAACTCACGGGCACTTAATGGAGCACTGCCCTGCTCCTATTGTCCAAACTGCATTGTCCCTCTTACCCTTGTTGAATGTCTTGACCTCCAGGATGTGCGTGCGTCTTGCTTCCCTACTGTCTCTCGCAGTCACCTGTCACTCGTTAGAATCCTTGGTGAATCGGATACCATAGATATAATTCGCCTTATGCACTTTTTTTTTTTTTGAGATATATACAAGAGTTGTTACATTCTTGTACAGCCACTAGTACGCGTAGCGTTTCGGGCAGGTCCCTGGAATACGATCCCCGCCGCGAAGAATCGTTTTTTCATCCAAGTACACATTTTACTGTTGCGTTAAACAGAGGCTACAGTTAAGGAATTGCGCCCAGTAAATCCTCCCCGGCCAGGATACGAACCCATGACATAGCGCTCGCGGAACGCCAGGCGAGTGTCTTACCACTACACCACGGAGACATGTTTGAGAACGGGTCGTTTTTCTCAGCCTCTAGAGACCTTGACTTCCCAGGACCCAGCGCCAGAAGCTGGTTTGTGAGGATAACTGAATTACAGGAAATGTTCCTCTTATCCTGAAGAATGTTGAAGGCGAGAAAGTTGAGACGTTGCTCTTACTGAAGGTGCAAAGCGGCGGATACTTATAGTCAGAAGTATGGGATTGGGTGATCATCAACTCAGATGTGTGTGATAGGGTCGATGTGGCCCATCGAACAGCCAACCCTTTGTACCATCATTGTGAATATCAGGTTTATTGTGTTTTCGTTCCTAGTTGGTTCTGTAATCTGTTGGTTGAGCGAGAATTTGTCGCAGAAACTCAACAGTTCTCTGACCTGCGGTGGATTATTTCTAGGTTGGTTTCCTGCTATGATGTTGTTTGTTATTCTCCATCTTAAAATGGTCAGGTTGAAGTCTCCAAGGACTATAATATTTGGTACTGGGTTTGCCAGGTTATCAAGGATATTCTCTATTTTGTGTATCTGCTTTGAATTCCTCAACTGTTGCATTTGGCGGTTTATATATTAGAATAACAACTAGAGTTTATTTGTTCTACTTTGATTCCAAGTACCTCTACCACCTCATTGGTTGAGTTTAGTAGCTCTGTACATACCAGATCCTCTTTAACAAGCAAGATCTTAAGTCGTTTGAAAGCAAATATTTATCATCCAGTATTGTGTCAGGAACTTTGAGTTGTTGTGTTTCTTAGTCTGTTATTGCATATACTGTATATTGTTGTTGAGCGGCCATTAACAGTTCTTGACTGACGGACGATTACTACTTCACTGCCAATTCCATTGCAAATGTTGCTCTGTTGTACCTGTTGTTCTTTTGCAGCATTTACAATAGAATGTTGTATTTGGTTTGTGAATTAGATTTGAAATTAACAACTTCAAACATTCAAGCTGGGGATCATTATTGGTTCATTAAAGACTCGTTCTTATTTGGGGAAGCTCTGTACCTCAAGGTACAGTCCTTGCACCACTGCTTTTCCTTATTCTCCTATCAGATATAGACTCAAATACAAGGCACAGCTTCGTATCATCCTTTGCAGATGGCACAAAAATCAGCATTAAAATTACCTCTGCTGAAGACATTGAAAAACTACAAGCCGATATTAATAAAGTTTTCGACTGAGCAGCAGAAAATAACATATTGTTTAACAGTGATAAATTCCAGGTACTCAGATACGGTAAAAATGAGAACCTTAAACATAATACAGGGTACAAAACAATCAAATTTGCCCATAGTAGGAAAGCAACATGTAAAGGATTTGGGAATAATGATGTCTGACGACCTAACATTTAGGGAGCATAACCAAGCATATATTGCGTCAGCCCGAAAAATGATAGGATGGATTACGAGAACTTTTAAATCAAAGGATCCCATCACAATGGTTGTACTCTTCAAGTCACTTGTGTTGTCCCGTCTCGAGTACTGCTCAGTACTCGCTTCCCCCTTCAGAGCAGGGGAGATTGCTGAAATAGAGGGAATACAGAGAACATATATGGCATACATAGACGCGATATGACAGGATGAACAACCCAGCGGGTTTTCTTCCTATTGGGGAGTGTTGTACATGCTGCTATGACGGTGTGTCCACTCACAAGATGAGTGGCGCTGCCCAATAAACTCGCCCCTCGGGGCAAAATTTAAATTTAAATTTAAAATAGACGCGATAAAGCACCTAAATTATTGGGATCGTCTGAAAGCTCTCCAAATGTACTCAATAGAAAGAAGACGAGAGATATATCAAATAATATACACCTGGAATATACTGGAGGGCCAAGTACCAAATCTACACAGTAAAATAAGAACATACTGGAGTGAACGATATGGAAGAAAATGCAGAATAGAACCAGTGAAGAGCAGAGGTGCCATAGGCACAATCGGGAAACACTGTATAAACAATGAAATGGAATGAACAGCACATGGCAAGTATTTTTGTTTTCGTCGTCGTCTTTGTCGTCGGTCGCAAGGCCGTTCTCGTCGACGTCGGTGGCGGCTCTGGAGAGCCTCTTGGTGTTAGTTGTGGGAGTTTCGGGTGGTCCGTTGTCGTCTTTGGATGTGGTGTCTTCGTTGTCGACCAGGACTAGGAGGCCTGGTCGACGACCGGCCGGGGACGCTAAGCCCCGGAAGCACTTTTAGAGTCAGAAAATAACTCCACTACCATTGAGCTTAAGGTATTCAGTGGCTAGATAAATGCCCAATAGCTCGGTCTGTGTCGTGCTTGCCCAGTTGTTCAATCTCTGTGTACTAGACATGATCATTTCATTCCCTTTATACACTGCACATGCACAACCTGTTCTACCAGTGCCTAACTGCACACAACCATCAGTAAAGGCATAGGATTCAGTCGGTTTGAGAATTTGAAGATGACTGTCAATAGCTTCTAATGTTATACATGTCAAAATGTCAGTGTTATACATTTGTTTAACACTGATGGGGGTATAATGCAGACCTCCACATCTTTCCAAGGGGGAATATAGTGAACAGTTTTATCAGGGTTAAGAGACACATTCAGTTTCTGAAGATTATAGGCACAAGAACTGAGCCACACACTGTAGGGAGCTTTTTGCGGTGGATTGAGGGAACAGTCAGAATTGTTTAGAATGGATCTCAATTTAATTTGAATAGAGCTGGGGGGACCATTATTTTTCAAAGTTTTGGCGCAAAACATAGTACTAAGTAGAACTATTCTTTCGTAAATGGAAGGTAAGTTTAGTTCCTTTCTCATGTTAACAATTCTGACAGTTCTAGGACAACCCAGGATGATGCGCATGACATCATTCTGTACTACATCTAGGCACCCGTGGTGAGACGCAGGAGGAGAACCTGAACGCCACCACACGGAGTGACCCCCAACTAAGGTGTAAACACCCAGCGCCGGCGGTCCACACCCGACACAGCTCCCCTGGCACTTTACAGTGAAGTACTCCTATACTCGGTGATGGCACAGTGCTCCCTAGACCTTACGGTGAAGTGCCCACAGGTTCCCCCCTTACACAGTGCTCCCAGGACTCCCCTCCCCCCAAGTGGCAGATGACAGTCCAGGAACACATAATCCAGCGACGTCGGGTTAAACTACCCAGTCCTATGTAGACATGCCACTCGCGGGGCTCCGAGACGCAGCACCCCTCGACCTGTCTGGCAAATGCAACTTCTCCAGGTAATAGCCCCGTCTCGGTAAAACCTTGGGACGGTGCCCCCGGCGCACCTAACCTACTCAGGTCCTCGGGACAGTTGAGGTGTCAGGTAAGTGAGGGACGATCAGGGGGAGTGAGGCCCCACACTTGAAAACCTATCCACCGCTGCCCACTGGATAGGGGGGGGGGGGTGTAAACTATCCACCGCTGCCCACTGGATGGGGGGGGGGGTGTAACCTATCCACCGCTGCCCACTGGATGGGGGGGGGGGTGTAACCTATCCACCGCTGCCCACTGGATGGGGGGTGTAACCTATCCACCGCTGCCCACTGGATGGGTGGAGGGGGGTGTAACCTATCCACCGCTGTCCCCTGGATGGGGGGGTGTAACCTATCCACCGCTGCCCACTGGATGGGTGGAGGGGGGTGTAACCTATCCACCGCTGTCCCCTGGATGGGGGGGGGGTGTAACCTATCCACCGCTGTCCCCTGGATGGGGGGGGGGTGTAACCTATCCACCGCTGCCCACTGGATGGGGGGGGGTGTAACCTATCCACCGCTGTCCACTGGATGGGGGGGGTGTAACCTATCCACCGCTGCCCACTGGATGGGGGGGGGGGTGTAACCTATCCACCGCTGTCCCCTGGATGGGGGGGGGGTGTAACCTATCCACCGCTGCCCACTGGACGGGGGGCAAATGTAGCCAATATATAACACTGACGATTTATCTACAAAACTAACCCTTGGCTGAATGTATCTTAGCTTAAAAACGGCCAAATTTCACGTGAGATGAGGTGGGAGAGGCTTGCTACAATGGTGGTATTTGCCAACACAACCAGGAACGATTGCTCGTCAATTTGCAAGCTTGCTAGTTGCTTAATTAGCGTCGCAACCCTTCATTTACCTCTAAACATCACCAACGTATATTTATTTATTTGATTTGGGCAATGAATGAACCCTGCAACGGATATTAAATAATAAACTTGACATATGGAGTAGTATTTTATACATTAACGCGATGTCATCAGTCGTCTTGAATAATTAAGATCTTGTAGTAAATAATGCATTCTCATCGTTTAATTCTAATAAGTCATTTTTGGGAGAATAACGTTATATATGCTATTCTCTGTTCTGTTCTTTGTTCTGTTTTCTGTTCTGTTCTATGCCCTTTTCTGTTCTGTTCTGTTCTATATTCTGTTTTCTGTTCTGTTCACTGTTCTGTTCTCTGTTCGGTTCTATGTTCTCTGTTCTGTTCGGTTACGTTCTCTGTTTTCTGCTCAGTTCTCTGTGCTGTTGTCCTTTCTATTCTCTGTCCTGTTCTCTGTTCGGTTCCTTGTTCTGTTCTCTGTTCTGTTCCGTTCTCTGTTCCCTGCTCAGTTCTATGTTCTCTGTTCTGTTCTCTTTTCTGGTCTCTGTTCTATTCTGTTTTCTGTTCTGTTCTATTTTCTGTTGTGTTCTCTGTTCTGTTCTTTGTTCAGTTCAATGTTCTCTGTTCTGTTCTCTTCTATTCTTGGTTCTCTGTTCTCGGTTCTCTGTTGTGTTCTAGGTTCTCTGTTGTGTTCTAGGTTCTCTGTTGTGTTCAAGGTTCTCTGATCTTTTACGTTAAGAGAGGAGAATAACATGATATAATGAGGACTGAAGCACGAGTTGGCGTTATTGCGTAAGACACTATAGACATAGTTGCCAAATGTTGCTAGTTATTAATTACTATGGCTGCAACCCATCCTCCGAATTGACAGTAAGGTTTAATACTAAGTGTAATAAGTACATTTCCTTACTGTCATACAATTTTTTAAATACTTATTTTTACATGCAAAATATGCTAGCAAATAACAGAAGTACAGACAGAGAGGCAAAACAAAAGAACAAAGTTAGATGCCCGAAGGGCCACAGAAAAAACGCAGAACACAGCACATAAAACAGAAATACTTGGTGAAACATATATGCGCTCGGTGATTGTACACTGGTCAACAATACACTGGAATAGTGACGCGTCAACGAATAAGCTGCACTGTCACTTAACATAAATAGTGAAAGTAGGATAATTTTAGCCCTGTAGTCCAGATGTACATTCATATTTCTCCGGAAAGTCTGCCTTTGGAAGCCGGACGCAATACCCATCGCAAAGACTCGCAATAGCAGGATTAATAAGCGCAAAAGGACGCGCCAACACATCCAGAAATCCAGTCATAAATGAATGGGAACCCACACACTAACTGGGCACGGAGGGAGCGTCAACACCCGCTACTAGGATTTCTATTAGGATTAGGTGATTTCTATTAGGATTTCTTGAATGATTTCTAGAATGATTTCTAGGGGATTCCTAGTAGGATTCTTAGTAGAATTTCTAGTAGGATTTCTAGGTTTCCAGTAGGATTTCTAGGTGATTCATAGTAGGATTTATAGTAGTATTTCTAGTAGTATTTCTAGTAGTATTTCTAGTAGGATTTCTAGTAGAATTTCTAATATCATTTCTAGATAATTTCTAATACGATTCCTAGTAGGATTTCTAGTAGGATTCCTAGTAGTATTCCTAGTAGTATTTCTAATAGGATTTTTAGGGAATTCCTAGTAGGATTTCTAGGTGATTTCTAGTAGGATTCCTAGTAGGATTTCTAGGATTTCTAGTAAGATTTTAGGTGATTTCTAGTAGGATTTCTAGGGAATTCCTAGTAGGATTTCTAATAATTGGCATATTTTCGGTATAAAATGTCAGAATTTCAAACTGCGAATACGTGCAGAGAGCCAAAATTTGGCTCCAAAATATGGCTCAGGTATCGGATTTGGGATGTTTGGGATATTTTGAAAACTGCAAGGGGTTTGGGCAAAATGTGACCCACGGCCGCTTTCAGTAATTGGCATATTATCGATACAAAAAGTCGGAATTTCAAACTGCGAATACGTGCAGAGAGCCAGAATTTGGCTCCAAAATATGGCTCGGGTATCGAATTTGGGATGTTTGGGATATTTTGAAAACTGCAGGGGGGTTTGGGCAAAATGTAACCCACTGCCGCTTTCAGTAATTGGCCTATTTTCTGTATAAAAAGTAGGAATTTCAAACTGCGAATAGTTGCAGAGAGCCAGAATTTGGCTTCAAAATATGGCTTAGGTATCGAATTTGGGATGTTTGGGATATTTTGAAAACTGCAGGGGGATTTGGGCAAAATATGACCCACTGCCGCTTACAGTAATTGGCCTATTTTCTGTATAAAAAGTCGGAATTTCAAACTGCGAATAGGTGCAGAGAGCCAGAATTTGGCTCCAAAATATGGCTCAGGTATCGAATTTGGGATGTTTGGGATATTTGAAAACTGCAGGGGGTTTGCCACTTAACACCCTCTTGCCTTGGCCGTTGGCGTTCCTTAGTACTTACCCGCTTACCCTGGGGGCCAGGCACAGATGCCGTTGTCCCGGCTGATGAAGTCCAGCCGATGATTCAGCAGCTGGTGGCCAGCTGGTGGTGTTCCAGCTGGGCACGCCCTGGGGGCCAAGCAAAACTGCTGTTGTTCCGGCTGAGGTGGTCCCAGCCGATGATACAGCAGCTGATGGCCCAGATGGTGGTGCTCCAAGCTGAGCATGCCCCTGGGGGCCATGGACAGCTGCT
>WNGS01169498.1:48441294-48451449 GCA_020271785.1 Procambarus virginalis
GCAGCAGCCGACGTAAGACACCCAGAGGTCGAACCAAGTGATAGCGAGAGGTAGAAGGGACGTCCCCGAAGGAATCTGAACAGCCGACGAAGCCAAACCCAACCCTGCGGGCATACCATCACAGCAAGTTCAGACTCCTGCACAAACCTTCGAGCAACCACCTCGTGACCCGAGAGCTCCCAAAAAACAGGCAAAGGGCAGAGCCGCAGCCACAGCAGAGCTTCCGGAGGAAGAGACAAGGAAGCGGTCCAATAGCCTCAAACAAGACCCAGTCAAGACCAAACCTGAGAGAGACCCAGATAGGACTTCCTCCAGTTTACCAGGATCCCAAACCCGGCGAGCTGGGAAAAAAACAAATCCCTGGTGAGCAAACACGCAGACTGGCTGGTAGCCCACACCAGCCAGGCTTCAAGGTAGGCCAGAACCCGAACCCTAAGAGACGAAGACGGGCTATGACCCGGATAAGGCGTATGAACACGTGAAGTGTCAGATTCAAGCCAAATAGAAGGCAACGAGAGAGGTAAGCCTGATGCCCCACAACAAAACTGAGCCAGTCCCTGAACCCCGGATGAATTGGACATGCCAATACATGTCCCAAAGACCCAGGGACACCATCCAAGTACCCAACTCCAAGAGAAGACGGACCTGGGACAGAGTAGTCATCCGAAAGCAGGGGGGCCAATAGACCCAGGGCTTCAGACGGGACAAGTCTAGAATAAACTGCAGGTCGTGCAGTCCCGCTTCGGAATTATAAACAGGCAGGAAAGCAACCCAAGGGATGAGGACATTTCAACCACACCCAAGCAAACCCACTCCAAGATGACCTGACAGAGCGCATGAGAGGAAGCCTGCCCCGAACCCCCCGAAGGGGAAGGGGTAAACCAACACCACCGCAGGCCGCAAGAAACAACCCGAAAAGCCCACAAATCTTGGGACCAAGCGTTGGCGAACAGCACGAGCCTCCTCTCCACATCGCCCCATCAATGGGATGAACTGCGAAAAAAGCCGCCACCCCTTATGCGAAGCCGACTTACGAGCAAAGCGATCACCATACCAACCAATCATCATCAGTTCCAAAGGCTGCGCCGGCTCCGAAACTGGTACCACTGGCCTGCCACGACGGGAGGAACCCCAAGCCCTGGCACGACCCCATCCGGGAAGACCACCCACGCGCCTTCTCCCCCTCCCCCAGAGAACCAACAAGTCCGACATAGGATGACAACTTGAAGAGGCTGCTTGCAGATATTGCACCACCACAGACTCTGCAAAGAGCAAAGGACAAAAAGGCATAGAAAATCTAAGTCAGAGCCCAGGAGGATTCCATGGACTGAGCGAGCACCACCTGCCAACACGCGAGATGAGGAGCAAAGAGCAGACACACCACCTCCCGCAGGATGGGCGCAAACAGCTTCAACAGAGCAGCCGATGCCCGCACTGCCGAGACCAGCGCACCAGACCCAGGGTAGGCCCCAAATACCTCCGTGTCCTCCTCTAGCCAGTCCGAAGACAGTTTGAGAAGGGAAAGAAATGCAAGACTGAACCCAAATGGCCTGGCCACAAAAGTATCAGCAACCAGGACAGCCAAAAGGAGGAAACCTGCACATGAAGCCATGTACCAAGCCGACATCCCGAGGAAGGGCAGGGACGAACAAACACGCACCGAGGCATTCAAACTCCCCCCCCCCCCCCCCCCGGTAAACCTGAAACACCGTAAGAGCCTCTCGCCACTCAAGTGGTGTGGGACCAACAGAACATATGCCCTCCAACGAAAAATAGGGCAGTCCACCAACCAGAACGACGGGACCTCGTAACGAACCCAATAAGGAAAGGAAGAGCCAAACTCAAAAGAGGTATGATCTATTATCGAGGCACAATCAGGGTTGCACAGAAGGTAACCCATCAATGGCCTCCAACACCTCATGAGGCTGGATGCTGGAGGCCAAAGATTTCCGAAAGGAAGGAACCAAAGTACCCAAGGAAACCCGGAACCGAACCAGGGAGTGGCTGACGCCATATCAAATTCGTACAAGGTGTAGGGGGGGGGGGGATAAGAAAACCCCCACTCCCTGCAGCAACATGCCCGTGCTCAGAGAGCACCAAACCCCAAGCCAGGTCAAGGGGGCCCCAAGCCCCCCAAATCAGCCCCGGGAACCTCCATATCAGAACCCAGGGCCAAGCCATCCTCCAAACTCTCTGCCTCAAAAGAAAAGGCAGAAGCCGCTGGTAAAGCTGGAATGAAGGGGGCCCACTAGTCAGACCCAGAAGCACTGGGTGGAGAAACGGACTCGAATGCCTCTGTCGCCATACTAGATGCTGCCCGAGTCTCACCACCAACTAAACCCTGCCCCGACTCTGAAACCCCTCAGACACTTCGCTGCCGGCAGCAGTTAGGAACAGGGACGAACAAAAAGCAGGGAAAGGACTAGAGGGCACGGACAGGGTGAACTAGAGTACAAGCAAGCAACACCACTCGCAGGACTCCGGGTCGAAGGTGTCACCGACCTAACAGGCAGCATGATGCAGGCAGAACAGGTGGTTGTCCCCCTGAGAGAAAGGGACATAGCAACCCTCAAACTCCCACAAAGCTAGATGGGGGACCCAGGGGACAAATCCATCAGACCACTGAGCCCCAGTAGGGTTTTCTAGGGCCCTTAGACACTCTGCTAAGGGAAGCCCCTGGCAAGGTACTGCTGACCCTAAACTACCAAGCGAACGTACTAATTGCTGAACCCCCGAGGACGTGTACACACACAGGGACGTAGCGGAGGATCACCCAGAATAATAAGGGTCAACACCACCATGAAGCAGACCCTCCAACAGGAAAAAGGAAAGAAAAGAAAAAACCCGCACAAGTACAAAGTCACCAGGCCGAACAGAGCCGGCCGCTGTTATAAGGTGAAACCAAACTGCACAGTACCTTGTGCCCCCAACCAGTGATAAAGCTATCTCCTACCCACAGGCAAACCGGAGCGCATGAAACACCCCAGCTGACTCTCAGGCCGGGCAATCGCCAAGCAGCAAGAGACCACAGTGGAAGTAGATCCCGAGCGACTTGTGGAAGATAACCCTAAGTCACAAGGGCAAAACTTACAGGGCATTTAGGAAAGAGAACCCTAGGCGCATGCTGCCTGAGTACTGGTGAAAATGCTCCTGGCTCGCACACCACCACAGGACAGGACCACACCACAAGGTGCAGCACTGGAACAAATCTTTAGCCAGAGTCGCACGACCATGAGATCTCACTTGGGGGCCTGATAGCAGAGAGGACAGCGCTATGGATTCGTAATCTTAGGGTCCGGGTTTGATCCCCGGTGATGGCAGAAACAAAATAGGCAGTTTCTTTCACCCTGATGCCCCTCAGGTACCTATTTACTTAGCAGTAAATAGGTATCTTGAAAGTTAGACAACTGTTACGGCCTACTTCCGGGACGTGTGTGTGTGTGTGTGTGTGTGTGTGTGTGTGTGTGTGTGGGGGGGGGGGGGTTATCTTGAGATCTTGAGGTTATCATGAGATGATTTCAGGGCTTAGTGTCCCCGCGGCCCAGTCCTCGACCATGCCTCCACCGCTAGGAAGCAGCCTGTGACAGCTGACTAACTCCCAGGTACCTATTTACTGCTAGGTAACAGGGGGCATCAGGGTGAAAGAAACTCTGCCCATTGTCTCTCGCCAGCACCCGGGATCGAACCCAGGACCACAGGATCACGTGTCCAGTGTTCTGTCCGCTCAGCCACTAGGGGAGGAGGGGAGAAAAAAATTAGTAGTTAGGAACAGTCGATTGATTGACAGTCGAGAGGGGGGCCGAAAAAGCAGAGCTCAACTAGGTGAATATACTAGCTAAGTACATCAGCCACAGAACTGGGGGGGTGGACAGCCGGTGCAGGGGGTATGGGGCCCCCCCTTCCCGAGGAGGGGGAAGCTGCACAGATGGTTTGCTCATTTTTCGGTTGGGGGGTTATGTCAAACAGTTCGGCTTTCAGTAGCAATAGTTTAACGAGATAGGGTTTATTTTGGGGCGCCTACCTTTCTGGATACCTGACCTGGTTGATGGCAGACACAGAATGCTTCCAACCACAAAGGGGTTTCTATAGGCCATTGCTCCTCGTGCCTCTCTGAAGGGGGCCAGGTTCTGGTTTGTGGTCCCTGGTAGGCCTAAGAACTCCATTTGTTTGCAAGTGGTCTAATACATTCATATCAGCCCGGATAGCTCTGGGGAGCTGAAGGGGGATCCCCCCCAGAAAATAATTGTAAATAACAATGAAAGAATTGTGCTCAGCTGCAGTAAGCTATATGTAATTTTACTACAGCATTACAGTATTTAATATACAGCCAGCGACATGCTTAACGAACTCCTTTTTTTTTCCAAAACTGCCTGTTATCCGATTTGTGTTTGGATAACTGGTGGACCAGGCAGTCTGAGTAAAAATGTACAATAAAGATGGAACTAGTTTGCCCAGAGACCGTACACAGTGCCACTTGAGCAGTGTTCATACACTAATGGATAGCTTGGAATCTTTAAACTCTGCCATGGCATTAGGTATATTAGAGTACATGGTGAAAGACAGTTTGCTGAGGTTACCTCATCACCTTTAATATCCACTTCAGTCAACCCCCAGCACTATTATCATCCACCACCACCTTTTCTATTTAAATAATGTTCCATCAACTATAATCTTCAAGTGAACAAGTGGATCAGAACTTCTCATACTGGTGAGTACAAACAAAACACTGTTCAATTTCTACAGCAAAATTGCTAATTTGTCTTCCCCTAGCTTTTCAGAATGATGAACCACTTATCTGAACACAAGGGGTTTGGAGAGCATATGGCCGACTATCTCATTTTCTACCAATCTAAGTAAACTACTTAAATTTAGGAAACTGTAGCAATATTCACAGTTCACTGCTTTCCTGGTAACAATGGTTACAACTTCTGTTACAACTGAATTTTTGTACTGAATTTTAAGAGGGAAGAAGTTGACAGATGATTGGTGGCCTTACCTACATACATTAATTGCATTGATAAATGTCACCTACACATGAACACTCCTCATTTTTGCTAATAAAGCAGTAAAACTAATTATAAGAGTGAAATTAACTTGATTCATATTGTCCTGGATACATCACTTGACTTGAAAAATTTCATCTCAAAATGTTATTTACCTGGGAATGATTTGATACTTTGATGAACACACTTAACTGGGTAGCATTTCTGTATCTTTTTTACCTTAAACTCAGATTCCTTTACTATGCACACTATTTTGGACAGATACTTTTCCTGGTAACACAATGGTTTCTTAGTTTTGTGTTGAAATGATGCCCAAGTTAAAAAAAAAAAAAAAAAAAAAAAAAAAAAAAAAAAAAAGTTTCCATGTTTATAAACGAGATTTTGTAAAAGGGTAGCTGGAACAGTGTGCATATGCATTGTTAATCTTCTGATGTTTCAAAACTTCTGACAAAATACAAAAGTCCTGAGAGTGAAAGCACACAATTAAAAACTGTTTAATATATATCACATGCAATTCCCTAGCCAAAAATATTCAGAAAATGTCTTAAAATTTACAACTAGGGCAGTACACCTTGCGAGAACAGTAGTAATTATATAGTAATCTTAATGAACACCATGCATACTGTCCTAACTCACTAAATGACACAGTCAAAACTTATACAATACAGTACATGCATCATATACTGTAGTGAGATTCCGTAAACACACCCCAACCCAAGAGGCTCCACATTGCAAGCTTGTAAGATAAAACATTTAGCAATTCTGACTTACAAAATAAAATTTTCAGATACGCTCATCAATGATTATATATAAAGCTAAAGACATTATGTCTTGCTCTTCTAAGAATTTCTAAAAAAACAATGGCCCCAATGTACCAAACACAGCCAGTACGTACGTACATAAATAGATACTGCATAAATGTATGATTTAGTTATATATAAATATATATATCACTAAGAACTCTGACCCGGCCAGGATTCGAACCCATGCCCTCCAGGATCACCCCTAAACATACGTGGTCAAGGTACTGTGTACGTTTAGGGGCGATCCTGGACGGCATGGGTTTGAATCCTGGCCGGGTCAAAGAGTTCTTAGTGATACAGTATATGGCTTGCACGTTCATGCAGCTTTCTCACATATACCTGTGTGTATGTATGTGTGTATTATATATATATATATATATATATATATATATATATATATATATATATATATATATATATATATATATATATATATATAACTAAAAGTACAAATTAAATGGTTCACATACTTTTCAAATAAAATTCACCCCTCCTCCAGATAGTTTCATATACTGTACAGTATACTGGAAATTTTTATTACTCAAAAATGAATATCTTTATGACATGACATTCCCAACACTAAAACGTGATGGCTTGGCGAGACAGCTGTATGAAACACGTTGCCAGTTCAACAACCTAATGGCACTCTCCAATTTTCAAAAGCTTAAAATACTCTTCAGCCTGTATGTGACCAAGAACCCCATCTTAGATTTGTGCTCCTCTTTTTCCTCACATTACAATCACTGCTTAAACTGATAAACGAGACACCGGTACAGTATGTACAAGTAATTATCACAAGAAGGCACGAAGCCGGGAAGACTGTGTAGCACTGTCTGTTGTGGGATATTCAAAAGGTGCTAAATACCACTCAGGATGCAAATACAGTACAAGAACAAAAGGACATGAGGCGAGTGACATTGACAATAGGAGGCTTCTATTGAGGGATAAGTAATCATAAATATCACCCAAAATATGAAGCATCATACTCATACTGAAAATGAGAATACGATGCGTAATTTACTCATCACCCGAAGGTAAACACCATCCGATCTGGGAATCCTGACCCAAGTGTAGTCAACCTGAAATCAAGGTGCATTTCATTCAGATTTCATGACCAAAGAGTTCGGTCATGAAAAAAGCTACAAACAAAAAAAAACAAGATGAAACAAGCAACTTGAATTTTCCCATCTGAAGTCAATGAACCCAGATAGGGAGAATGTGAGAACTGTGTGTGAAAAACCTTTTCACACCCAGGTATTGTAATTTTGGGTGCAATTTAATGTTATTCAGTGTCTCCCTGCAGGAATGGTTGAAAGATCCCTGGTGTGCTACTGCAGAATACCAGCGCAAGTCCTAATTGTCATTCTAGTCCTCTGGACCCATAAGGATCTTACTTTGGGAAACACAAGAGTGAGATAGCTCTGAAAAGACATGTTACATTAACATATTAAAAAATTACAATATTTTTATAATTTAAAGCCATTAATTTTAATTTTGTGATGCTCTCAAGGATCTTCATTATACTTGTATACTGTACTGTAGTTTCTCAATTGTCAAGCTATGCTTAATGAAAAGTGCAAAATCAAGATTCATGACAATTAACTAGCCTAGGAATTTTAGATTTTTTAGGAGTTGAAGTAGTTATATCATCATCAGACAAATCAGACGTACAGGAGGAAGATGATATTTCTTCTGCAGAATCAGAGATCTCTTTAAGAGGCTTATTCGGCACTTTTTTATCAAGAGATTTTTGAGGATAAGGATCAGAAACCACCACAGGTGTTTTTATAGTATCTACCACAGAAGTTTCAGATGTTCCATGGACAGCAGTTGGTACTTTGACCACTTCTTCCCTTAACTCTGCTTCAGCTTCTGCTCCTTCAGATTCTGTGTCAGAGCCTTCTGAATTGGAATCGTGCTTTGACAGAATGTTAGTCGAATCAGGTGACTGCGAGTGTCCATCATTAGAAGTGGCAATAATGGCTAATACATTTGATGCCGAGTCATCAGGCTTTATAATGGTAGGTGCTGCATCTTTAACAAATGGTAAAGAATGACTTGAGGGATCAGGTTTATCTCTTGATGAATCTGGATTGGTTTGTATAGTTTTCTCATTGTTGTATTTGCTATCTTGTTCATAAGATGTTGGCCTAGCAGGTAAAATATCTGAATTAACCTTGTTTGGATCATCATAATCATCATCATCAGAATTCTCTGATTCACTTAAGTCAGAATCACAAGATGCTTCTGCATCTGAAATAATAACATATTTGGTTACTTCAGGCTCCAGAGTGGAACTAACTTCATCTGCAAGAACAACTGAGGTAGACGGGGCTGATGGGCCTGAAGCAAATGAATATTCGGTAACTTCTGGTTCGCTGCTGTCAGTTTCAACACATTCTGATTCAGTCCCAACGCTGCCTTCTTCTTTAATAACTGGTAAAATACTATCTCCTTCTGTTGAATCTATATCATATTCCTCATCAATGTTAGGAATATATGCTTCTAGAGGAATATTAGAAATCACTAGAGGAATGTCTTCTAAAGCCTTTGCAGAAGTGCTTGTTGAAGCATTGGGAGGAATATCTGCTAGAGTTTCCTCTGGAATGTTAAATGCCTGTGAATGATTATCAGTCTGAGCTTTTCGAAGATCTTTTAATGATGGTGGCTTATTTGGAGCATTGGAAGCATCTGTAGGATTTGTAACTGAAGACTCCAAGGGGATAACCATAACTGGTTCACAATTATCAGCAAGTAGCAGCTGCCTCTTTACATTATCTAGCGATGACTCTGTGGGTACTTCTGAGCTTGCCTCCTCAGGAATTATTGATTGGGGTGTCTTTTTTTCACTGATTTCTGTGTAAGATGGTACAGCTTCTTCAGACGATGTACTAGGCAAGCAAGACCCCAACTGTTCAGGAGGTGGACTAGTTTCCAAACATACAAGAGGCGGGTATTCTACTATTTTTCCAGAAGCCTCCTCGGGTATCTTGGGTGTATGCTTATTATTAAGTGTTGACCGAGGTGAAATTTCTGGAGACTCTGGTTGCGATTTGTTTTTCTCATTGGATTTTTTATCTAATATATCCAGCTTGATCTCATTATTAATAGGTACTAAACAATGTGTATCTTGGATTGGCTGAATCTGTTCAATATCTTCTTGCACGAGCAAAGGAGAAAGTTTATTATTTAATAATTCAGGGGATACAGGTTCGACTGCTTTACCTACAGGTGTAACATCTTCCTTCCAGCCATAACCAGGGGCAGGCTGAGGTGCAGGCTCAACAATTGTTATCTCTGGCTCAGCAGACTGAGATGAAGGCAAAGGTTCTGTTGGATCAGAGGTTGGTGTTTCAGGCATGGGTGGAGCAGATGCTGTGTGGAGAGGAATGAACACAGGATCACACTGAAACTGGTCTTCCTTATGTGGAACATTGCTGGCTTCCAGTTTCTCATGTTTAGTAGAACTTGGAACATCCCCTTGAGGAATGAATGAAATGGGTTTAGGACAATGTTCAGAATCAATGCTATCATCGTGAGGGACACATTCTGACAACAGTAAACCATCTTCCTCATCACTGAGTGTTAAAGGTTTTTTTGGCATGTGGCACTGGAATATAAACAGGTGTGGGTGTATTTCTGGTAGGTTGTACCTCAGCCTTTAGTTGGGGTTGAGGAATAGGCTTACTGTTTTGTTGTGGGTGGCAATCAGGTGAAATCTCTTGCAGAACAGCAGGGCTAGCAAGCATCAATGGGGCAACTTGATTCAAAGGAGAAACAAGTTCTCTTTCATGCACAATTTTGGCTGGTGGAGCTGCATTCTCAATTGGAACAAGAATTTCATCATTCTGCTTAGGAGTCTTGCTAGATGTAACAACATTCTCAGGAGGATCAGAAGTTAGTGACTTAACTTGACCGTTGCTGATGTCGGGTTCATCCAATGGTGTTTTGTATTTGGTATTATCATCATCTACTGCTGGTGCAGAAGCTTCCAAAGGAGCATCTTCGTGATTACCATTGACATCAGGATCAGGGTTTATCAAGGGGCCACGTTCAGAATCAGTGGGTGGCTTAGATCGAAGTGGGCGAGCTCGAAGGCATATGTAGGCATAGTAAATTCCTACTCCTAGACCAATAAAGGCTAGAAGTAGCACGAGAAGCCCTGCCGCAGTCAAACCACCACCTGTAAACAAAGAGCAACATCACATATTTCATACAGCAAAAACATGTAAAATCAAATATTAAATGCAACTACTTCTCATATACAGTATAGTTCAAAACCATATACAATATTCAAATATTGTCAGTATAAGAGTAATCAGTGTATATTCATATTCTAACAGCAAAAC
>WNGS01169498.1:48495355-48511244 GCA_020271785.1 Procambarus virginalis
TTTCATACATCATCACGTTGTTGGGGAATTGCACTAATCAGGGTGTGTAGCAAGCCAGCAGAAAGTAACAATTTAATATTTATTAATTTGCAATGAAAACTTACAATGCATAGAATTTATTACATGCAACAAAATGCCTAGAAATGTATAAAGGTAGCTTTAATGTGAGGGAAAACTGCAATTGCTACTAAAATGAAGGCAAAGCCAACTTGTCCCACCATGTTGGGCAGCCACTGAGGCATGAAACTCTACAAGGGCCAGCAGGTTGATGGGGCTAGTAGCATTTGTGAAGTATTACGGATGTCGTCATCCACACCAAGAACCCCATGATGAAAGAACGAAGAGAGAGATGGCCATTATCAGCCATGGGTTCATATCCTCTCCTGGAAGGAGGATGTGAATAAGGAGGGGGGTTTACTTACCACTTCTTAAGACTCACAGGAGGATGCCAATACATTTGGCAATTGAGAAGCGATGTATCAGTGCCAATTAATGTCCCAAAAGTTAAATATTAGTAACAAAGCAGTTTTCATGATATGATACAAAACTGTAACAAGGTGGAATATTAATGGGTTGGTGGTACACTGGTAAAATTATTAGAATTTTGATGGCAAGGTATCATTGCATACTGATGGTGTATGATGCATTTTCTTAGTAAATACGTTATGAATAGTACAGTAAAATTATTATGTTACACCTAAAAAAACACAACTTTTTGGTAAAATAATAAGTGTGAATAGATATAAAGTAAATTGTTTGGAAGCTGGTTGTTGATGAGAACTATATTAAGGAGCATGGTGTAATGTATGTGGTAGCAGCAGGCACTGTATGTGGTAGAGGGAGCAGCAGGCACTGTATGTGGTAGAGGGAGCAGCAGGCACTGTATGTGGTAGAGGGAGCAGCAGGCACTGCATGTGGTAGAGGGAGCAGCAGGCACTGTATGTGGTAGAGGGAGCAGCAGGCACTGTATGTGGTAGAGGGAGCAGCAGGCACTGCATGTGGTAGACGGAGCAGCAGGCACTGCATGTGGTAGAGGGAGCAGCAGGCACTGCATGTGGTAGAGGGAGCAGCAGGCACTGTATGTGGTAGAGGAAGCAGCAGGCACTGTATGTGGTAGAGGGAGCAGCAGGCACTGTATGTGGTAGAGGGAGCAGCAGGCACTGTATGTGGTAGAGGGACCAGCAGGCACTGCATGTGGTAGAGGGAGCAGCAGGCACTGTATGTGGTAGAGGGAGCAGCAGGCACTGTATGTGGTAGAGGGAGCAGCAGGCACTGCATGTGGTAGACGGAGCAGCAGGCACTGCATGTGGTAGAGGGAGCAGCAGGCACTGTATGTGGTAGAGGAAGCAGCAGGCACTGTATGTGGTAGAGGAAGCAGCAGGCACTGTATGTGGTAGAGGGAGCAGCAGGCACTGCATGTGGTAGAGGAAGCAGCAGGCACTGTATGTGGTAGACGGAGCAGCAGGCACTGTATGTGGTAGAGGGACCAGCAGGCACTGTATGTGGTAGAGGGACCAGCAGGCACTGCATGTGGTAGAGGAAGCAGCAGGCACTGTATGTGGTAGACGGAGCAGCAGGCACTGTATGTGGTAGACGGAGCAGCAGGCACTGTATGTGGTAGAGGGACCAGCAGGCACTGCATGTGGTAGAGGGAGCAGCAGGCACTGTATGTGGTAGAGGGACCAGCAGGCACTGCATGTGGTAGAGGGAGCAGCAGGCACTGTATGTGGTAGAGGGAGCAGCAGGAGTTTGGCAGATGGAACTGCTACAGCTGGTTGAATAAAGAGATAATGAAGGGAAGTATCAGTAGGATGTGTATAAAACATACAGAGTGGAGTCTCGAAGAAATATACCACCATCAGTGAGATGAGCAGTGGTGTGATGAGTAATGAGCAGTGGGGTGTAACAAGTAGTGATGAGCATTGGTTTGATGAGCAGAGGAGTGTGATGACCAGGTGGTGTTATGAACATAATGAGTAAATGCTTGTGTAATATCTACAAGGTATTATAAAGATTGGGTGGAATATAATGAGTGTAAGCTGGTATAATGAACATGGGTGGATAAGTGTGATTAGCAAAGATTAGTTGAAGTATGTTTATTGAGACAAGAAAATACATGTCAGAGGGATAGAGTGCAGAACGAAGAGAACAGGTTATGGGAATCAATTTTCACAAACCTGGATGAGAGAAGGAAAAGAAGAGATATGATCACAACATGCAAGATACTGAGTAGAACAGACCAGATGGACATGGGACGTTTCTGAAGATTTAGAGAAAAAGAGGACAAGTGAGTTTAAGTGGAAGATAACATAAATGAATCGAATAAATCTGAAGAAACAATCCAATCCAAACCTGTTTAGGTAATTAACAACTGGAATGTACCGATAGACAAACTGGTCAAAAAGCCGCCTCCATCCACAACTCCAGGACAGTTGAATTGTAATGTAAGAGGCAGGCAACAGAGCTATCTCAGACTCCCCCACAATCACTTAGGTAGACACACAAAGGAGTTGGACATGGGGACACCACCACACAAGACAGCCTTGAGGCAGTGTCTCCACCACACAAGACAGCCTCGAGGCAGTGTCTCCACCACACAAAGACAGCCTTGAGGCAGTGTCTCCACCTCACAAGACAGCCTCGAGGCAGTGTCTCCACCACACAAGACAGCCTTGAGGCAGTGTCTCCACCACACAAGACAGCCTTGAGGCAGTGTCTCCACCACACAAGACAGCCTCGAGGCAGTGTCTCTAACACACAAGACAGCCTTGAGGCAGTGTCTCCACCTCACAAGACATCCTTGAGGCAGTGTCTCCACCACACAAGACAGCCTTGAGGCAGTGTCTCCACCACACAAGACAGCCTCGAGGCAGTGTCTCCACCTCACAAGACAACTTGAGCTAGTGCCCACCAAGTAAGAAATGCTTGAGAATGTTGGGAACGAAGGTGAGGTGATTATCAGGAGAGTGGGCTAGTAGTGGAGGCTCTCGTGTCCAAATTTTAGGTCCCGTGTACATGAAGTGTTGAAATTGTTCTGATTGCAGGAATTTGTTGTCGGATATGTTGAGATTATGTCGAGATCAAAATCTATGGGTCTGGCATTTTTCTTTTAACATTTTAAAGGTTTTAGAAACAAAAATGATTGAGCAGAACAGCAAGCAGGAGGCCTATTTAGAGACCGAGCTCTTCGAGGGCATTAACCTTTGGAATCTTCGAAGGGTCAATGTCTCATTTTACATGTTTGTATGTTATCACTGCAAGGTATCAATAATATCACCTATGTAAACTGAGGTTGTTATTGCCCTGTACAAAATATTCTTCCGAGGTGTTTGTATGCTATACAACAGCAAATTGCATGTTATATTTTAGCTCATATACATGTAGGGTAAAAAGGCAGCAAGGATTATATGGAGTGCAAGTAACTAGTTCTAAGCCAACTTTCAAGATATTCCATTGGTTTAACTGATAAGGTATATTATAAATGCTGGTGTCAAGGTAATGCCCTTGACCCAACACAACACCTGGTAACTACACTACACACCTGGTAACTACACAACACAACACACCTGGTAACTACACAGCACAACACACCTGGTAACTACACAACACAACACACCTGATAACTACACAACACAACACACCTGGTAACTACACAACACAACACACCTGGTAACTACACAGCACAACACACCTGGTAACTACACAACACCACACACTTGATAACTACACAACACAACACACCTGGTAACTACACTACACAACACACCTGGTAACCACACTACACAACACACCTGATAACTACACTACACAACACACCTGGTAACCACACTACACAACATACCTGGTAACTACACTACACAACACACCTGGTAACTACACAACACAACACACCTGGTAACTAAACTACACAACACACCTGGTAACCACACTACACAACACACCTGGTAACTACACTACACAACACACCTGGTAACCACACTACACAACACACCTGGTAACCACACTACACAACACACCTGGTAACCACACAGCACAACACACCTGGTAACTACACTACACAACACACCTGGTAACTACAACGCAACACACCTGGTAACTACACTACACAACACACCTGGTAACTACACCACACAACACACCTGGTAACCACACTACACAACACACCTGGTAACTACACTACACAACACACCTGGTAACTACACAACACAACACACCTGGTAACCACACTACACAACACACCTGGTAACCACACAACACACCTGGTAACTACACAACACACCTGGTAACCACACAACACACCTGGTAACTACACAACACACCTGGTAACTACACAACACACCTGGTAACTACACAACACACCTGGTAACTACACAACACACCTGGTAACCACACAACACACCTGGTAACCACACAACACACCTAGTAACCACACAACACACCTGGTAACCACACTACACAACACACTTGGTAACTACACTACACAACACACCTGGTAACTACACTACACAACACACCTGGTAACTACACTACACAACACACCTGGTAACTACACTACACAACACACCTGGTAACTACACTACACAACACACCTGGTAACTACACAGCACAACACACCTGGTAACCACACAACACACCTGGTAACTACACTACACAACACACCTGGTAACTACACTACACAACACACCTGGTAACTACACTACACACTTGGTAACTACACTACACAACACACCTGGTAACTACACAGCACAACACACCTGGTAACCACACAACACACCTGGTAACTACACAGCACAACACACCTGGTAACCACACAACACACCTGGTAACTACACTGGTAACCACACAACACACCTGGTAACTACACTACACAACACACCTGGTAACTACACTACACAACACACCTGGTAACTACACTACACACCTGGCAACTACACTACACACCTGGTAACTACACTACACAACACACCTGGTAACTAAACTACACAACACACCTGGTAACTACACTACACAACACACCTGGTAACTACACTACACAACACACCTGGTAACTACACTACACTACACACCTGGTAACTACACTACACAACACACCTGGTAACTAAACTACACAACACACCTGGTAACTACACTACAAAACACCTCTGGTAACTAAACTACACAACACACCTGGTAACCAACACAACTGGTAACTACACAACACACCTGGTAACCAACACAACACACCTGGTAACTACACTACACAACACACCTGGTAACTACACTACACAACACACCTGGTAACTACACTACACAACACACCTGGTAACTACACTACACAACACACCTGGTAACTACAGTACACAACACACCTGGTAACTACACTACACAACACACCTGGTAACTACACTACACACCTGGTAACTACACTACACAACACACCTGGTAACTACACTACACAACACACCTGGTAACTAAACTTCACAACACACCTGGTAACTACACAACACAACACACCTGGTAACCACACAACACACCTGGTAACTACACTACACACCTGGTAACTACACTACACAACCCACCTGGTAACTAAACTACACAACACACCTGGTAACCAACACAACACACCTGGTAACCAACACAACACACCTGGTAACCACACAACACACCTGGTAACTACACTACACAAACACCTGGTAACTACACTACACAACACACCTGGTAACTACACTACACAACACACCTGGTAACTACACTACACACCTGGTAACTACACTACACAACACACCTGGTAACCAACACAACACACCTGGTAACTACACTACACAACACACATTTGAAGAAATACCCGAGAAACGCCTAGTTACTCGCAGGTATATTTGTTGATGTTCTCTAATTTCGATGGTACAGAGTCTTTAAGACTAGTCAAGTAACACACCTGTTTGTGGGTGTGGGTGTGGGATTGTCCATGGGGTGTGTGGGGTGGGCGCGCGGTGGGGAGGTGGCTCCTCCACCAGCCGCCACCACCATCACCCAAGCACTAAGAACCTCTACTGCCAAGGGAGTCCCTAGCCAGACCTGACTGACCTACTTCCCCACCATTGTGTAATATTCCCTCCTTCTGCTTCCTTCCCCCTCTATCCCCCCCACCCTTACCATCCTCCACCCTAACTGTGCCCACGAGGCCACAAATATAGCCGTCCCTCCACCTCCCCCCCCCCCACTCCCTTCTACCATCCTCTGTCACAGACCCCTATCATTCACATATGGGACTAATAGAAGAAGAACCCGGCAATGTGATGTTATAGTGGCCAGAATACGTCTGGGATATAGACGTATCTGGCAGCTTTCTCAAAACTCAAATGTCGAGTACACAATGTGTCAACTCTGTGAAAGAGAAAACATGCACTCTCTTGAACATTATATTGTAGAATGTCCCATACTGGCTGACTTTCGCCCTCCTGGGCTAAGGTATGCTGAACTGTGTAATTACTATATGAGTACTGGAACACTTGATGATATATTGGACTTGTACCCAAGATTGACCATGTAATGTATCAATTATACAATGTATGTATGTGATGTAACTATATAACCTGAACTTGTAAAAGCACCTTCATCACCTTCAGTGATTAAGTGCTTAATTGCACTAGTTTCTCTGTCAGCTATCTCACCCTGTCAGAGTAAGAGAGACAAATGTATGTGAATGCATGTGTGTGTGTGTGTGTATGTGTATAAAGTACATATGGAAGCTGATCAGAATTGCATTTCACCTTTGTAAATGCACATTAATGACACTTCGAACACTTTATGTAGGGCATACGTAAATCTGTATATCTATGTATTTACGTATGTAGGTTAGGTTAGCATTTTAGAAGCACTGAATCACCTTCTGTGGTTGATTGTTCAATAAATCCCTGAACTATATGTTTAACACATCTCTAACCCTGTCCATGGAGGACAGAAGAAAATGTATATATGCTGGTTAGCATTGTAAATGTGTGGCCAAGTCTGTGGTAGAAAATAATAATAATAATAATAAACTATCCCCATCCTTCGCCATGATGTGTATACCTTCGCTCCAGACCTGTGGTCAGGTATACCTTCGCCCCAGACCTGTGGTCATGTATACCTTCGCTCCAGACCTGTGGTCATGTATACCTTCGCCCCAGACCTGTGGTCATGTATACCTTCGCTCCAGACCTGTGGTCATGTATACCTTCGCTCCAGACCTGTGGTCATGTATACCTTCGCCCCAGACCTGTGGTCATGTATACCTTCGCCCCAGATCTGTGGTCATGTATACCTTCGCCCCAGATCTGTGGTCATGTATACCTTCGCCCCAGACCTGTGGTCATGTATACCTTCGCCCCAGACCTGTGGTCATGTATACCTTCGCTCCAGACCTGTGGTCATGTATACCTTTGCCCCAGACCTGTGGTCATGTATACCTTCGCTCCAGACCTGTGGTCATGTATACCTTCGCCCCAGACCTGTGGTCATGTATACCTTCGCTCCAGACCTGTGGTCATGTATACCTTCGCCCCAGTCTTGTGGTCATGTATACCTTCGCCCCAGACCTGTGGTCATGTATACACCTCTCCCCAGACCTGTGGTCATATATACCTCTCCCCAGACCTGTGGTCATGTATACACCTCTCCTCAGACCTGTGGTCATGTAGACACCTCTCCCCAGACCTGTGGTCATATATACACCTCTCCCCAGACCTGTGGTCATGTATACCTCTCCCCAGACCTGTGGTCATGTATACACCTCTCCTCAGACCTGTGGTCATGTATACCTCTCCCCAGACCTGTGGTCATATATACACCTCTCCCCAGACCTGTGGTCATGTATACACCTCTCCTCAGACCTGTGGTCATATATACACCTCTCCCCAGACCTGTGGTCATGTATACCTCTCCCCAGACCTGTGGTCATATATACACCTCTCCTCAGACCTGTGGTCATGTATACCTCTCCCCAGACCTGTGGTCATGTATACCTCTCCCCAGACCTGTGGTCATGTATACCTCTCCCCAGACCTGTGGTCATGTATACCTCTCCCCAGACCTGTGGTCATGTATACACCTCTCCCCAGACCTGTGGTCATGTATACCTCTCCCCAGACCTGTGGTCATATATACCTCTCCCCAGACCTGTGGTCATGTATACACCTCTCCCCAGACCTGTGATCATGTATACACCTCTCCCCAGACCTGTGGTCATGTATACACCTCTCCCCAGACCTGTGATCATGTATACACCTCTCCCCAGACCTGTGATCATGTATACACCTCTCCTCAGACCTGTGGTCATGTATACCTCTCCCCAGACCTGTGGTCATGTATACACCTCTCCTCAGACCTGTTGTCATGTATACCTCTCCCCCCCCCCAGACCTGTTGTTATGCATATATACCTCCCCCCAGACCTCTTGCCATGTATCCTCTGTATATAAACCTCTTAAGTTTATGTACTACTCAGTAGTTAACAAATGGAATGCATTAGCAGTAATGTGGTGGAGGCAGACTCCATACACAGTTTCAAATGTTGATATGATAGAGCCCAGTAGGCTCAAGAATTTCTACAACAGTTGGTTGACAGTTGAGAGGCGGGAGCAAAGAGCCTAAGCTCAATCCCCGCTAGCACAAGTAGGGAGTACTAATCACGAGAGCATAGGTACAAGTGATGAATGCGAGTATCCCTTTACCAACCAAGAATTTGTGGCAACTAAGGTGGTGAGGACACTGCACCAGGTGCTGATAACATTACTCAATGACTGCACATGCAAGTCCTGCTGGACAATAGGGGATATTGGACGTTATCAAGTCATCTTGTGAGCTAGGCAAACTATCGACCTGTTAGAAGAAGGTGGACATAATTTCGATTCCTAAGCCGATGCAACCTGGCAATTACAGGCCCATTTCATCAACATGATGCATTAGTAAAACTGCAGAACGGATGGTTTTAAATAGGCTACTGTGGATGATTGGAGACCTGCATAAACACACACACATGGCTTCACTAGAGGAGTAGGTGCTGCCAACTGCATACCAACATTCCTAGGAACAGTTAACTCAGGTCCGGCTATAGTGATCTTCCTTGATCTAAAAAAGCATTCGAACTTGCAAGCCCCCAAACAATTTTACTCACTTTAATCAAATAGGTGCATACCTCTGATCCAAGATTACCTAGGTCACAGGTATGCCAGAGTAAAGCTACAAGGACAAGTGTTGGACTACCACTTGCATGAGAATGGGACTCCACAAGTAGTAGTCCTCAGTCCTAGTCTTTTTAACGTCCTTATGGAAAAGGAAACTCTCTTTACATGATACTAGCAGAAGGGATTAAATTACTAATATACCATTAGTAGTCACAAGTCCTTCACTTACAATAAAACACAAATGGTGATAGATAAATTAACATTTTAATGCAGCATTTTTGGACTAGAAGTACGTGCACAGAAGTCTAAGGCAATGAGACTAGGTGCAACACTGCATACAGGCACCTAGCACTCAAGACTACCTTCAGTGGGCTACACAATACCAATACCTTAAGAGTGCGAATAGATCCTAAAATAACATTCTCCATCAGATATTGAATTTGTTGAAAGCAAAATCACGACTGAATATAATGAGAGCAATCACAGGGGCCCCGTTTAGGAGCGGGACACAAAGTATTAAGAATGTTTTACATACGCGCCGTTGGTTCCCTAGTTGATTATGCTGCTGCTGTTGCTCCTGCCTTACTTTCTCCTGGCCAGTGGGCACATGTGGACGTTATTCACAACGTTGCAATGAGAGTCAAAACATGGGCTCCCAGATGGACAAAAACTCGAAGCTTATGATTGGAAACCCACATTAACAGCAGATGAAATAAGGGTAAGTCTTGCTGCCTGCATGCTGACCAAGATATTGGTTAGTCCAAGAAACAGTTCACTTAAAGATATAATGACTGGAGCATTAACTCGGGACAGAAGAGCAACAGGTGGACCCATTGGGCAATAAACATTGTCAATACACTTTAGGTCACAGTCACTGAGCGAGGTGTTGAGGAAATGCACTCAGACTTTGTTATGCATCGCCCCTTCTATAACAAAGGCGAAGCTGTTGTTGTTGTTGTTATAGATTCAGCTACTCGGAACAAGTTCCCAGTAGCACGGGCTATGGTGAGCCCGTAAAAAGACGAAGCGTTTTAAGCCGACTATTATTATGCGTCTTCAAGGAACAAAGCATCAGACTGATCCTCATCTGCTAGTCATCATGGCACAGATTAATATAGAAGCAAACTTGTCATCTGACAGTTTCACATACATCACAGACTGACCAAAAGACCTGCAGAGACAAGAATCTGAAACTGCAATTAATTCAGGAAATTCTATAGTAATTTGGAGACTCAAATGGGTGTTCAACTTTAAAGAAATGCTAGCCATTTAAAAAGCTTTGGAAAATGCTCTTGCTGAATACCAGCAACATGCTATCATACATTCGAGAACGGCCATTGAAACCTTGCAACAAGAACACACACGTGACAACATCCATCTGACCACAAATGTCATAGCATTAATGCAAACACCCAAACGTCAAGGCCGTCGGGTACTTGTCAACTGGATGCCAAGTATTGTGGGAATACCAGGGAATGACATTGCAGGTGAAGCTTCAAAACTTGCAACCAAGAGAGGGAATGTCGACCTTTACATACCACAGAGTCTAGCACAGATTAAGCAAATAATTAGAGTAATGCGGAAATAGAAATAGAAAAACAGAAGTCCACTTACACCGCATTAGGCTTGGACACCCATGTGCATGGGAAATAGGCTTACAGGTTCCAGAAGATGAGAGGAAATGTCAGCACTATGAAGATACACGCCACACACCACTGGAACATTATATAACACAGTGCACAGTTGCACACCAAGTAAGGTCTCACCGGAGATTTAACAATGCGGAGGTTGTTAAACACATTGGACATAATCTTACTGAAGCCAACATTCAAGCAATAAATACTTAGTCCATACAATTACCCAAAGCCTCCTTAAACGGCTTAAATAAAGAGGAAATATAAAATATTTGTAACTGTATGTGGAATGTAAAAAAAAAGAGTCAGGAAATAAGGCAAGAAAACCAGTGGTGAGATAGGAAATATCAGGAAATAAGGCGAGGGCCCTGGTGGTGGGTAGCGGCCATAAGTCCTCCAGACAAACAAACCCTCTATTTTATGACCTTGACCAACCTCCGACTTTGGTCTTATTTTATTACAAAATTACCTTGTTTCAGAGTAAAAAATAAAAATAAAAAAATTTAGGTTCTCCATTCATCACCAACATTACAGTAAGCATATTATTATATTTATGCTTTACTTGCCAAACTTACGGAGACTTCCGGTGCCTTTGGGTAGCTTCCGGTGGCCCTGGGTAGCTTCCGGTGGCCCTGGGTAGCTTCCTGTGGCCCTGGGTAGCTTTCGGTGGCTTTGGGTAGCTTCCGGTGGCCCTGGGTAGCTTCCGGTGGCCCTGGGTAGCTTCCGGTGGCCCTGGGTAGCTTCCGGTGGCCCTGGGTAGCTTCCGGTGGCCCTGGGTAGCTTCCGGTGGCCCTGGGTAGCTTCCGGTGGCCCTGGGTAGCTTCCGGTGGCCCTGGGTAGCTTCCGGTGGCCCTGGGTAGCTTCCGGTGGCCCTGGGTAGCTTCCGGTGGCCCTGGGTAGCTTCCTGTGGCCTTGGGTAGCTTCCGGTGGCCCTGGGTAGCTTTCGGTGGCTTTGGGTAGCTTCCGGTGGCCCTGGGTAGCTTCCGGTGGCCCTGGGTAGCTTCCGGTGGCCCTGGGTAGCTTCCGGTGGCCCTGGGTAGCTTCCGGTGGCCCTGGGTAGCTTCCGGTGGCCCTGGGTAGCTTCCGGTGGCCCTGTGTAGCTTCCGGTGGCCCTGGGTAGCTTCCGGTGGCCCTGGGTAGCTTCCGGTGGCCCTGGGTAGCTTCCGGTGGCCCTGGGTAGCTTCCTGTGGCCTTGGGTAGCTTCCGGTGGCCCTGGGTAGCTTCCGGTGGCCCTGGGTAGCTTCCGGTGGCCTTCCGGTAAAGCTTCGGGTGGCCTTGGGTAGTCACTTAGGGTGACTCCGGGTGACTTAGGGTGGCTGTGGGTAACTATGGACCCATAAATACTCACCCGTGGCCTAAGTAAGAGAGAAGTGAGTAACACTTAGCGGGCCAGCAAGAGGCACAGGAATCTCTCTGAAAAAAGCATAATTGGAAAAATGTTTTCAGAGAGCATGTGTGTGTGGTGAATGACCTTATACACAGTACAAGGTGTGAGGCGGGTGGAATGTGTGCGCCAGACATGCGGGCTCCAGGGCAACCCCGTCCTCACAAATACCCACGGTTAAATAGGTCACACTAACAGCCAGACACAGCCAGGCAAGGGACCCCTAAGTCCTCTCCTGTGTATGGTATAATCTTATTTGTCCCTCTCACCCCTCCCCATACATCCCCCTCCACCACCCCCGCGCTCTCTCTCATCCCACCATTTCTTCCTTACCCTCCCTCCCTACGTCCCTCACCCCAGAGGACCACACCTTCACCCCACACACCTGTCCCACACTAGGCAAGGACCCGGGACGGTGTCCCACACCGTCGGCCTACTGTACACAATGTAATAATACTGACCAGTTGTGTGGCTGTCAATACTCAAACACCACACCACCTGAAAACTAAAAATATTACATTATTATTTAATAATAATGTAATATTTTACATTATTATTAAGGAATTTCCTTAAGTACTTTCGTATATAATACATCTTCAGAAGGAGTGAAAATAAACACGTGATTTATAATCACGTGTTTAATTTTGTGATATACACACAAATATATATATATATATATATATATATATATATATATATATATATATATATTATATATATATGTATATATATATATGTATAATTATATATATATATATACATATATATATATATATATATTTTTTTTTTTTTAATTATTAATTAAAAAATTTAATTATTTTTTAATTATGTAATTATATATATAATTACATATATATATATATATATATATACACACATATATATATATATTATATATATATATATATATATATATATTTGTGTGTATATCACAAAATTAAACACGTGATTATAAATCACGTGTTTATTTTCACTCCTTCTGAAGATGTATTATATACGAAAGTACTTAAGGAAATTCCTGTTTCAATTATCCTCCGTGGTCTGACACTGTCATATATTATATATATTTATATATATATATATATATATATATATATATATATATATATATATATATATATATATATATATATATATATTATTTAAAATGTGATGTACAAGGTTACAATGCTAATGTCTGGAGAAGTGTCTGCTGGAGTGAGATCCAACCCGTCCTCTTAAAATAACGTCACTTTTGGCTCGTATGCGCGCTACGGCCAAAAATGGATGTAATTTGAAATGAAATCGGTTCACGAAAGTGATGTACTGTCCCGTTTTCTGTTTGAATCCTCTGGCTCACTCGTTNAACTATATAACCTGAACTTGTAAAAGCACTTCATCACCTTCAGTGATTAAGTGCTTAATTGCACTAGTTTCTCTGTCAGCTATCTCACCATGTCAGAGTAAGAGGACAAAAGTATGTGAATGCATGTGTGTGTGTGTGTGTATGTGTATAAAGTACATATGGAAGCTGATCAGAATTGCATTTCACCTTTGTAAATGCACATTAATGACACTTCGAACACTTTATGTAGGGCATACGTAAATCTGTATATCTATGTATTTACGTATGTAGGTTAGGTTAGCATTTTAAAGCACTGAATCACCTTCTGTGGTTGATTGTTCAATAAATCCCTGAACTATATGTTTAACACATCTCTAACCCTGTCCATGGAGGACAGAAGAAAATGTATATATGCTGGTTAGCATTGTAAATGTGTGGCCAAGTCTGTGGTAAAAATAATAATAAATAATAAACTATCCCCATCCTTCGCCATGATGTGTATACCTTCGCTCCAGACCTGTGGTCAGGTATACCTTCGCCCCAGACCTGTGGTCATGTATACCTTCGCTCCAGACCTGTGGTCATGTATACCTTCGCCCCAGACCTGTGGTCATGTATACCTTCGCCCCAGACCTGTGGTCATGTATACCTTCGCTCCAGACCTGTGGTCATGTATACCTTCGCTCCAGACCTGTGGTCATGTATACCTTCGCCCAGACCTGTGGTCATGTATACCTTCGCCCCAGATCTGTGGTCATGTATACCTTCGCCCCAGACCTGTGGTCATGTATACCTTCGCCCCAGACCTGTGGTCATGTATACCTTCGCTCCAGACCTGTGGTCATGTATACCTTCGCCCCAGTCTTGTGGTCATGTATACCTTCGCCCCAGACCTGTGGTCATGTATACACCTCTCCCCAGACCTGTGGTCATATATACCTCTCCCCAGACCTGTGGTCATGTATACACCTCTCCCCAGACCTGTGGTCATGTAGACACCTCTCCCCAGACCTGTGGTCATATATACACCTCTCCCCAGACCTGTGGTCATGTATACCTCTCCCCAGACCTGTGGTCATGTATACACCTCTCCTCAGACCTGTGGTCATGTATACCTCTCCCCAGACCTGGGTCATGTATACCTCTCCCCAGACCTGTGGTCATGTATACCTCTCCCCAGACCTGTGGTCATGTATACCTCTCCCCAGACCTGTGGTCATGTATACACCTCTCCCCAGACCTGTGGTCATGTATACCTCTCCCCAGACCTGTGGTCATATATACCTCTCCCCAGACCTGTGGTCATGTATACACCTCTCCCCAGACCTGTGATCATGTATACACCTCTCCCCAGACCTGTGGTCATGTATACACCTCTCCCCAGACCTGTGATCATGTATACACCTCTCCCCAGACCTGTGATCATGTATACACCTCTCCTCAGACCTGTGGTCATGTATACCTCTCCCCAGACCTGTGGTCATGTATACACCTCTCCTCAGACTGTTGTCATGTATACCTCTCCCCCCCCCCAGACCTGTTGTTATGCATATATACCTCCCCCCAGACCTCTTGCCATGTATCCTCTGTATATAAACCTCTTAAGTTTATGTACTACTCAGTAGTTAACAAATGGAATGCATTAGCAGTAATGTGGTGGAGGCAGACTCCATACACAGTTTCAAATGTTGATATGATAGAGCCCAGTAGGCTCAAGAATTTCTACAACAGTTGGTTGACAGTTGAGAGGCGGGAGCAAAGAGCCTAAGCTCAATCCCCGCTAGCACAAGTAGGGAGTACTAATCACGAGAGCATAGGTACAAGTGATGAATGCGAGTATCCCTTTACCAACCAAGAATTTGTGGCAACTAAGGTGGTGAGGACACTGCACCAGGTGCTGATAACATTACTCAATGACTGCACATGCAAGTCCTGCTGGACAATAGGGGATATTGGACGTTATCAAGTCATCTTGTGAGCTAGGCAAACTATCGACCTGTTAGAAGAAGGTGGACATAATTTCGATTCCTAAGCCGATGCAACCTGGCAATTACAGGCCCATTTCATCAACATGATGCATTAGTAAAACTGCAGAACGGATGGTTTTAAATAGCTACTGTGGATGATTGGAGACCTGCATAAACACACACACATGGCTTCACTAGAGGAGTAGTGCTGCCAACTGCATACCAACATTCCTAGGAACAGTTAACTCAGGTCCGGCTATAGTGATCTTCCTTGATCTAAAAAGCATTCGAACTTGCAAGCCCCCAAACAATTTTACTCACTTTAATCAAATAGGTGCATACCTCTGATCCAAGATTACCTAGGTCACAGGTATGCCAGAGTAAAGCTACAAGGACAAGTGTTGGACTACCACTTGCATGAGAATGGGACTCCACAAG
>WNGS01169498.1:48516054-48527454 GCA_020271785.1 Procambarus virginalis
GCTAATCCAACTTAATATAGCACCTCCAATACCAGAGCCTCTAGCTTTTTAATCAGTCTTTCATGTGGCACTGTAACAAAAGCTTTGCTAAAGTCAAGGTACACAAATCACAAACCTACCACTATCAACTGCCTCAACTATGCTGGAATAAAATGATAGAATTTTTTAAACAAATGGTCATTCGTAAAACCATGTTGTGAATCCATTATTATGTTTTTCAAGATGAAGACCGCTCCTGCGGTCGTCTCATCTTAAGTGTAATAATCCCAGACCTAATACCTGGCCTTATAGTATATAAGGATTATGCTCAGTGCAATGTCAGACTATAGAGCAAGTTTCATGGTGCCGAAATACTTGTTAATTTCCCGAAGCGTAAGTGTCGAATACATCAAATATAACTGGACCTTTTCACTCTTCAAACAGAATTGGCTGCCACAATCCTTGAACTCAAACGAGTATATGAATCCAAAATCGACATGTTAATTGTAAGTGACTCCTTGTCATCCTTAACTGCCCTCAGCTCCAAAGCGTAACTGACGTCCTTGTGTCACAAGCAAGCCACAGATGTAATGAATTAATCAATGATGGAGTCAGATTTGTCTCCTGTGGATTCCTTCCCATATTGGTCTCAGAATGCATGATAAAACTGATGAGTTAGCCAAAACGTTTGCTCATCGAGGGAATGGACTCATCTTGGACTGCCTTTGAGCAGCTAAGGCAGCAATATTCGGAAACAGCTACAAACCTAGTAAATTCACACCAGTTCCTCCATCTATCATTATTCTATTATGGAGGAAGAACCGCACGTCAATGGGTCATCCAATAAGGTTAGTAACTTCTAGATGTTACCGCTGCTAGGTTTAGGCTCGGCTACATGTACCTCTGGCAGTTTACTCCACCTGATGACGTAGACCTGACTAAATGTGTAACTCCGTCAGCAGAACTACTCGCATACTTTGCGCAACACCATAAATTGAATGTGAACAAATTGCTGAAGTCAACTCTGTCAAACACACCATATGTCAACTTTACGAAAGAGCAAAAATGCGTTTCTTGAACATTATATTGTAGAATATCCCATACTGATTGACTTAATTCCGATCCCCCCCCCTGGGTTGGTATATGCTGACCTCCGACCCCCCCCCCCCACCCTGACATCAGCCTCCACCAAATCACTATTTAATGCATTCCATTTACTAACTACTCTGACACTGAAAAAGTTCTTTCTAATGTCTCTGTTGCTCATTTGGGTACTCAGTCCACCTGGGTCCCCCTTGTGCGTATACCACCCGAGTTAAATAATCCATCCTTGTCTACCCTGTCAATTCCCCTGAGAATCTTGTATGTGGTAATCATGTCTCCCCGAGCTCTTCTGTCTTCCAGCGACGTGAAGTGCAGTTCCTTCAGCCTTTCCCGTAACTCATGCTCTTAGTTCTGGGACTAGCCTAGTGGCATACCTCTGATCTTTTTCCAGCCTCGTCTTGTGCTTGACAAGGTACGGGCTCCATGCTGGGGCCGCATACTCCAGGATTGGTCTTACATATGTGGTGTACAAGGTTCTGAAGGATTCCTTACACAGGTTTCTGAAGGTGGTTATGATGCTAGCCAGCCTCGCATACGCCGCCGATGTTGTTATTTTGATGTGGGCTTCAGGAGACAGGTTTGGCGTGACAAACTCCTAGATCTTTCTCTGTCCGTTTCGTGAAGGACTTCATCTCCCATTCTGTATCCAGTGTCTGGCCTCTTATTTCCTCCCCTTAGTTTCATTACCTTACATTTACTTGGGTTGAACTTTAGTAGCCATTTGTTTGACCATACCTCCAGTTTGTTTAGGTCAACCTGTAGCCTCATACTCTCTTCCTCTGCCTTAATCCTCCTCATAATTTTTGCATCAGCAGCAAACATTGAGAGGAACGCGTTTATTCCTCTGGGAGATCATTTACATATATCAGGAACAGGATAGGCCTAAGAACTGATCCCTGAGGAACTCCTCTGGTGACGCCTCGCCACTCCGAGACCTCACCCCTCACAGCGACTGTCTTCTGTTGCTTAGGTACTCCCTTATCCAGTGGAGTACCTTCCCTTTCACTCCTGCCTGCATCTCCAGTTTGTGCACTAGTCCGAGGTTATGACTAGTGCACAAACAAGATCAGGTTGTGATCTGAGTAACAAGTAGTTGTAATCATTATGTCCCTGATCAGTTAGTAAAATATAAGGTCTAGGACTTTTCTTTCCTAGTTGGCTCTACTATTTGGTGGTTTAAAACAAATCTGTCACACATCTGTAAGAGGTCATTTGTGTGTGATTGTTCATTCAGACTGCTTCCTGGGATTCTCTGCTATAACAGTATTTGCCACATTTTTCCATTTTCGATGTCGTAATTTGAAATCACCAGCAAGATAATGGTAGGGGTCGAGTTTGTAAGGTTTTCTAAGCTTAAGATGGGTATGGGGAGCATAATACATGAACTAAACTAACTCACTTAAAGTTTTCAATGGTTACCTTACCTTGAGGTTACCTTGAGGTGATTCCGGGGCTCAGCGACCCCGCGGCCCGGTCGTCGACCAGGCCTCTTCCCATCGTGGCAACACTTACTGCCGGCCTACAGTGCCAGTAACAACAACTGTGAAGCACCGTGTGTGTATGGTGGCAACACTTACTGCTGGCCTACAGTGCCAGTAACAACAACTGTGAAGCAAGCACCGTGTGTATGGTGGCAACACTTACTGCTGGCCTACAGTGCCAGTAACAACAACTGTGAAGCACCGTGCGTGTATGGTGGCAACATCACGTACTGAAATATCAGTTGGGAGCGTGGACGACAAAGCCGCCGCCTGCCTCCAGATATACGGTAATGTAATCTTGGGGTAGAGCAAGTATGCCAGCCGCGCAGGGCCAGGCCCCATCACCAGCTGCAGCTCACCCCAGCATACACTCACCTCGCTTGTACATTATCACCTCTACTAGTACCACCATCACTACACACATGCACTACCTCAACATGTCTAGAAATACAATAAAGACAGCTAGAAGTAACAGGTAATAAAGCCCAATCACCGAGGACCTTGAAGCATATCACTTCAACACGAGGCCGCACATGTCATCAAAGCCCAACAAGGATCAAAACATTGCGTCACATGCGTAGTGTATATGATACACTATTACGCTAAATATAACCCATTGCTTTACATTAATTTTGTATTTACATCTTTATTATTGATTTCTACCGAGATCCAGTAGCAGTTTTACTTACTCTTATACAGTATATGCGAACAAGCTTGAATGGTCCCAAAACCAATATGCAACTGAAATTATTATATATATATATATATATATATATATATATATATATATATATATATATATATATATATATATATATATATATATATATATATATATATATATATAAAATCAGTGTGTGTGTGTTGGTGCGTGGAGCTGGTGGCAAGGGTTCGAGTCCGTATATAAGCTTCAAGGTCTGCCACTGAGCAACCTATCCTTCCACTATCAAAACATTCCCCTCCGCAGGGCCAAGTGTCCACTATCACCCAGTTACCCCCAGTGAGGGGGGGGGGACCATCAGCTGCCTGGTACAGTGATGGTACAGTGTACAGTCACCACCAAGGGGGGGGGGGACCATCAGCTGCCTGGTACAGTGATGGTACAGTGTACAGTCACCACCAAGGGGGGGGGGACCATCAGCTGCCTGGTACAGTGATGGTACAGTGTACAGTCACCACCAAGGGGGGGGGGGGACCATCAGCTGCCTGGTACAGTGATGGTACAGTGTACAGTCACCACCAAGGGGGGGGACCATCAGCTGCCTGGTACAGTGATGGTACAGTGTACAGTCACCACCAAGGGGGGGGGACCATCAGCTGCCTGGTACAGTGATGGTACAGTGTACAGTCACCACCAAGGGGGGGGGACCATCAGCTGCCTGGTACAGTGATGGTACAGTGTACAGTCACCACCAAGGGGGGGGGACCATCAGCTGCCTGGTACAGTGATGGTACAGTGTACAGTCACCACCAAGGGGGGGGGGACCATCAGCTGCCTGGTACAGTGATGGTACAGTGTACAGTCACCACCAAGGGGGGGGGGACCATCAGCTGCCTGGTACAGTGATGGTACAGTGTACAGTCACCACCAAGGGGGGGGGACCATCAGCTGCCTGGTACAGTGATGGTACAGTGTACAGTCACCACCAAGGGGGGGGGGACCATCAGCTGCCTGGTACAGTGATGGTACAGTGTACAGTCACCACCAAGGGGGGGGACCATCAGCTGCCTGGTACAGTGATGGTACAGTGTACAGTCACCACCAAGGGGGGGGGACCATCAGCTGCCTGGTACAGTGATGGTACAGTGTACAGTCACCACCAAGGGGGGGGGGACCATCAGCTGCCTGGTACAGTGATGGTACAGTGTACAGTCACCACCAAGGGGGGGGGGGACCATCAGCTGCCTGGTACAGTGATGGTACAGTGTACAGTCACCACCAAGGGGGGGGGGCCATCAGCTGCCTGGTACAGTGATGGTACAGTGTACAGTCACCACCAAGGGGGGGGGGCCATCAGCTGCCTGGTACAGTGATACGAAAGCCCCACAAGCGCTAGGACCCACAAATGCAGAAAGCCTCATCGAGCCAGAGGAAGTTGATGCAACCCGAGCAACTACCCCTAATGACCGCCAAGGGGGCCCACAAACATACAACCACCACACGAGACAATACAGAGAGAATACCGACAAGGTAACTGAGGAAGACCATGGACACGCAGTGGCCATCAATGTTTACCACACACCCACAGACAATGCTGCAGAATCTCACCAGGCACCGCTCCTGTGCCAGGTAAGTCCACTACGGGCTCACCATAGCCCGTGCTACTTGCCCCGCTCCTGTGCCAGGTAAGTTCACTACGGGCTCACCATAGCCCGTGCTACTTGCCCCGCTCCTGTGCCAGGTAAGTCCACTACGGGCTCACCATAGCCCGTGCTACTTTCAACTTGTTCCGAGTAGCTGAATCTATAACAACTCCCGAGGGGGCACACAGCCTAACCTGACCGAAGGCGGGAAGCAACAACTATACTGATCAACGTATACCTGGGCGAGATTTTTTAGCATATACTGCGGAGCTTCTATTTCTGTTATTAATAATGAGAATTTGAGGTCAATTTATCAAACATTGAGAAAATAGTTAGACAAAACTTACAATGTAGCCAACTGCCATTGTCTGCCAGTAATTCTCCCACTTATTTCAGTGGCCTGACTCCTTGAGGTTACCTTGAGGCGTTTTCGGGGCTTAGCGGCCTCGCGGCCCGGTCGTCGACCAGGCCTCCTCGTTGCTGGACTGGTCAACCAGGCTGTTCGCAGCCAGACGTGAGTCATAGCCTGATTGATCAGGTATCCTTTGGAGGTGCTTATCAAGTTCTCTCTTGAACACTGAGTAGTCGACCAGTTATGTCCCTTATGTGTAGTGGAAGCACGACACACTTCCTTAGTGTGTAGTGCTTCCACTACCACAAACCTTAGCTCATGTCTAGATATCCCTTAACTATACATGTCATGTCAGAGGGCTCCACGCTATTATTTCGTCTGACAGTATTACAGCACATGCGCGCGCCTGGAGCAGGCAGCCTCCCCCCCCCCCTACAATCGCCTCCCAGTATCACAATCCCAAGCTCCAATACGCCCCCAAGTGATCCAGACCATCCACTACAGAAAAGAATATGAGGGCCTGGTGGCAGCAACTGCGCCGCCCAGTTGAGCAAGATCCACACCGGTGGCGGCGGCCGGCGCTTGCTTCAAGTGCGCATCGCCTCACAATGCACAGCGAGTTGGCAGAACATCTTGTGGACATGGTCGTGACCACGCCATCCACTCACTCACTCACTAGTGTTGACATTATTCACTGGTCGCCGGGTTTGTTTCCTCACAATAACCATCCATCACTCGGGCTGTTATAATAACCATCCATCACTCGGGGCTGTTATAATAACCATCCATCACTCGGGCTGTTATAATAACCATCCCTCACTCGGGCTGTTATAATAACCATCCCTCACTCGGGCTGTTATAATAACCATCCCTCACTCGGGCTGTTATAATAACCATCCATCACTCGGGCTGTTATAATAACCATCCCTCACTCGGGGCTGTTATAATAACCATCCCTCACTCGGGGCTGTTATAATAACCATCCCTCACTCGGGCTGTTATAATAACCATCCCTCACTCGGGCTGTTATAATAACCATCCCTCACTCGGGCTGTTATAATAACCATCCATCACTCGGGCTGTTATAATAACCATCCATCACTCGGGCTGTTATAATAACCATCCATCACTCGGGCTGTTATAATAACCATCCATCACTCGGGCTGTTATAATAACCATCCCTCACTCAGGATGTTATAATAACCATCCATCACTCGGGGATGTTATAATAACCATCCATCACTCGGGGCTGTTATAATAACCATCCATCACTCGGGCTGTCATAATAACCATCCATCACTCGGGATGTCATAATAACCATCCATCACTCGGGCTGTTATAATAACCATCCATCACTCGGGCTGTTATAATAACCATCCATCACTCGGGCTGTTATAATAACCATCCCTCACTCAGGATGTTATAATAACCATCCATCACTCGGGCTGTTATAATAACCATCCATCACTCGGGCTGTCATAATAACCATCCCTCACTCAGGCTGTTATAATAACCATCCATCACTCGGGCTGTTATAATAACCATCCCTCACTCGGGCTGTTATAATAACCATCCATCACTCGGGCTGTTATAATAACCATCCCTCACTCGGGGCTGTTATAATAACCATCCATCACTCGGGCTGTTATAATAACCATCCCTCACTCGGGCTGTTATAATAACCATCCCTCACTCGGGGCTGTTATAATAACCATCCCTCACTCAGGCTGTTATAATAACCATCCATCACTCGGGCTGTCATAATAACCATCCCTCACTCAGGATGTTATAATAACCATCCATCACTCGGGCTGTCATAATAACCATCCATCACTCGGGCTGTCATAATAACCATCCCTCACTCAGGCTGTTATAATAACCATCCATCACTCGGGGCTGTTATAATAACCATCCATCACTCGGGCTGTCATAATAACCATCCCTCACTCAGGATGTTATAATAACCATCCATCACTCGGGCTGTTATAATAACCATCCATCACTCGGGCTGTCATAATAACCATCCCTCACTCAGGCTGTTATAATAACCATCCATCACTCGGGCTGTTATAATAACCATCCATCACTCGGGCTGTTATAATAACCATCCCTCACTCGGGCTGTTATAATAACCATCCATCACTCGGGCTGTTATAATAACCATCCCTCACTCGGGCTGTTATAATAACCATCCATCACTCGGGCTGTCATAATAACCATCCATCACTCGGGCTGTTATAATAACCATCCATCACTCGGGCTGTTATAATAACCATCCATCACTCGGGGCTGTTATAATAACCATCCATCACTCGGGCTGTTATAATAACCATCCATCACTCGGGCTGTTATAATAACCATCCATCACTCGGGCTGTTATAATAACCATCCATCACTCGGGGATGTTATAATAACCATCCATCACTCGGGCTGTTATAATAACCATCCATCACTCGGGGCTGTTATAATAACCATCCATCACTCGGGCTGTTATAATAACCATCCATCACTCGGGCTGTTATAATAACCATCCATCACTCGGGCTGTTATAATAACCATCCATCACTCGGGGCTGTTATAATAACCATCCATCACTCGGGCTGTTATAATAACCATCCATCACTCGGGGCTGTTATAATAACCATCCATCACTCGGGCTGTTATAATAACCATCCATCACTCGGGGATGTCATAATAACCATCCATCACTCGGGCTGTTATAATAACCATCCATCACTCGGGGATGTCATAATAACCATCCATCACTCGGGGCTGTTATAATAACCATCCATCACTCGGGCTGTTATAATAACCATCCCTCACTCGGGGCTGTTATAATAACCATCCCTCACTCGGGGATGTCATAATAACCATCCATCACTCGGGGCTGTTATAATAACCATCCATCACTCGGGGATGTCATAATAACCATCCATCACTCGGGGCTGTTATAATAACCATCCATCACTCGGGCTGTTATAATAACCATCCATCACTCGGGGCTGTTATAATAACCATCCATCACTCGGGGATGTCATAATAACCATCCATCACTCGGGCTGTTATAATAACCATCCATCACTCGGGCTGTTATAATAACCATCCATCACTCGGGGATGTTATAATAACCATTCATCACTCGGGGATGTTATAATAACCATCCATCACTCGGGCTGTTATAATAACCATCCATCACTCGGGGATGTTATAATAACCATCCATCACTCGGGGATGTTATAATAACCATCCATCACTCGGGGCTGTTATAATAACCATCCATCACTCGGGGATGTTATAATAACCATCCATCACTCGGGCTGTCATAACTATCCACCACACAACTATCCACCAGGGTCATAAGAACCATCCTAGTACAAGAACCCCGGTCTATTACAATAATCATCCAAGTCATTCATAAAAATGCAAGAAGCACTCGAACGTTGTTTTAATGATCGAGTCATTCATAACGTAGACTACTGAGCTACTGTAGTCCCCAGGGGTGGGGGGGGGGGGGGCCAACTTTCCTATACCAGGGTGGGGGGGGGGCTGGGTCACACCCCCCCCCACCACCTTCCCGGTACACACGTTACATAATAAATACTCTCTTACCTCTAATTACAAGTCAAATACAAAATTATCGTCTTTAAAAAAAATAAATATGTATACGTATTAAGATAACTGTCTTCATATACTTGTATTCAAATTGATAGAATCACTAGAGAGGAGAGAGTAATATGGCTGACACTGAACAATATGTTAGCCTTCACCCCCGCACGTGTACCACCACACACCTGCTGTATAATTATCACTAGTCTAACTTGGTCGCCTTGACCACAAGAAACCTTTACCGGTACCTTGACTGTTCATCTTCAAAGGCGGTGTGGAAGACTTCTGACAGAACTAAATCCGATGACACATTAAAAGGCTTCTAACTTGGATTCTCTACGCCCCTAATATGGGACCCCTATTTTAAAACCATTTGTTCGTAAGTCACACTTTTCTATCAAGTTATTTCACTATTTACTCTCAAAACTCGTGCCATTAATTTAGGTTGAGCACAAGTGACTGCACGGAGTCACAACTGCCGCGTCTGTCACTGCCCAAGAACACTATAAATGGCTAAGTAAATCTTAGATGGTCCCAACTTAAGGCCTTGTATGACTCGTGTGGCGACGTCTTGCAACTGTTTCCACGTTAGTATTTCCCCCGCCAATCGACGAATGTTATAGACGAGCCGCGAACACGTGCACTAGTAAATGTTTGGTTTAGAGGCGCGATAAAGTCAGCTTCAATAAGCGAACGCGTCACCAGCATATAGAGCACATGAGGCTCATTAAACAGAATAATGGGTGTGGTGGGAGGAGGGTGCGAGAGCAGCCACTACCTGCAGCCACCACAGGCACGGGCAGGACTGGCTCGCCTCGCCCACCACCCACTCTCTCCAAGACCTCTCAGTGACCAGTTCCTCTCTTTTTCCTCCCTCTTTATAAACCACATAACTGGCTGGCTTTTACTCTCTTTGAATTTCCTAGTGTTTAACTCATCTAAAAATAATTATAGATATTATCTATGCCATACACTGATTTAAACAAGTCATTGTGCAACCCCATATATACCCGTCCTGCAAGCAGGCCGTGGTGGAAAGGATGCTCGGATGGGTTTGCAAATAAGCAATATAATGTGCAGTATATTATGGCAACGTTAGCACAAAGACCATAAATACAGTACAGAACATTAAATGTGTACTCTGAGGACTACATACGAGAAGCTCGGTGCCTACGTCGCTGGCATCATTGAAGGTTACAAAAGATAATTACCTGACCGTGTGGGCATTTTGGTTAGCTTGAACGAGAGTATACCTGACGGCTTATGAAACTTGTAACTAAGAGATACTAACTTTATCCAAAAGCACAAATAAATGTTACATTATGTCTAGTATCTGTCTTGTTTAACCTACAAGACAATATATATGAATTGTAAATATTTGATGGATACAAGACCAAAATTAGACGTTTATCATTATCATGATAGATTGACGAAATAAAGTACAGGAGTTATGAGGCAGACATCACGCCTAGACCTAAACCTGATCTTCCCGCGGGTCTTGTTAAGCCGTACGTTGAGTCACCCAACATCTTGGAAGACCTTCCCTCTCACTTATTGTGTTTTATGCAAGAAGCTTCGTCTATTGGAAGCTAAAGAACAACAATAAAGAACGTTTCGTTGATAAAAAAAAGCACAGGTATTGTCATTCACTATTTACTTTGGAAAAGGTTAAATAAACAATTAACTCTCCAATTACACACACGCAGAGTAGCCTAGCTGGCAACATCAGTTCACCCATGTGAGGCAACCTGACTTACACACACTCATATCCTCAAATGTGACCAACCATCCTCTGTATTCCATATATACACCACTACCGTAGCAGCACAATGCAATATTTATTCTGTATATTAAATAATATAAATAATAATCACGTCGATCTAAATCAAATTTGACCAAAGCAACCCGTCCTGCTAAGGTTCCCCAACGTTAAGAAACTGTCGTACTAAAGTGCCCGTATCCTAGCCTAACAGAGGATCCAAAACAGAAAGGGCCAGTACTGTGTGTCAATTTTGCTAGCAGCTACCATTTTCTAGTCTCCGTGGTGTAGTGGTAAGACACTCGCCTGGCGTTCCGCGAGCGCTATGGTCATGGGTTCGTATCCTGGCCGGGAGGATTTACTGGGCGCAATTCCTTAACTGTAGCCTCTGTTTAACGCAACAGTAAAATGTGTACTTGGATGAAAAAACGATTCAACGCGGCGGGGGATCGTATTCCAGGGACCTGCCCGAAACGCTACGCGTACTAGGGCTGTACAAGAATGTAACAACTCTTGTATATATCTCAAAAAAAAAAAAAAAAAAAAAAAAAAAGTAACGTTTTTGGCCTTAGGTAGAGGGTATGTCAAAATTCAATTAGAAGGACAGGTTGTTGTAATGCTCGCGATATTCTATTGAAAACAAGACAAATCTATTAGCTTTATATTAGAGATAATCGTAGGACGCCAATAAATAACGCTCAAGATAAAGTACCAAACTCTAGTAAGTTAGTTTAGTTCATTTATTATGCACCCCATACCCATCCCGTTGGCGGTACTGGAAAGGGTTAGAGGCACATATGGGCTCAGGGACTGAA
>WNGS01169498.1:48527492-48584191 GCA_020271785.1 Procambarus virginalis
CCATGATTCACCCCACCACAACCTCTCCCATGACCCTCCCCACCACACCACAACCTCTCCCATGACCCTCCCCACCACACCACAACCTCTCCCATGATCCACCCCACCACAACCTCTCCCATGACCCTCCCCACCCCACCACAACCTCTCCCATGATTCACCCCACCACAACCTCTCCCATGACCCTCCCCACCACACCACAACCTCTCCCATGACCCTCCCCACCACAACCTCTCCCATGATCCACCCCACCACAACCTCTCCCATGACCCTCCCCACCCCACCACAACCTCTCCCATGATTCACCCCACCACAACCTCTCCCATGACCCTCCCCACCCCACCACAACCTCTCCCATGATTCACCCCACCACAACCTCTCCCATGACCCACTACACCACAACCTCTCCCATGACCCTCCCCACCACAACCTCTCCCATGATCCTCCCCACCACAACCTCTCCCATGACCCACTACACCACAACCTCTCCCATGACCCTCCCCACCACAACCTCTCCCATGACCCTCCCCACCACAACCTCTCCCATGACCCACTACACCACAACCTCTCCCATGACCCTCCCCACACCAACCTCTCCCATGACCCTCCCCACCACAACCTCTCCCATGACCCTCCCCACCACAACCTCTCCCATGACCCTCCCCACCACAACCTCTCCCATGACCCTCCCCACACACCACAACCTCTCCCATGACCCTCCCCACACCAACCTCTCCCATGACCCTCCCCACCCACCAACCTCTCCCATGACCCTCCCCACACAACCTCTCCCATGACCCTCCCCCACAAAACCTCTCCCATGACCCTCCCCACCACAACCTCTCCCATGACCCTCCCCACCACAACCTCTCCCATGACCCTCCCCACCACAACCTCTCCCATGACCCTCCCCACCACAACCTCTCCCATGACCCTCCCACCACAACCTCTCCCATGACCCTCCCCACCACCACCTCTCCCATGACCCTCCCCACCACAACCTCTCCCATGACCCTCCCCACCACAACCTCTCCCATGACCCTCCCCACCACAACCTCTCCCATGACCCTCCCCACACCAACCTCTCCCATGACCCACCCCACCACAACCTCTCCCATGACCCTCCCCACCACACCTCTCCCATGACCCTCCCCACACCAACCTCTCCCATGACCCACCCCACCACAACCTCTCCCATGACCCTCCCCACCACAACCTCTCCCATGACCCTCCCCACCACAACCTCTCCCATGACCCACCCCACCACAACCTCTCCCATGACCCTCCCCACACCAACCTCTCCCATGACCCTCCCCACCACAACCTCTCCCATGACCCTCCCCACCCAACCTCTCCCATGACCCTCCCCACCACAACCTCTCCCATGACCCTCCCCCACACCAACCTCTCCCATGACCCACCCCACCACAACCTCTCCCATGACCCACCCCACACCAACCTCTCCCATGACCCTCCCCACCACAACCTCTCCCATGACCCTCCCCACCACACCACAACCTCTCCCATGACCCACTACACCACAACCTCTCCCATGACCCACCACACCACAACCTCTCCCATGACCCACTACACCACAACCTCTCCCATGACCCACCACACCACAACCTCTCCCATGACCCTCCCCACACCACAACCTCTCCCATGACCCACCACACCACAACCTCTCCCATGACCCACCCCACACCAACCTCTCCCATGACCCTCCCCACCACAACCTCTCCCATGACCCTCCCCACCACACCACAACCTCTCCCATGACCCACTACACCACAACCTCTCCCATGACCCTCCCCACCACACCACAACCTCTCCCATGACCCACTACACCACAACCTCTCCCATGACCCACCCCACCACACCACAACCTCTCCCATGACCCACTACACCACAACCTCTCCCATGACCCTCCCCACCACACCTCTCCCATGACCCTCCCCACACCAACCTCTCCCATGACCCTCCCCACCACAACCTCTCCCATGACCCTCCCCACCACAACCTCTCCCATGACCCTCCCCACCACAACCTCTCCCATGACCCTCCCCACCACAACCTCTCCCATGACCCTCCCCACCACAACCTCTCCCATGACCCTCCCCACCACAACCTCTCCCATGACCCTCCCCACACCAACCTCTCCCATGACCCTCCCCACCACAACCTCTCCCATGACCCTCCCCACACAACCTCTCCCATGACCCTCCCCACCACAACCTCTCCCATGACCCTCCCCACCACAACCTCTCCCATGACCCTCCCCACCACAACCTCTCCCATGACCCTCCCCACCACACCACAACCTCTCCCATGACCCACTACACCACAACCTCTCCCATGACCCACCACACCACAACCTCTCCCATGACCCACTACACCACAACCTCTCCCATGACCCACCACACCACAACCTCTCCCATGACCCACCCCACACCAACCTCTCCCATGACCCTCCCCACACAACCTCTCCCATGACCCTCCCCACCACACCACAACCTCTCCCATGACCCACTACACCACAACCTCTCCCATGACCCTCCCCACCACACCACAACCTCTCCCATGACCCACTACACCACAACCTCTCCCATGACCCACCCCACCACACCACAACCTCTCCCATGACCCACTACACCACAACCTCTCCCATGACCCTCCCCACCACAACCTCTCCCATGACCCTCCCCACACCAACCTCTCCCATGACCCTCCCCACCACAACCTCTCCCATGACCCTCCCCACCACAACCTCTCCCATGACCCTCCCCACCACAACCTCTCCCATGACCCTCCCCACCACAACCTCTCCCATGACCCTCCCCACACCAACCTCTCCCATGACCCTCCCCACCACAACCTCTCCCATGACCCTCCCCACCACAACCTCTCCCATGACCCTCCCCACCACAACCTCTCCCATGACCCTCCCCACCACAACCTCTCCCATGACCCTCCCCACCACAACCTCTCCCATGACCCTCCCCACCACAACCTCTCCCATGACCCTCCCCACCACACCACAACCTCTCCCATGACCCACCCCACCACAACCTCTCCCATGACCCTCCCCACCACAACCTCTCCCATGATCCACCCCACCACAACCTCTCCCATGACCCTCCCCACCACACCACAACCTCTCCCATGATCCACCCCACCACAACCTCTCCCATGATCCACCACACCACAACCTCTCCCATGACCCACCCCACCACAACCTCTCCCATGACCCTCCCCACCACAACCTCTCCCATGATCCACCACACCACAACCTCTCCCATGACCCACCCCACCACAACCTCTCCCATGACCCACCCCACCACAACCTCTCCCATGATCCAACCCACCACAACCTCTCCCATGACCCTCCCACCACACCACAACCATCCTGTCCTCCAAAAATGGGGAGGTAAATGTAACAGCCCCATAAGTGCAATTATATACTATGTATGGCAGTCAGGCAATGCACTTAGTATTAAAACGTAGTCAATTTGGAGGATGGGTTGCCATCAACACCATACCCAAAACCACCATCATCATAAGCACCACCAACTACATCACCCCTCCCTCAAACACCATAACCCCCCCTTTCCATTAACACCATAACTTCCACCATCAACACCATTACCTCCACCAACACTAACAACCATTAACACTAACTTCCCACTAACATCAAAACACCCACCCCACCAACACCATAACTTCCCACTAACATCAAAACACCCACCCCACCAACACCATAACTTCCATTCACCAATAACACGATAACTTCTACAAACCACACCATAACATTCATCACCATAGCCTCCACCATCACCTACACCAGATCCCCTCATGAGTCCGGGAGGAAATGTTAATTTTTTTTTTAAATTTTGCCCCGAGGGGCGAGTTTATTGGGCAGCGTCACTCATCCTGTGAGTGGACACACCGCCATAGTGACAGTATTGGGCAGCGCCACTCATCCTGTGAGTGGACACACCGCCATAGTGACAGTATTGGGCAGCGTCACTCATCCTGTGAGTGGACACACCGCCATAGTGACAGTATTGGGCAGCGCCACTCATCCTGTGAGTGGACACACCGCCATAGTGACAGTATTGGGCAGCGTCACTCATCTTGTGAGTGGACACACCGCCATAGTGACAGTATTGGGCAGCGTCACTCATCCTGTGAGTGGACACACCGCCATAGTGACAGTATTGGGCAGCGTCACTCATCCTGTGAGTGGACACACCGCCATAGTGACAGTATTGGGCAGCGTCACTCATCCTGTGAGTGGACACACCGCCATAGTGACAGTATTGGGCAGCGTCACTCATCCTGTGAGTGGACACACCGCCATAGTGACAGTATTGGGCAGCGTCACTCATCCTGTGAGTGGACACACCGCCATAGCAGCATGTACAACACTCCCCAATAGGAAGAAAACCCGCTGGGTTGTTCATCCTGTCACTTGTACCCAGACACAGCTGGGACTTGCTTAACTGTCTCAAGTGAACAGCTCCTCAAACAAGAAGATTAACATCTATCTACCCTTAAAAGCTTACGTTATCTTGCGGGTGCAAAATGGGGAAATCTTTTAAGAACAGTATCAATATTTGACAAATAGAGTCCGGGAGGAATATGTCAGTAAATCTTCAGTGTTGTAGTGAGGATGGTAACAGCAGATTAACAGCAGTCAGTGGTCTTGTATAATTATAAGAACATAAGAATCTAGGTAAATGTAGAAGGCCTATTGACCCATACGTGCAGCTCCTATTTATAACCATCCAATCCCACTCAACTTATTCAATTTATACCCATTGTTTCATGTTCTGTTTTGTTATGCAAAACAGCAAATTTGCAAATATTGCTGCTCAAACCTGAATCTAAATCATTTACATATATTATGAATAACAGAGGTCCCAGGACAGAGCCTTGAGGCACTCCACTTACAACATTTTTCCCACTGACTTAACCCCATTTATACTAACTCTGTTTCCTTTGGTATAGCCATGCGCTAATCCAACTTAATATAGCACCTCCAATACCATGAGCCTCTAGCTTTTTAATCAGTCTTTCATGTGGCACTGTAACAAAAGCTTTGCTAAAGTCAAGGTACACAACATCACAAACCTTACCACTATCAACTGCCTCAACTATGCTGGAATAAAATGATAGAATTTTTTTAAACAAATGGTCATTCGTAAAACCATGTTGTGAATCATTTATTATGTTTTTCAAGATGAAGACCGCTCCTGCGGTCGTCTCATCTTAAGTGTTAATAATCCCAGACCTAATACCTGGCCTTATAGTATATAAGGATTATGCTCAGTGCAATGTCAGACTATATGAGCAAGTTTTCATGGTGCCGAAATACTTGTTAATTTCCCGAAGCGTAAGTGTCGAATACATCAATATATAACTGGACCTTTTCACTCTTCAAACAGAATTGGCTGCCACAATCCTTGAACTCAAACGAGTATATGAATCCAAAATCGACATGTTAATTGTAAGTGACTCCTTGTCATCCTTAACTGCCCTCAGCTCCAAAGCGTAACTGACGTCCTTGTGTCACAAGCAAGCCACAGATGTAATGAATTAATCAATGATGGAGTCAGAGTTTGTCTCCTGTGGATTCCTTCCCATATTGGTCTCAGAATGCATGATAAAACTGATGAGTTAGCCAAAACGTTTGCTCATCGAGGGAATGGACTCATCTTGGACTGCCTTTGAGCAGCCTAAGGGCAGCAATATTCCGGAAACAGCTACAAACCTAGTAAATTCACACCAGTTCCTCCATCTATCATTATTCTATTATGGAGGAAGAACCGCACGTCAATGGGTCATCCAATAAGGTTAGTAAACTTCTAGATGTTACCGCTGCTAGGCTTAGGCTCGGCTACATGTACCTCTGGCAGTTTACTCCACCTGATGACGTAGACCTGACTAAATGTAAACTCCGTCAGCAGAACTACTCGCATACTTTGCGACACCATATAATTGAATGTGAACAAATTGCTGAAGTCAACTCTGTCAAACACACCATATGTCAACTTTACGAAAGAGCAAAAATGCGTTTCTTGAACATTATATTGTAGAATATCCCATACTGATTGACTTAATTCCGATCCCCCCCCCTGGGTTGGTATATGCTGACCTCCGACCCCCCCCCCCCACCCTGACATCAGCCTCCACCAAATCACTATTTAATGCATTCCATTTACTAACTACTCTGACACTGAAAAAGTTCTTTCTAATGTCTCTGTTGCTCATTTGGGTACTCAGCTTCCACCTGGGTCCCCCTTGTGCGTATACCACCCGAGTTAAATAATCCATCCTTGTCTACCCTGTCAATTCCCCTGAGAATCTTGTATGTGGTAATCATGTCTCCCCGAGCTCTTCTGTCTTCCAGCGACGTGAAGTGCAGTTCCTTCAGCCTTTCCTCGTAACTCATGCCTCTTAGTTCTGGGACTAGCCTAGTGGCATACCTCTGATCTTTTTCCAGCCTCGTCTTGTGCTTGACAAGGTACGGGCTCCATGCTGGGGCCGCATACTCCAGGATTGGTCTTACATATGTGGTGTACAAGGTTCTGAAGGATTCCTTACACAGGTTTCTGAAGGTGGTTATGATGCTAGCCAGCCTCGCATACGCCGCCGATGTTGTTATTTTGATGTGGGCTTCAGGAGACAGGTTTGGCGTGACAAACTCCTAGATCTTTCTCTGTCCGTTTCGTGAAGGACTTCATCTCCCATTCTGTATCCAGTGTCTGGCCTCTTATTTCCTCCCCTTAGTTTCATTACCTTACATTTACTTGGGTTGAACTTTAGTAGCCATTTGTTTGACCATACCTCCAGTTTGTTTAGGTCAACCTGTAGCCTCATACTCTCTTCCTCTGCCTTAATCCTCCTCATAATTTTTGCATCAGCAGCAAACATTGAGAGGAACGCGTTTATTCCTCTGGGAGATCATTTACATATATCAGGAACAGGATAGGCCTAAGAACTGATCCCTGAGGAACTCCTCTGGTGACGCCTCGCCACTCCGAGACCTCACCCCTCACAGCGACTGTCTTCTGTTGCTTAGGTACTCCCTTATCCAGTGGAGTACCTTCCCTTTCACTCCTGCCTGCATCTCCAGTTTGTGCACTAGTCCGAGGTTATGACTAGTGCACAAACAAGATCAGGTTGTGATCTGAGTAACAAGTAGTTGTAATCATTATGTCCCTGATCAGTTAGTAAAATATAAGGTCTAGGACTTTTCTTTCCTAGTTGGCTCTACTATTTGGTGGTTTAAAACAAATCTGTCACACATCTGTAAGAGGTCATTTGTGTGTGATTGTTCATTCAGACTGCTTCCTGGGATTCTCTGCTATAACAGTATTTGCCACATTTTTCCATTTTCGATGTCGTAATTTGAAATCACCAAGCAAGATAATGGTAGGGGTCGAGTTTGTAAGGTTTTCTAAGCTTAAGATGGGTATGGGGAGCATAATACATGAACTAAACTAACTCACTTAAAGTTTTCAATGGTTACCTTACCTTGAGGTTACCTTGAGGTGATTCCGGGGCTCAGCGACCCCGCGGCCCGGTCGTCGACCAGGCCTCTTCCCATCGTGGCAACACTTACTGCCGGCCTACAGTGCCAGTAACAACAACTGTGAAGCACCGTGTGTGTATGGTGGCAACACTTACTGCTGGCCTACAGTGCCAGTAACAACAACTGTGAAGCACCGTGTGTGTATGGTGGCAACACTTACTGCTGGCCTACAGTGCCAGTAACAACAACTGTGAAGCACCGTGCGTGTATGGTGGCAACATCACGTACTGAAATATCAGTTGGGAGCGTGGACGACAAAGCCGCCGCCTGCCTCCAGATATACGGTAATGTAATCTTGGGGTAGAGCAAGTATGCCAGCCGCGCAGGGCCAGGCCCCATCACCAGCTGCAGCTCACCCCAGCATACACTCACCTCGCTTGTACATTATCACCTCTACTAGTACCACCATCACTACACACATGCACTACCTCAACATGTCTAGAAATACAATAAAGACAGCTAGAAGTAACAGGTAATAAAGCCCAATCACCGAGGACCTTGAAGCATATCACTTCAACACGAGGCCGCACATGTCATCAAAGCCCAACAAGGATCAAAACATTGCGTCACATGCGTAGTGTATATGATACACTATTACGCTAAATATAACCCATTGCTTTACATTAATTTTTGTATTTACATCTTTATTATTGATTTCTACCGAGATCCAGTAGCAGTTTTACTTACTCTTATACAGTATATGCGAACAAGCTTGAATGGTCCCAAAACCAATATGCAACTGAAATTATATATATATATATATATATATATATATATATATATATATATATATATATATATATATATATATATATATATATATATATATATATATATATATAAAATCAGTGTGTGTGTGTGTTGGTGCGTGGAGCTGGTGGCAAGGGTTCGAGTCCGTATATAAGCTTCAAGGTCTGCCACTGAGCAACCTATCCTTCCACTATCAAAACATTCCCCTCCGCAGGGCCAAGTGTCCACTATCACCCAGTTACCCCCAGTGAGGGGGGGGGGACCATCAGCTGCCTGGTACAGTGATGGTACAGTGTACAGTCACCACCAAGGGGGGGGGGGACCATCAGCTGCCTGGTACAGTGATGGTACAGTGTACAGTCACCACCAAGGGGGGGGGGACCATCAGCTGCCTGGTACAGTGATGGTACAGTGTACAGTCACCACCAAGGGGGGGGGGGACCATCAGCTGCCTGGTACAGTGATGGTACAGTGTACAGTCACCACCAAGGGGGGGGACCATCAGCTGCCTGGTACAGTGATGGTACAGTGTACAGTCACCACCAAGGGGGGGGGACCATCAGCTGCCTGGTACAGTGATGGTACAGTGTACAGTCACCACCAAGGGGGGGGGACCATCAGCTGCCTGGTACAGTGATGGTACAGTGTACAGTCACCACCAAGGGGGGGGGACCATCAGCTGCCTGGTACAGTGATGGTACAGTGTACAGTCACCACCAAGGGGGGGGGGACCATCAGCTGCCTGGTACAGTGATGGTACAGTGTACAGTCACCACCAAGGGGGGGGGACCATCAGCTGCCTGGTACAGTGATGGTACAGTGTACAGTCACCACCAAGGGGGGGGGACCATCAGCTGCCTGGTACAGTGATGGTACAGTGTACAGTCACCACCAAGGGGGGGGGACCATCAGCTGCCTGGTACAGTGATGGTACAGTGTACAGTCACCACCAAGGGGGGGGACCATCAGCTGCCTGGTACAGTGATGGTACAGTGTACAGTCACCACCAAGGGGGGGGACCATCAGCTGCCTGGTACAGTGATGGTACAGTGTACAGTCACCACCAAGGGGGGGGGACCATCAGCTGCCTGGTACAGTGATGGTACAGTGTACAGTCACCACCAAGGGGGGGGGGACCATCAGCTGCCTGGTACAGTGATGGTACAGTGTACAGTCACCACCAAGGGGGGGGGGCCATCAGCTGCCTGGTACAGTGATGGTACAGTGTACAGTCACCACCAAGGGGGGGGGGGCCATCAGCTGCCTGGTACAGTGATACGAAAGCCCCACAAGCGCTAGGACCCACAAATGCAGAAAGCCTCATCGAGCCAGAGGAAGTTGATGCAACCCGAGCAACTACCCCTAATGACCGCCAAGGGGGCCCACAAACATACAACCACCACACGAGACAATACAGAGAGAATACCGACAAGGTAACTGAGGAAGACCATGGACACGCAGTGGCCATCAATGTTTACCACACACCCACAGACAATGCTGCAGAATCTCACCAGGCACCGCTCCTGTGCCAGGTAAGTCCACTACGGGCTCACCATAGCCCGTGCTACTTGCCCCGCTCCTGTGCCAGGTAAGTTCACTACGGGCTCACCATAGCCCGTGCTACTTGCCCCGCTCCTGTGCCAGGTAAGTCCACTACGGGCTCACCATAGCCCGTGCTACTTTCAACTTGTTCCGAGTAGCTGAATCTATAACAACTCCCGAGGGGGCACACAGCCTAACCTGACCGAAGGCGGGAAGCAACAACTATACTGATCAACGTATACCTGGGCGAGATTTTTTAGCATATACTGCGGAGCTTCTATTTCTGTTATTAATAATGAGAATTTGAGGTCAATTTATCAAACATTGAGAAAATAGTTAGACAAAACTTACAATGTAGCCAACTGCCATTGTCTGCCAGTAATTCTCCCACTTATTTCAGTGGCCTGACTCCTTGAGGTTACCTTGAGGCGTTTTCGGGGCTTAGCGGCCTCGCGGCCCGGTCGTCGACCAGGCCTCCTCGTTGCTGGACTGGTCAACCAGGCTGTTCGCAGCCAGACGTGAGTCATAGCCTGATTGATCAGGTATCCTTTGGAGGTGCTTATCAAGTTCTCTCTTGAACACTGAGTAGTCGACCAGTTATGTCCCTTATGTGTAGTGGAAGCACGACACACTTCCTTAGTGTGTAGTGCTTCCACTACCACAAACCTTAGCTCATGTCTAGATATCCCTTAACTATACATGTCATGTCAGAGGGCTCCACGCTATCATTTCGTCTGACAGTATTACAGCACATGCGCGCGCCTGGAGCAGGCAGCCTCCCCCCCCCCCTACAATCGCCTCCCAGTATCACAATCCCAAGCTCCAATACGCCCCCAAGTGATCCAGACCATCCACTACAGAAAAGAATATGAGGGCCTGGTGGCAGCAACTGCGCCGCCCAGTTGAGCAAGATCCACACCGGTGGCGGCGGCCGGCGCTTGCTTCAAGTGCGCATCGCCTCACAATGCACAGTGAGTTGGCAGAACATCTTGTGGACATGGTCGTGACCACGCCATCCACTCACTCACTCACTCACTCACTCACTCACTAGTGTTGACATTATTCACTGGTCGCCGGGTTTGTTTCCTCACAATAACCATCCATCACTCGGGCTGTTATAATAACCATCCATCACTCGGGCTGTTATAATAACCATCCATCACTCGGGCTGTTATAATAACCATCCATCACTCGGGCTGTTATAATAACCATCCATCACTCGGGGCTGTTATAATAACCATCCATCACTCAGGCTGTTATAATAACCATCCATCACTCGGGCTGTCATAATAACCATCCATCACTCGGGCTGTCATAATAACCATCCATCACTCGGGGCTGTTATAATAACCATCCATCACTCAGGCTGTTATAATAACCATCCATCACTCGGGCTGTCATAATAACCATCCATCACTCGGGCTGTCATAATAACCATCCATCACTCGGGCTGTTATAATAACCATCCATCACTCGGGCTGTCATAATAACCATCCATCACTCGGGCTGTTATAATAACCATCCATCACTCGGGGATGTCATAATAACCATCCATCACTCGGGCTGTTATAATAACCATCCATCACTCGGGCTGTCATAATAACCATCCCTCACTCGGGCTGTTATAATAACCATCCATCACTCGGGCTGTTATAATAACCATCCATCACTCGGGCTGTTATAATAACCATCCATCACTCGGGCTGTTATAATAACCATCCATCACTCGGGCTGTTATAATAACCATCCATCACTCAGGCTGTTATAATAACCATCCTCACTCGGGCTGTTATAATAACCATCCATCACTCGGGCTGTTATAATAACCATCCCTCACTCGGGCTGTTATAATAACCATCCATCACTCGGGCTGTTATAATAACCATCCATCACTCGGGCTGTTATAATAACCATCCCTCACTCGGGCTGTTATAATAACCATCCATCACTCAGGCTGTTATAATAACCATCCATCACTCGGGCTGTTATAATAACCATCCATCACTCGGGCTGTTATAATAACCATCCATCACTCGGGCTGTTATAATAACCATCCATCACTCAGGCTGTTATAATAACCATCCCTCACTCGGGCTGTTATAATAACCATCCCTCACTCGGGCTGTTATAATAACCATCCATCACTCGGGCTGTTATAATAACCATCCATCACTCGGGCTGTTATAATAACCATCCCTCACTCGGGCTGTTATAATAACCATCCATCACTCAGGCTGTTATAATAACCATCCATCACTCGGGCTGTTATAATAACCATCCATCACTCGGGATGTCATAATAACCATCCATCACTCGGGCTGTTATAATAACCATCCATCACTCGGGCTGTTATAATAACCATCCATCACTCGGGGATGTCATAATAACCATCCATCACTCAGGCTGTTATAATAACCATCCATCACTCGGGCTGTTATAATAACCATCCATCACTCGGGCTGTTATAATAACCATCCATCACTCGGGGCTGTTATAATAACCATCCATCACTCGGGCTGTTATAATAACCATCCATCACTCGGGCTGTTATAATAACCATCCATCACTCGGGGATGTCATAATAACCATCCATCACTCGGGCTGTTATAATAACCATCCATCACTCGGGCTGTTATAATAACCATCCATCACTCGGGGATGTCATAATAACCATCCATCACTCGGGCTGTTATAATAACCATCCATCACTCGGGCTGTTATAATAACCATCCATCACTCGGGGATGTCATAATAACCATCCATCACTCGGGCTGTCATAACTATCCACCACACAACTATCCACCAGGGTCATAAGAACCATCCTAGTACAAGAACCCCGGTCTATTATAATAATCATCCAAGTCATTCATAAAAATGCAAGAAGCACTCAAACGTTGTTTTAATGATCGAGTCATTCATAACGTAGACTACTGAGCTACTGTAGTCCCCAGGGGTGGGGGGGGGGGCCAACTTTCCTATACCAGGGTGGGGGGGGCTGGGTCACACGCCCCCCCCCCCGCCACCTTCCCGGTACACACGTTACATAATAAATACTCTCTTACCTCTAATTACAAGTCAAATACAAAATTATCGTCTTTAAAAAAAAATAAATATGTATACGTATTAAGATAACTGTCTTCATATACTTGTATTCAAATTGATAGAATCACTAGAGAGGAGACAGTAATATGGCTGACACTGAACAATATGTTAGCCTTCACCCCCGCACGTGTACCACCACACACCTGCTTTATAATTATCACTAGTCTAACTTGGTCGCTTTGACCACAAGAAACCTTTACCGGTACCTTGACTGTTCATCTTCAAAGGCGGTGTGGAAGACTTCTGACAGAACTAAATCCGATGACACATTAAAAGGCTTCTAACTTGGATTCTCTACGCCCCTAATATGGGACCCCTATTTTAAAACCATTTGTTCGTAAGTCACACTTTTCTATCAAGTTATTTCACTATTTACTCTCAAAACTCGTGCCATTAATTTAGGTTGAGCACAAGTGACTGCACGGAGTCACAACTGCCGCGTCTGTCACTGCCCAAGAACACTATAAATGGCTAAGTAAATCTTAGATGGTCCCAACTTAAGGCCTTGTATGACTCGTGTGGCGACGTCTTGCAACTGTTTCCACGTTAGTATTTCCCCCGCCAATCGACGAATGTTATAGACGAGCCGCGAACACGTGCACTAGTAAATGTTTGGTTTAGAGGCGCGATAAAGTCAGCTTCAATAAGCGAACGCGTCACCAGCATATAGAGCACATGAGGCTCATTAAACAGAATAATGGGTGTGGTGGGAGGAGGGTGCGAGAGCAGCCACTACCTGCAGCCACCACAGGCACGGGCAGGACTGGCTCGCCTCGCCCACCACCCACTCTCTCCAAGACCTCTCAGTGACCAGTTCCTCTCTTTTTCCTCCCTCTTTATAAACCACATAACTGGCTGGCTTTTACTCTCTTTGAATTTCCTAGTGTTTAACTCATCTAAAAATAATTATAGATATTATCTATGCCATACACTGATTTAAACAAGTCATTGTGCAACCCCATATATACCCGTCCTGCAAGCAGGCCGTGGTGGAAAGGATGCTCGGATGGGTTTGCAAATAAGCAATATAATGTGCAGTATATTATGGCAACGTTAGCACAAAGACCATAAATACAGTACAGAACATTAAATGTGTACTCTGAGGACTACATACGAGAAGCTCGGTGCCTACGTCGCTGGCATCATTGAAGGTTACAAAAGATAATTACCTGACCGTGTGGGCATTTTGGTTAGCTTGAACGAGAGTATACCTGACGGCTTATGAAACTTGTAACTAAGAGATACTAACTTTATCCAAAAGCACAAATAAATGTTACATTATGTCTAGTATCTGTCTTGTTTAACCTACAAGACAATATATATGAATTGTAAATATTTGATGGATACAAGACCAAAATTAGACGTTTATCATTATCATGATAGATTGACGAAATAAAGTACAGGAGTTATGAGGCAGACATCACGCCTAGACCTAAACCTGATCTTCCCGCGGGTCTTGTTAAGCCGTACGTTGAGTCACCCAACATCTTGGAAGACCTTCCCTCTCACTTATTGTGTTTTATGCAAGAAGCTTCGTCTATTGGAAGCTAAAGAACAACAATAAAGAACGTTTCGTTGATAAAAAAAAGCACAGGTATTGTCATTCACTATTTACTTTGGAAAAGGTTAAATAAACAATTAACTCTCCAATTACACACACGCAGAGTAGCCTAGCTGGCAACATCAGTTCACCCATGTGAGGCAACCTGACTTACACACACTCATATCCTCAAATGTGACCAACCATCCTCTGTATTCCATATATACACCACTACCGTAGCAGCACAATGCAATATTTATTCTGTATATTAAATAATATAAATAATAATCACGTCGATCTAAATCAAATTTGACCAAAGCAACCCGTCCTGCTAAGGTTCCCCAACGTTAAGAAACTGTCGTACTAAAGTGCCCGTATCCTAGCCTAACAGAGGATCCAAAACAGAAAACGGGCCAGTACTGTGTGTCAATTTTGCTAGCAGCTACCATTTTCTAGTCTCCGTGGTGTAGTGGTAAGACACTCGCCTGGCGTTCCGCGAGCGCTATGGTCATGGGTTCGTATCCTGGCCGGGGAGGATTTACTGGGCGCAATTCCTTAACTGTAGCCTCTGTTTAACGCAACAGTAAAATGTGTACTTGGATGAAAAAACGATTCAACGCGGCGGGGGATCGTATTCCAGGGACCTGCCCGAAACGCTACGCGTACTAGTGGCTGTACAAGAATGTAACAACTCTTGTATATATCTCAAAAAAAAAAAAAAAAAAAAAAGTACGACAGTTTTTGGCCTTAGGTAGAGTGTATGTCAAAATTCAATTAGAAGGACAGGTTGTTGTAATGCTCGCGATATTCTATTGAAAACAAGACAAATCTATTAGCTTTATATTAGAGATAATCGTAGGACGCCAATAAATAACGCTCAAGATAAAGTACCAAACTCTAGTAAGTTAGTTTAGTTCATTTATTATGCACCCCATACCCATCCCGTTGGCGGTACTGGAAAGGGTTAGAGGCACATAATGGGCTCAGGGACTGAACCCCACAATTCATTTAGCTAATTGTGGGGTTCAGTCCCTGAGCCCATTCTCTGAAGGCGTGTGTAACAATATTAACAATTCCTTCATAACATTAAGGATGCAGAGCAACACTAGTGATGTCAGAGGAATCATCAGTCACTCACTGAGGAGGTTATGGAGGGACAAAGGCACAGTGGGAACACAAAACTACTGATCACTCAAAATCCAGCCCATCCTCATGTTTAGTTAGTACTTATAGTAACGATGAGGACCATAGTAACATACATGACGTAATGGACAATTAGAAAGTAGAACTCGTATTGAATCTGGACAAACCGGAAAAGGTTTTACATTTATGTTGCAGACAACTTAACCTAATTTTCCTAGGCCCAATACACGCTATCCGAGGCCTAATATAGTACATGTCCGTGCGATACTAGGCCTAACAATACAGTATTTAAGTTTTTTTTAGCTTTATTTTCTCGGACTATAAAGTGAATAGTACCAGATTGTAGACACCTTAATAGTTAGGACACGCAAGTCTTGATGTAAGGTTACCCCTAAATACCCGGTAGTTGCTGAAATGGTTCTCTTTTAACCCGGTAAATGCTGAAATGGTTCTCTTTTAACCGGTAGTTGCTGAAAATAACTTGTACGTCAATGTTTGTACTATGTTGTACTCTGGAAAGTCAGTACAGGGTACACGCCATACAGCAGTTGGTAATTATCAGGCGGAGGCGCCAGGCCGGGAAGAGTATATAGCCAAGTAATAATTCATAATCAGAATTATAGATAATTAAATATTTAATAATAATAAAATAATAAGCGTGTGTGTGATGGCGTGTCCAACCACCTGGGCTGGACGGTAGAGCGACGGTCTCGCTTCATGCAGGTCAGCGTTCAATCCCCATCCGTCTAAGTGATTGGGCACCATTCCTTTCCCCCCGTCCCATCCCAAATCCTTATCCTGACCTCTTCCTAGTGCTATATAGTCTTTATAGCTTGGCGCTTCCCCCCTGATAGTGCCGTGATGACGTTTATCTGTAAACTTTCTGTTTATCCATATCGCAACTTCAGAGAGAGTTGACAACCGTGTTGATATCACTATAAACGTATATCGTCCACATACACTAGTCATATTGCCTTACATGTCATGCCTCCCGCCGCGATTGTATTTACACTGATACGTTCCTAACGCCTATTCCCGAGACTAAGAATTAATTTTGACTTTCTCACGGGTTATAGAAAACTGCCGCTATAAAATACAGTACATGACAAAATTGTACTGTATATTCACAAAATATGAACCTGATAAATTTTCGCCAGGACCGGGTATAGATGTAGCGTAACTGTCACTAGGACAGGGTACAGATGCAGCATAGTATGATTGATTGATGAAGATTAAGCCACACAAAAGGTGGCACGGGCACGAATAGCCCGTAAGTGTTGGTCCTTTTGAGCCATTAACAGTATCAATAGATGATACTGCAGATCTGTGGAGGTGCAGCTGCACCCTGCGTGACGGGAGATGTCTCCCGTGAGCATGGTATTGTAGCGAGTAATCCTTATACTCGCTCCATTATCTCATTATCTTAATAGCATATCTAATTAGCACTAATTACAGAAGCTACAATCCTTTCCCCCAATTACAGGTAATACTCTTCTCAGCTAGTTGGAGGGAGCTGAGGTGTAATCACCATATAAGCAAGCGATATGAGGAATGGAGGACCTTACAATTTCCAGTCAAGAATGTAGTACTCGGCGTAGGCAATTCTAATCGTCTCCAAGACGCTACAACTTCGATACAGAACAGGCAGCAGACTAGGACAGCATCCAGCTACAATGCTCTCCCACATAGAGCTCCGCGACTCCGGCCACACTCAGCTCTCTGCTCTGCTCCAAGCTCTGTCTCAACGTCTACGACACTGCTGTATCCAGGACTACTAAATATGAAAACTCACTAAACAATGTGTATCTAATCTACCCAACAACGTAACATAAACGTACGTTACAGTATAACCACCAAACTGTTACACTGTCAACCACCAAAACCTTCTTCTTAAATTACATCATTATGGAGTCAGAGGACACTCCCTGCAATACCTCAAATCCTACCTTACTCACAGGCTCCAGTATGTTTGTGAATAATTCAATTTCTCCCACCCTACCCATCAAAATCGGTGTTCCTCAGGGCAGCATACTTGGCCCTCTCCTCTTTCTCATCTACATTAATGACCTTCCAAATGCCTCCCAACACCTCAAACCAATTCTATTTGCTGACGACACAACCTTCATTTACTCCAATCCTGACCCCCTTGCTCTAAATGCCACAGTGAATACTGAGCTAAATAAAGTCCATCTTTGGGTAACTGCTAACAAACTCACCCTTAACATTGACAAAACTTTCTATATTCTGTTTGGCAATAAATCTTCTAATCACATAAATCTCAGGATAAACAATACCCAAATTTGTAACAAAATAGATGGCAAATTCCTTGGCGTTCTCATTGACCACAAGCTAAATTTCCAGGGACACATTCTAAATATATCAAAAAATGTTTCAAAAACTGTTGGCATTCTTTCTAAGATCAGGTATTATGTACCTCGCCCTGCCCTGGTGACGCTCTATTACTCCCTCATCTATCCATATCTCAATTATGGTATTTGTGCTTGGGGTTCTACTACCCAAAATCATTTACATCCTCTAATTACTCAACACAAAATAAATAAATAAATATAAATATGTTTATTCAGGTAAGGTATATACATACAAGTGAGGTTACATTAATGGATCGAGTTATAGGTAGAGCTAGTACATACAATGCCTAAAGCCACTATTACGCAATGCGTTTCGGGCAGGAAGAACATTAATATCTAGTACTTAATACTAATTGAGCATAAAGAATAAAATGTGTTGAGAACAAATACAAATAAAGATAAGAAAAAGGGGGAACATGACTGAAAAAGCAGCACAAATACAAAATGTTGACAAACAGCATTGATTAAAAAAAAATAAAAATAAAAAAATATCAGACATGGGTTGACAATAGAGGGGTAAGGTAGGTTACAGGGAATTTATTAGGTAGTGTTTAGTTTTAATCTTAAACTGGTTGAGAGAGGTACAGTCTTTAACATGGTTGGGGAGGTCATTCCACATTCTGGGTCCCTTGATTTGTAGAGCATTTCTAGTTTGATTAAGTACTCTTGGAATATCAAAACTGTATTTATTTCTGGTGTGGTGCACAAAGCTGCTATTAGGACAATATCCAACTCTGGCCCCAGACATCACTCAGTACCCTTACTCAAATCTCTGAATATGTTAGATATTAAGTCACTGCACATTCTCTCATGTGTGTTATACATATATAAAACGCTGAACTGCAATGCCAATCCTAACCTCAAAAGCTTCATTGAAGGTTGTAACAGAACCCATGAGCACCACACCAGAAACAAATACAGTTTTGATATTCCAAGAGTATGACTTAATCAAACTAGAAATGCTCTACAAATCAAGGGACCCAGAATGTGGAATGACCTTCCCAATCATGTCAAAGACTGTACCTCTCTCAACCAGTTTAAGAAAAAAACTAAGCACTACCTAATAAATTCCCTGTAACCTACCTTACCCCTATATTGTCAACCCATGTCTGTTTTTTTAAACAACGCTGTTTGTCGACCTAATTGTATTTGTGCTGCCTTTTCTACCATGTTCCCCCCTTTTTTTATTTTTATTTTTATTTTGAATTGTTCTCAACACATTTTATACTTTAACCTCAATTAGTATTAAGTTTTAGTCTTTAATGTTTTTCCTGCCCGAAACGCTTTGCGTAACAGTGGCTTTAGGCATTGTATGTACTAGCTCTATCTATAAATCTATAAATTTTTGTAAAACCTCTTGTATGTATGTACCTTACCTGAATAAATATTTATTTATTTATAAATGTCACCAGGACCAGGTACAGGTGCAGCATGATATGTCACCAGGACCAGGTATAGATGCAGTGTAACTGTCACTAGGACAGGGTATAGATGCAGCATGATTTATGTCACCAGGAGAAGGTATAGATGCAGCATAATGTAACCAGTGTGACTTACTTTTCCTCGACTATTATTGGCTGTGATTTTGTTTGAGTTAATGAAAATCTTGACTACCAGAGCATTGGGTACTCTCTCCAAGTACAGTATTCGAGTGGGACTCATCCTGTGGTGTTCACAGAGTATTGGTGTCTTCAGTCTTGAGTCTAATAGTGCTACTGAAGCAATTATTGACTCGAGACCCCTCATCAATTTATAAAAAGTGACTAATGGTTATTGTAAGTTTAAAGACTTATGAGCAATTAGTGTTGATAACACTTGTATGAGTAGCAATTACCTGAAAAGTGGCTTCACAAAAACACAAGATAACAATTAACATAGTTTAACGAGTAAACTTGCTTGCTATTGCAAGGGGTGCTTGAATTTACAGCGATTGATATCTGTCAAAGTTAAATCATATTAAGACACACATGGGACGTGTAACTAACCGATAATCACCGCTTGCAGGTGAACAGTGCAAGTGTATTACACTGTTCCATGTTGAGGTTGTGAATATTAAATGTGTTGTGTGCGGGCATGTGTGTGTGTTAACCAAGGAGTGCAAGGTGCTCAGGCGAGGCGTTGGATGTGTGGCTGTTATGAGCCAGGTATTTACCAGATTCTCACTAATGGTAATGTATACAGAATTATAAATGTATTCATCCCACCTCAGTTTGATATTGAGAAATTAACTATCTTTATGTAAAGAAAAATATAACATGTTATACTATTTCCTCTTGATGACGTGCATTCATTTATGTTTTTGTATTCTCTTATTGTATTATTGTAAGAAAAGTAGACGGTTATATGGATTGTACGGAGTGCCCCATATTAACCCTTAAACTGAGCAAATCATACATAAATGACTGGATTAACTGTCACGGAATGGTGCAAATCATATATATGATTTGTATTTAAAATAGTCCTGCACATACATAGAGCTCACATTTGCTTCCTCAGGCCACCAGTAACCATACCCCATCTTGAAAAAATCCTGAGTCCCTCACTTTCCTTCAAGGGCCTTAGTAAGAAAATGACCACCATTGCTTGGCAACATCACCATCCAGTGTCTGAACGTTTAAGGCTGCCATAAAGGAGACGGTAAACTTTTAGCAACAGCAAATGAGTGATTACCATGTATATATTTGAGGGAAAATGTGTGCTATATGCAATTTTAAGATTTAGGCTTATAATATACACACACATATACAGTATATATATATATATATATATATATATATATATATATATATATATATATATATATATATATACACAGTACATATGTTATTATGAATAAGTATGTGGGTGTTTGTATATCTATACTCATATATCCATACACTTGTATTTTCAGAGTTATACATGATAGACAGTACCTTTGACAACAAACAACCTGTTAGCATGAAAAAACTAAAGAGAAACAATGCAAATAAATCAACAAAGTTATTCCTATGCGGTGCCTCAACTCATTTCAACTAAACATGTACAATATCTTCAGGTTACTACAGCTAAACCACAAGAGCTTGAGACTTTATTTGGATTCTTGTGCTTCCTGAATGACAATTAACAATGTCATAAGAAAAATTATTTTTCCATAATTTTTTTTCTTGAGCACACTGAGGGATGTCAGCTATTAACAGTTAGTAGTTTAAGGGTTAAACAGGTGATCTACAGGAATGTTGGGATGAGTGCCAATACTGTATTACCAACTTGGCATCGTCATATTCAGTGATATTCATTTTTTTTAAACATAACTCGGCATCGTCATTCAGCGATATTCATTTTTTTAAGATGCATATTATTTTATGCAATTTTTCCAGAATGAACAAGAGATTACATACTTTTGTGTAAACGTGTTTGTGAGTACTTATCTCGGTGTGCAAGTGGATCTGTTAAGAGGTTTTGACCGCCATAGTTGATGACTGGTCTTGGTCGGTGGAACAAGTCAGTCTGTGAGGGAGGCGCTTTCAGATGCAGAGTGGAGTTCATGGTTGACTACAGTGTGTTTCAGTTAAGTTGTATTTTGTTTATTGGTTGTGTTTATCGCCCCAAAGTCCGGGTCCCTATAACCAAAATGGGGAAGCCCTGGGATATCCAAGCGGGCAACCAACCTAGCGTGTTGCAGGAACATAAACCAGGCATGCAACCCGGACGCTGCCTGAACCCGAACCTCGGTGACAATAGAATGGGTAAACTGGAGCACGAGTAGAAGCACGTCTCATGAGACTCGGGGTCAAAGGCATTGTTGACCCAACAGGCAGAATGACGGAGGCAAACAGGTGACTGGCACCCGGAGACAAGGGCACAGAACAACCTTTAAACTCGCACAAGGCGAGGTGGAACTCACAGGATACATCCATCAGTCAACCGAGCCCCGACGGGTTTCCAGGGGCCCGTAGGAGTGTCTTCTACAGGAAGTCCAGGCAAGTTACTGCTAGCAGGTAAAACCCAAACGCTAACAAATGGGAATGAGCTATTAACTGGACCCCTGTGATGCGTACAAGCACAGAAGCCTAGAGGAGGGCCACCAATATATCCTATGTGGATGAATAGCCAAATAAGGCAGACCCCCCTTCCTGGCAACAAAAATAAAATAAAAAACCCGCAAAAGTACAACGCCACCAGATGGAACAGGAACATGGCCACCGCATAGCTAAGCAAGCAGTGCAGCACCTTGCACCCCAACCAGCATCACCACCACTTCCTACCCAAGGTCAAACAAAGGCCACTAAACCCCAGCTGGCCCCAAGGGCGGGGTAAATGCCGAGAAGCAAGAACCCCTACGGAAGTGGAGTCCTGAAGGCTCTATGGAAGATAACCCTAGAACCCAATGGTAGTACTTACAGGGTGCTGAGGGAAAGTAGCCCCTAAGCGCATGCAGCCCCAGTACACTGTAGCTCCTCCTGGCTACCGCATCACAAAGAGCAGGAAACACCACGAAGGCACAAAATCCATGAAGAAATCGTAGCCAGAGTTGATGACCGCCCCAGAGCACATTAGTCTACGAACTGATGTGTGAGTAGCCGGTGCGGGGCGTCTGGGGCATCTCCCTCCCCTTCACAGGGAGTACAGGGCTGCACGGACAAGCGGTGCGGCGGTGGTGTATGACGCTTGCTTGTTTCTTTCTTTAGGTTTTGGGGAGTTCTGCCTCTGTTCGGTATATGATTGCAATTTCTTATCAAGTGGGGTCTGTTTTGTTACGTCTACCTTTCTGGGTGCCTAACCCAAGTCGATGGCAGACATGGAATGTGCAAAAACACATGGGGGTTTCCACAGGCCATTGCTTCCTGTGCTCTCTGAGGGGGCCAGGTTCTGGCTCGTGCCCCCCGGTAGGCTGAACTCCTTTGACTGATGCCCCAGACTAATGTGGCATACATCAGTTCAAAAGCTCCAAGGAGCCACAGGGGCTCCCCACAGAAAAGTACTGTACTTTATTTCTTATTCTTAACACAGTATTTTACTAAATATGATATAAAAAGTTTTTATTTATAATAGAAGTATAGGCATAATTGCCCAATTATGAGTGAGAAGACAACGAGATCTATACTTCAGAGGTATGGCAAGTGAAAAATACTCTACACTACTGATGGAATATACTTATTGTGTGTACACATTCTTGGAGGGACCCCTTATGAAGGCTCCATGTTACTAGCAGCCTGGATAGCTCCACCCCCTTCAAGCCACATCAGGCCCTTGTGAGTCACTGTAAGCGTCTTGGGACCTCAGGCCAAAACCTGGCACCACCTCTAGAGGTGCAGGGAGCCTGAGGATACTACATCACTCAGACCAAGAAACAATCACCAGAAAAGTAGAGCAAGTTTAAGAAAAAGAAAATAAAACCCAAAAATGATCTAGCCAGTTGCTAGGCAGTTCATCTGTTGATATCAGCTGTGTGTCAGTCATTAACATTGAAGTGGTGTGTAAAGTTACTTCTTGCACTCCTCCTTCCACTAGTGCTCTTCGAGTCTCAGATTTTAGTTAAGTGATGGCCATCTTGCGGTGGCTCATTTGCTTGAGTACTAAATTTATTTTAGTATTTGCTTCAGGTGCCTGTTTCTATGCATCACTGCTTGTGTGGACTAACTGTCCACCTCAAGCTACATATATCTAGTTACTTCCATAGGTGTTCACTGAAGTTGATTCTGCCCAGCCAGTGTTACCTTCTCAGGTGAGAAGTATTTACCTGAATTTACATGAGGGCCACTAACACTAGTGACCTCGAGAAGGACAGGAAGCCAGTGGGCTTGCAGTAGGCTCCCCATTGCCAGAAGGTATGTCAATCGCCTGAGAAAGGTGCCTAGTCCTGAGGCATGCACAGGTCTTTGATGCCTCTGCAAGGCTATGATGATGGGAGCAGTAAAGGTTTTCTTTCTTTATGGCACACTGCTTATGCCCTTCTCAGTCTCCTATGCCCTTAGGCTGCATTTGTCATATTCTGTGGGAGAGGCTCTTGTACCTGGTGTTTCCTGCTTGATCTATCCTTTGAGACCTGTCAGAACCCTAACAGTTTTTGGTAAGGTTTACTATGGACAGGCCCCATATTGCACTCACTGTTTTTGAAGGATGCATGTTAGGAATTAAGGTAATTTGTTGGATTAAGTACTACATAGGTTGGGTACATAATGTTTCAAGCAGATTCTCTTTTGTTTTATAAGCAGTGTAAATAGTAAGTCATGTAACCTATACCAGGTGATGTCATTGTTTGTGGGTGTTGTAATAAACTCTGTGTGGAACACGCTTTTGTTTCTCTTCCTACTAAATTATAGCAGTGGCGACAAGGATTAACACCTGATGCAGAGAGCCTGGGTACAAGACGAGTAGTGGAGCATCATAAAGAGAGCAGTCATATGGACGGAGGACAGAACTTAGACAACAGTGAGTTGTGGTCAACACTGTAGCCATGGCTGCAAAACCCCTCATCACAATGGAGACGTTTGATGCTACCAAGATCTCATTGGACCTATGGCTGAGCCTGCTGGAAGCAAACTTCCAGTACCATTTGATTATGGAGAACGTAAACAAGAAAGCAGTACTCTTAGTTTCACCGGGTACAGCAGTATAGCATGTCCTGGGTAATGTGTGTGCACCAGAGCTACCCCACACGAAGACCTATGAACACCTAATTACCAGTACTTAAACGTCATTATACAGTGAAACCTTCATATCACAGAAGTTTGATGGATTTCCAGACGAGGACAAAAAAGCAGCAGGAATCCTTACAGGATTTATATGCGGTATTGAATGTATTGCCCATCAACTGCAACTTTTGGAGCAGTTTGACTACTGGGTGAGGCACCAGTTGTTCATGGCAGGAGAAAATTAGATATTTTTCCCTAACCTGGTGACAGGAAACTTTGATTTACAACCGATGACTTCATGGACAGTGCTAGAGAAGATTTTAAACCCAGAAAGGCTTTCGGAGGTAAGAAATCTACTACCCAATAAATTATGGTCGTACAGGGCCAGATAAGATGTCAACACTGTGGGTACAATCACAAAAGTGGCAACTACAAGTTTAAGTAGTACATATGCAACTTTTGTGACAAGGAAGGGCACTTGAGGAAAGTGTGCAGAGAATACTTGAACAAAAATAGCAAGGCCTTTGAGAGGATACAACCTGGGAATGCAGGAAGAAATGGAAAAAATACTGTAGTCAAGAGAAGAAGAAGGTAAACTGTCTGAAGAAGCTGCCGGTGAAGACTATAGCAGACTATATTCGGTGAAAGGAAAGGCATGTTCTGTGATGTCACAAGTGGTGAATTTTGTAATTAATGGGAAGTTAGTTCCTTTGGAACTGGACACTGATGCTGCAGTGTCAACATTGTATATATATATATATATATATTGGGCAGATACCTTGCAATTAAATGTTAAACCCCGTGGGAAATCATTAAGTGCATACGATAATGTACTGATTAAGGTCTATGGCAAGGCATCAGCAAAGGTAGGCTATAATAGGAAAGAAATTGTCCAAGATTTTTATGTAATGGATTCACATAAATCTAGCCTATGTGGTAAGGATCTCATGGATAAGGTGGGAATTTTCTTGGCTGGCCTGGATGAATCGTCTACAGTAAAAAAAATTAATAGTGCCAAATATATGTTGGGAAAAATATTCAGTGGATGCAGGCAAGCCAATTAATGGCATGGTGGCAAAAATTTACCTGACAAGTGAGGCTTCACCTAAATTCTTCAAAGCAAGAACAGTTCCATTCTATTACAAGCAACTGGCTGAATCAGCCCTGGAAAGGCATGCAGCAGAAGGCATTTTATAGTCAATTACACAGTGAGTGGGCAGCCCCAACTGTACCAGTGTTGAAGGCAGACCTGTAATCTATGAGAATCTCTGCAGATTTTAAAGAATTAAATAACTGAATCTATTGTGAAAAATACCCATTACCCTAGATAGACGAATTGTTGTCAGTGGTTTGCAAGGGGACAATTTTTTCAAAGATTGGCCTGCAAGATGCCTATTTGCAATTTCTGTAGATGAGGAGAGCTATAAATTGTTAGTGATTAATACTCATAAGGGGTACAGTACTTTTAATATTTTTAAGTATAAAAGATTTCCTTTTGGACTCTCGTCTCTAGCAATTTTTCAGTGATTCAGTAAACTCCTAATCGTTGATTGTCACCTTGTCAACCCACAGGTGTGATCCACCGTCTTGCACGGAATGTTGCCTTCGCCAAATGCATTTGTGATTTAACAGTGTGTCTATACAGTATATAACCACAAGACTCAAGGACTTTAGAAAAGTGTGCAGTGACATTAAATGTCTTACATTCCAATGCTGAATCAACTTCTGTGTAGATGTAAGTTAACGTGAGGATGAGTTGTGGATGCCGGGTGGAAGTATATAAACTGAACGCTGAAACGGTTTATAAATTTGTTATAAAATTCAGTCTTGAGGGTGGAATAAATAAAAATGTAAGAGTTTCTCCATAAGCAAAGTACAGTAGACTACTTTAAATATTAAGCAATTCAACAAATATTTGTCCTCATTATTACCCAACAATATTTGCTTGTTTTTAAAACCATCACTAGCTTGTAAGAAATAAAATTATATGGAAAGGATGAGGTTAAATTAGAAAAAAATATAAGCCCATGGACTAAGAAAACTGTAGCCATCGGTGCATTGTTGCACCAATGCATAATGAAATGCACAACCATCAATAAAAGAAAGTGCTAGCTTGTAGTGCAACCTTTTTAGCAATGGGTTTCGGTAGCCTTAACAAATTCCCAGCCATTAAATGCAGTATGGTTAAAATGTACGAGACAGACAACACCAATTCCTCCGGGAAGTTGAGTTCCATAACTTTTTATCAGTCTCCGTGGTGTAGTGGTAAGACACTCGCCTGGCGTTCCGCGAGCGCTATGTCATGGGTTCGTATCCTGGCCGGGGAGGATTTACTGGGCGCAAATCCTTAACTGTAGCCTCTGTTTAACGCAACAGTAAAATGTGTACTTGGATGAAAAAACGATTCTTCGCGGCAGGGGATCGTATTCCAGGGACCTGCCCGAAACGCTACGCGCACTAGTGGCTGTACCTGTACAAGAATGTAACAACTCTTGTATATATCTAAAAAAAAAACAAAAAAAACTAATATCCCATTAAAACCATTATATTGATCACAAATAATCAGAGAGAGACATGAAATAAAAGTACTTAAATTATCAAGAATTCACATTCCAATATCTTAGGCATCTTTTATCCAAAGCTGGAGTACAATACATAGTTATGTTGTGCAGAGAATGAACAATGATAGTGTGATGGGAATGTACTAGAGAAGAATACAGGTAAACAGAGGAAGGACTTAAGAGGTGCTGCTCCTCCCATAGTAGGGTGTAGTTGTAAATGGTGTCCTGGATATACACACAAATGTGACCCAAATCTTTTGCTTGTACCAATCATGATATAAAAAAGAAAAAATATTGTCAGTAAACACACTCATTTTGAAAACTTTGATACAAATGAATTAATAGCTAAAGGACCTATTGTAATTGCTTAAATATATACAGCATTAATACCAGAGTTAAGTAAGACTGAGTCACATTTTCTCATATGTTGCTAGAATTAACATCTACTGTATAGAATATAATTTGTCAAGTACATTACTATATACTGTAACTTGCATATGATAATGAAAATAATCAGTGTTGGGTGAGAGACTACTATATTATAAGAGAAATTTTGGTGCACACTCATACCCCTATTAAGCAGGTTTATCTTGGCTGTAAAATGTATCAATGCGTACCAAAAAAATTTTCTTATAAACTACAGCATATCATTGGTTATAAACCACAGCACACTTTTTTTTTTAAATGTATAATTTTCAGGTTAATGTTTTTCAGTTAGCTAACATTAACTATACAAGTTCATTAGTGCCCCAACTGTTTTTAATAATCCGGCTTCAGTTCTCAATATGACAATCAGATGAAATGAAAGTGTTTGTACTCACCAGTTTGCTTGGAAGATCCAGCACCTCTACGGCCATAGGAATGGTGACCATGGTAGTATCCCACATAGTAGAATCTATGTCCTCCTACATATGACCATCGCTTAGGGGTTCCAAAATTTGCAACAGAGGCTCCAGAGCTACCTCGGGAGCCTACAAAACCACCACCACCACCTCTCCGTCCACCACTACTACTCCGTCCACCACCACTACTCCGTCCACCACCACTACTCCGTCCACCGCCACCACCACGCCCTCCTTTTGCTTCAGCTTCGGTTGTCAGGTACAACAATAACACTGAAAAAATAATTGTTCATTTTCCACTGGCTTGTAAACACTATGCAGCAGAGCATCAAATATAAGGAAAAATGGAAAATCTGAGAAACGCTAACCAAAATAGTGAACTGTACTACATAAAGTGGAACACTTTTCTTGTGATGCAAAACCAATCATCCAAAACCCATAACTTACCATGCTGAATCAACATTAAATAAATGTTGCTCACATTCACCCAATGTTAAATTAATGTTATCAACATAGACCAATATCAATTTAATGCAAGATGTCAGACTACTTAGCTAGATTTTTTCACTACTACTCATACCCAGTATTAAACGTAATGAAACGCCTCTTTCTAGGAGTCCCCCTTTGGTGTTTTCAAGTTACCCAAGTGGTTGGCCCCAAGCCTAAGCATCTTGGGGCTAACAGGTTCAGGTTCTTTCAGTGTAAAGTGTTTACCAGGAACCCCAATCTGGTCCTCCCAATAGAGGCAAGGGAGTCAGGGAATACTAGATCAGGCCAAGAGGAAAAACTACCAAGGAGGTAGTGCGCCCCAAAACAAGGAACTGCATGGAAAACATTGGTAACCCTGACAAACTATAAACACACTCATTGTCTAAACCCAACTACCAGTTAGTTACACTTGCCTAACACCAGATAACACTGGACCTCTGATGGTGGACCTCTGCCAAGAACCACCATCAGAAATGTACTGCACAAAAGTGAACCTTCAAGAACTACTAAAACATGGGACAGGCAGGAATGGAGAACCATCAACAGGACTCCGAAGAAAGCCATTTCATTACACACACAATGTTGGATTTCTGGGAGGGCTCCCTTTGGTGGCTTCCCAAGCTAACTTGCCAAGGAGAACAAAGAAAGGGTTTACTGTGATAAGCAGGGAGCTATAGCAAGGAACCCTTAAGGGAAACTGCACTACCCCAGCATATATGTTAAGCCCACATAGGATTATGCCTCAACGGTAGGAGCGAGTGCTCCCCAAAAATACAAAGCCGGTGTCCTCAACGTTTATATTTGTCGAGCCCTTGCCCACTACTAAAGGGAGCAACTTGAGTAGGGAGTTTGAGAGAATAACTGTTATTGGTTAACAATGGATATAGTAATGAAGAGATACACTATTATAAAACGACACTTGGACCGGTGGTACAATCCTAAAACAAGAACAGAAACTGCAATACTGTACCTCCAATAAAATTATATTACAAATCAACCATGCATACTTAACATAAAGAAGAATAATGAAAAATAATCCATAAAGGAGTGAAAACCACAACTCCTAAGCAAAACAAACCTAATCATATAATGTACAATAAAACAAAGACGACTACCGACCTCATTAAAAACAGCCGGAAGCCAACAGACAACCCTTTACAGCAGTTGAACATGATATATATGTAGACCTACCCCCCACGAAGGATGTAGCCTTCAATCTAAGTACCAAGTACCAATCTAAGTATGATGTCGACCAACCTCATGAGGCGTTGACCTGTCATCCTCAATCAGGTGCCCCTAAAAATCACATTAGACAAGCCCATGAGATCACCCTAACAAAAATGCTGAAAAATAATACTTGCATAATATTTGCATGTGCTAGAGCCCACATGTGGAAAAAGCATACTGTACTATATCTTGTGCTTCTAGCAACAGAAGAGCGTATGATTTATCAAATTCTTCCGAGGGAAAAGCTTACCCCCTTAGGGAGCCGGTCGGCCGAGCGCACAGCACGCTGGACTTGTGATCCTGTGGTCCTGGGTTCGATCCCAGGCGCCGGAAAGAAACAATGGGCAGAGTTTCTTTCACCCTATGCCCCTGTTACCTAGTAGTAAAATAGGTACCTGGGTGTTATTCAGCTGTCACGGGCTGCTTCCTGGGGGTGGAGGCCTGGTCGAGGACCGGGCCGCGGGGACACTAAAAAGCCCCGAAATCATCTATGTCTATGAAATCATCTCAAGATAACCAAGATAACCTCATGTGATAACCATATTTTAAGATAAACTACAAATACAAAAACCCATATAAGGGTCAAAGATGATGAATTTCTAGATTACCAGCAAGGTGACTATCAAGGAATGAAAGGAACTGCAAACCATCTCTTGGCAGGTGCTGATGGGCAAACATGGCAAAATTTCAAGATCATCACTGAACTCATTCAAAAAATATGTACCAAAAAGAATAAAGACAAGAAAGAGAACTCAATGGATGACAGGTTGTACAACCAAGAGGAACCTCTGGAGAACGTATAAAACCACAATGGACATCAGTGATTATGAGTTATACAAAAGGGCACTAAACTTGGCCACTCAGAAAATCAGATCGGCAAATATAAACTATGAAAGAAAAATTGCCCAAAACAAAAAAATATCCAAAATCATTCGACACCTATATAAGAGGTAAAACCAAACCACTAACAAGGGGCAGTCCACCTAGATTGGAAAGTGAAAATGTTATCCCTACTTTCAAAAAATATAGAAAGAGCTTGGCAGAAAACTACCAGTCGATCAGCTTGACATCACTCGTTTGTAAGCTCATGGAGAGTATTCTCGGAGAGAATCATTCACAAACTTTCGGTGTACAGCTTGGTACAATCAACACAACATGGATTTGTTAAAAACAGATCCTGCCTTACAAACGTGCTCACACTTTTGGAAACAGTAACCAGCTACTCAAACAAGGGCCTTCTGGTGGATGTAGTATATACAGATTTGGCTAAAGCAAAAGATATCACATGAAAGATGTGGTACCTTATTTGATAAGGTACTGTATCACATGAAAGGCAAGGAAATAACAGGCCACATGGAATAAATGGTAAAATATTAGAATGGATAAAACAATGGTTGAAAGAAAAAAGCTTGTGCTAAATGGAAACAAATCTAAATGGAGAAATGTGATAAGTGGGGTGCCACAGGGGTTCATTTTGGGACCTACACTTTTTGACATATACATAGACGAGAATTTTACAAACCACAACATCAAATCTGCAGACAACACAAAGATGTATGGTAAAGTGGGAAGTGATGATATTGAAGATTTACAAAGAGATCTACATCAACTCCCCCATAAATGGTCAGAAGATTGGTAAATGCTTTTTAATATCGACAAATGCAAAACCTTGCAAGAGGGGCATAACAACCCACACCACAACTACCAAATTAATAGCATTACATTAAAGCAGACTGATGAAGAAAAGGACTTTAGAGTCAAAATCCACCACTCATTAAAAGTTGCACAACAGGTGGGTGCAGCAGTCAGAAAAGCTAACCAAACTCTTGGGATAATCAAGTGTACTTTTGATTATAAGGAAAAGGTAATGGTTTAACTATATAAATTTCTGGTGACCCCCGCATTTGGATTACTGTATCCAGGCATGGCAATCTCATTTCCAGAAGAACATAATTGCTTTGGAGAAGGTGTAACACTGGACAACAAAAGTCATTCCAGAGCCAAGTCATCTCTCATATCAACACTAAGTCCACATGGGTATCAATATTGCAAACCAGGCATGACAAGGTGGATCTCATTGAAAATTAAAATACTGAATTAGTTATAGGATGTTGAACCAGATATTTTCTTTAGGTCAGATGTAACACAAACAAAAGAGAAAGGGTTTCAAACTCAAGAGGCCACAATGTAAGACTGAGAATGGGAGATGCTTTTTCACCCATGGAACCACCTATCCGCCGAAGCCGTAACTGCCAAAAGTATCCCGAGTTTCAAAATACAGTATACCTAGAAAAGATCAAGGCAAATGGGAGGAGGGGGAGCTTCAACACGTCACCGGCTTCCTGTCCTTATCAAGACCACTAAGGTTAGTGGCCCTCAGCTAAAAAATAAGGTAAAACCAGGTTATCTTGAGATTATCTTGAGATGATTTCGAAGCTTAGCGTCCCCGCAGCCCAGTCCTCAACCAGGCCTCCTTTTTGTTACACACCCCCAGGAAGCAGCCCATAGCAGCTGTCTGACTCCCAGGTGCCTATTCACTGCTAGGTAACATGAGCATCAGGGTGAAAAAAACTGCCCATTTGTTTCCACCTCCACCAGGGATCGAACCCGGAGCCTCAGGACTGCGAATCCAAAGCACTGTCCACTCAGCTGTCAGACCCCTGTTAATAAATAAAAATAGGTAAATAAAACTATTGTCCTATGGAGTTGAATTAACTTCGACACGTTCTCTTAAAAAAATCGTAAATGGTTTGTGGCTATTTATGCAGGATATTATAAATATACATCCTTCTTGTTAAAATCATCAATTAAATTAGCAACAATTTTAACACCAGAGTGCAACGACTGGATGACTGTGTACAGAAGGCTGATATGACAGCACTCTCCAGGTAACAATATATTTTGGATAAGTCGCTCCACAACATTGTCGCTTGGACCGTCTACTTCCTATGTCACCTGCCACATATTTACTTCCGATTTCATTATGAAATGAGATTATTTCAGAGTAAAAATAGGGTTTTTCCATGTTCTGCATTCAGCACCAACATTAGAGTAAATATACCATATTTCTTCATTACTTACATGAAGTCAGGCTTTGGATAGCTTTAGGTAATTCTACAGACCCTTGTATATACCCCCCAACAAAGCTGTATGGTTCTGTATACCCCCCCAACAAAGCTGTATGGTTCTGTATACCCCCCAACAAAGCTGTATGGTTCTGTATACAACCACAACAAAGCTGTATGGCTCTGCATACATGCCCCAACAAAGCTGTATGGCTCTGTATACACCCCCAACAAAGCTGTATGGCTCTGTATACACCCACAACAAAGCTGTATGGCTCTGTATACACCCACAACAAAGCTGTATGGGGCTGTATGCAACATACCCTAAATACTTAGGTTAATGAAAAATTGACTGAAGGATTCTGCAAGGAGAGTAGTGGTGAAAGTATGCAGCGCTTTCTCAGTCACGGGTCGGTGTGTGTCACTGTCACTATGATGACCCTCGACACTGGTGGAGTGGCACTGCCCGAGGGCACTATGATGACCCTCGACACTGGTGGAGTGGCACTGCCCGAGGGCACTATGATGACCCTCGACACTGGAGGAGTAGCACTGCCCGAGGGCACTATGATGACCCTCGACACTGGTGGAGTGGCACTGCCCGAGGGCACTATGATGACCCTCGACACTGGTGGAGTGGCACTGCCCGAGGGCACTATGATGACCCTCGACACTGGTGGAGTGGCACTGCCCGAGGGCACTATGATGACCCTCGACACTGGAGGAGTAGCACTGCCCGTGGGCACTATGATGACCCTCGACACTGGTGGAGTGGCACTGCCCGAGGGCACTATGATGACCCTCGACACTGGAGGAGTAGCACTGCCCGTGGGCACTATGATGACCCTCGACACTGGTGGAGTGGCACTGCCCGTGGGCACTATAACCCTCGACACTGGAGGAGTGGCACTGCCCGTGGGCACTATGATGACCCTCGACACTGGACGAGTGGCACTGCCCATGGGCACTATGATGACCCTCGACACTGGAGGAGTGGCACTGCCCGTGGGCACTATGATGACCCTCGACACTGGAGTGGCACTGCCTGTGGGCACTATGATGACCCTCGACACTGGAGGAGTGGCACTGCCCTTGGGCACTATGACCCTTGACACTGGAGGAGTGGCACTGCCCTTGGGCACTATGATGACCCTCGACACTGGAGGAGTGGCACTGCCCAAGGGCACTATGATGACCCTCGACACTGGAGGAGTGGCACTGCCCGAGGGCACTATGATGACCCTCGACACTGCAGGAGTGGCACTGCCCGTGGGCACTATGATGACCCTCGACACTGGAGGAGTGGCACTGCCCATGGGCACTATGATCCTCGACACTGGAGGAGTGGCACTGCCCGTGGGCACTATGATCCTCGACACTGGAGGAGTGGCACTGCACGTGGGCACTATGATGACCCTCGACACTGGTGGAGTGGCACTGCCCGTGGGCACTATGACGACCCTCGACACTGGAGGGGTGGCACTGCCCGTGGGCACTATGATGACCCTCGACACTGGAGGAGTGGCACTGCCCGAGGGCACTATGATGACCCTTGACACTGGTGGAGTGGCACTGCCCGTGGGCACTATGATGACCCTCGACACTGGAGGAGTGGCACTGCCCGAGGGCACTATGATGACCCTCGACACTGGAGGAGTGGCACTGCCTGTGCGTGGGCACTATGATGACCCTCGACACTGGAGGAGTGGCACTGCCCGAGGGCACTATGATGACCCTCGACACTGGTGGAGTGGCACTGCCCGTGGGCACTATGACGACCCTCAACACTGGAGGAGTGGCACTGCTCGAGGGCACTATGGTGACCCTCGACACTGGAGGAGTGGCACTGCCCGTGGGCACTATGACGACCCTCGACACTGGAGGAGTGGCACTGCCCGTGGGCACTATGATAACCCTCGACACTGGAGGAGTGGCAGTGCCCGTGGGCACTATGACCCTCGACACTGGAGGAGTGGCACTGCCCGAGGGCACTATGATAACCCTCGACACTGGAGGAGTGGCAGTGCCCGTGGGCACTATGACCCTCGACACTGGAGGAGTGGCAGTGCCCGTGGGCACTATGACCCTCGACACTGGAGGAGTGGCACTGCCCGTGGGCACTATGACCCTCGACACTGGAGTGGCACTGCCCGTGGGCACTATGACCCTCAACACTGGAGGAGTGGCAGTGCCCGAGGGCACTATGATAACCCTCGACACTGGAGGAGTGGCACTGCCAGTGAGCACTATGACCCTCGACACTGGAGGAGTGGCACTGCCCGTGGGCACTATGACCCTCGACACTGGAGTGGCACTGCCCGTGGGCACTATGACCCTCAACACTGGAGGAGTGGCAGTGCCCGAGGGCACTATGATAACCCTCGACACTGGAGGAGTGGCACTGCCAGTGAGCACTATGACCCTCGACACTGGAGGAGTGGCACTGCCCGTGGGCACTATGACCCTCGACACTGGAGGAGTGCCACTGCCCGTGGGCACTATGATAACCCTCGACACTGGAGGAGTGGCAGTGCCCGAGGGCACTATGACCCTCGACACTGGAGGAGTGGCAGTTCCCGTGGGCACTATGACCCTCGACACTGGAGGAGTGGCACTGCCCGTGAGCACTATGACCCTCGACACTGGAGGAGTGGCACTGCCATTAGGCACTATGACCCTCGACACTGGAGGAGTGGCAGTGCCTGTGGGCACTATGATAACCCTCGACACTGGAGGAGTGGCACTGCCCGTGGGCACTATGATAACCCTCGACACTGGAGGAGTGGCAGTACCCGTGGGCACTATGATAACCCTCGTCACTGCAGGAATGGCACTGCCCGAGGGCACTATGACAACCCTCGACACTGGAGGAGTGGCAGTGCCCGTGGGCACTATGATAACCCTCGACACTGGAGGAGTGGCACTGCCCGTGGGCACTATGACCCTCGTCACTGGAGGAGTGGCACTGCCCGTGGGCACTATGATAACCCTCGACACTGGAGGAGTGGCACTGCCCGAGGGCACTATGAACCCTCGACACTGGAGGAGTGGCACTGCCCGTGGGCACTATGATAACCCTCGACACTGGTGGAGTGGCACTGCCCGTGGGCACTATGACCCTCGTCACTGGAGGAGTGGCACTGCCCGAGGGCACTATGATAACCCTCGACACTGGAGGAGTGGCACTGCCCGAGGGCACTCGACACTGGTGGAGTGGCACTGCCCGTAGGCACTATGACCCTCGTCACTGGAGGAGTGGCACTGCCCGAGGGCACTATGATAACCCTCGTCACTGGAGGAGTGGCACTGCCCGTGGGCACTATGATAACCCTCGTCACTGGATTAGTGGCTCTGCCCGAGGGCACTATGATAACCCTCGTCACTGGAGGAGTGGCACTGCCCGTGGGCACTATGATAACCCTCGTCACTGGAGGAGTGGCACTGCCCGTGGGCACTATGATAACCCTCGTCACTGGAGGAGTGGCAGTGCCCGAGGGCACTATGACGACCGTCGACACTGGAGGAGTGGCAGTGCCCGAGGACACTCACCACCAGTACTGCCTAGCTCTAGGGGACCTAGGGAACCTTTCTATACACACTTCCTCTCCAACAATGGTGTACCATATAACAAGAGATATAGGCATATACTCTGGTTCATCTACTACTACGTCAATGCATTATCTTATACAAAAGTGCAATTAGCGAGGCTTTAGTACAGCATAAAACATTACTATAGCAAGAAGAGTAAGTAAAAAATTATCAACAGAAGGCAGATGAACAATGCTCAGGCAAGACGGTCCTGCCGAGGAATTTGACTCGTGGTGGTATCCAAAGTTTACCGCTTTACTTGTTGAAAACAAACTGGTAAGAGCAACACGTATATTCACCTGCGAGTAACGCCAAGGATACAGTGTAGCCGGGGACCTTCATTGTGTTGAGAGGAAGCAAGAGGAGGGTGTTGTTAAGGTTCAGTGGACGAGGGCGGCGCGAGCGTGAGATACACCCTCCCTCTTGGGCCTCGCCAGGCACACTGGCTGCTCTTGCGCGCCAATTTTCGCCCGCCCACCTGTTGAATAATTCAGTACTTTGTAATCCTATTCTAATTGATCAAATCCTTCAGGAAGCAGTAATGGGTCAGATAAAAATGTTCATGTTAGTTTTATGCGCTTGTAAAGCATAATGCGCATACAGAGCTTCAGGAAAGTCCATATAAGGTAATACATGGAACTAGCGTGCCTAGCTACATTGATTGTCAGTAATTTGTAATGATTGCTGATTCGTTTCAGTACATGTATGCACTTACACTTATACTGGCCACAATGTATACACTTTCGCCTGCACACACTCACCTTATAGTATATATCTATACATATACATATGCTTGCGAAGGTTGAGTTGCAACTCTTGGGTCCCAGCCCTATATATGAACATAAATAATAATAATAATGAACAAATCCACAAGGGCCGTGATGACGATTCGAATCTACGTCCGAGAGGATCCCAGACGCGCCTTAATCGACTGTGCCACGACATGGTAAAAAGATTTGTAACCGGGTTGCCTCACACGGATCATGCAGTCTCTCCGAGACAAACCTCTGTACTCACCAAGTTGTGCTTGCGGTGATTGAGCTCTGGTTCTTTGCTCCCGCCTCTCAACTATCAATCAACTGGTGTACAGATTCCTGAGCCTATTGGGTTCTATCAAATCTACATTTAAAACTGTGTATGGAGTCAGCCTCCACCACATCACTGCCTAATGCATTCCATTTGTTAACTACTCTGACACTGAAAAAAATTATTTCTAATGTCTGTGGCTCATCCAGGTACTAAGTTTCCACCTGTGACCTCTTGTTCGTGTTCTACCGACGAACTGTTATGTGTAATGAGGTAAGGGCGAAGAGGTAGCACAGCTTGTTGGCAGAGCCCGGATGTATGGGGGAATTGTGTAAAGCCCTGATTTGCCTCTCGGAGAGACTGCAGGATCTGTGTGAGACAAGTAGCACTCCCGGTTGCAATTCTTTTTACCATGGCGTGGCACAGTCGATTAAGGCGCGTCTGAGATCCTCTCGGACGTAGGTTCGAACCCTCATCACGGCCCTTATACGGACTTCCCACTCGAAATATAAACCATCGCCCATTGTCAAGACAACTGCTCTTCCAGCTGCGCCCGTGGGGCGGTGTAGGGAACCATCAGTGTATATGATTTGAGAGAGAGAATGCTCTGTGGACTGAGCATCAGTATGGCTTAAGGCGTTGAACTTTGCCTCAAGACGAAGTTTGGGATGATCTCTAATTTGCTTCTTGGGTGGAAAGGGAGGGATTAAAATTGGAATCTCCTACGGTGTAATCTGCCACGGTGCAGGAAAGTGCCGTTGTTGTCTTTCTTGGTACAAATGATAAATCTGATACATTCTGAGTTCAGTTCCAGTTTTAGTTATTCATTGGGAACAGTGTTAACCTTCAATAAAGAAATTTTGGAAGGCTTCTGTGCAAGCGTTAGGATGAGTTAGCCTAAGCGTTTTTATACCAATTTGACAGTTAATTTCAGTAACACGATCAACAACGCTCGGAATATTAAGTTCCTTTCTCATGTTAAGTATCTTTGTGATACGAGGGCACCCAGGAAGGGAGTGTATCCTCAAGGCTTTGTTCTGCAATTTTTCAAGCCCTCCAAGATTTCTTTCAGGCATCAAAGCAGCAGAGGTGCAACATAATCCACTAAATATGTAAGGTACATCATTTTGACAATTCTGACATTGGCACCAACAGCCTTGAGAGCTCTGAGCCTCTCAGAGCTCTATCTTACTGACGATAAAGTCCGAATACAACAGGACCATACGTGGCACCTCAAGGCCAAGGTATTTAAGTTGACCAATCCACACACTGTAAAATGAAGGGACGGCGACGTTTCGGTCCGTCCTGGACCATTCTCAAGTCGATTGTGATGAGGGAAGTTGTTGTTGTTATAGATTCAGCTACTCGGAGCAAGTTCCAAGTAGCACGGGCTATGGTGAGCCCGTAACTTACCTGGCACAGGAGCGGGCCAAGTAGCACGGGCTATGGTGAGCCCGTAGTGGACTTACCTGGCACTGGAGCGGTGCCCTGCTCGATGAGGAAATTGATTGATTGATGAAGATTAAGCCACCCAAAAGGTGGCACGGGCATGAATAGCCCGTAAGTGGTGGCTCTTTTCAGCCATTACCAGTATCAAGAGCTGATACTGGAGATCTGTGGAGGTGCGACTGCACCCTGCGTGATGACGAAAGATTGATTGATTGATAAAGATTAAGCCACCCAAAAGGTGGCACGGGCATGAATAGCCCGTAAGTGGTGGCCCTTTTGAGCCATTACCAGTATCAAAAGATGATACTGGAGATCTGTGGAGGCGCAACTGCACCCTGCGTGACGGAGATGTCTCCCGGACCAAATGGTGACCAAATGGTGGATGACGAAAGGAGATGAAGGCAATAAATAGGCAAGTGAGAGGTGAGGAGCAAGGCAAAAGGTATGCAAGGTAAGGTGTAAGTTCATGCAGAAAGCTGTATGAACCTTGCGCGTTCATGCAACTTTCTCACATATACATAAATATATATAGGGGTACCACCTCTGGTGCAATTGTAGGGACCCATAGCCTCGAAGAAGAAAATAATTAAGTATTCAGAGAAGACCTTGTAAATTCTCACTGAACACTAATATTTTCTTCTCCTACCACCCCTATTTTTTTTTTAATTTTAATACATTGTTACAGTTTACAGAAAATACACACACACACAACAATCACTGTTCGAAGACTTCATCCAGCTCTTCGGAGGTTGGGTGCATGCCCAAGATACAGCACGCATTTCCACTCTGGATCGCGACACTGAGGCACTGGAATAAGGACACTGGCCACTCTTGAGTCTTTAGTTTTCTTAATGAGTTTCTCACCCACCTCCTTTAAGACTTAAGAGCACATTTACCCCAGGCGCCCAGAATCTCAGAGCCTATCGTCACGAACCTGCAGCAGCGTTCTAGGTCCCTGTACTTGTTAGTTTTCTGGGTATCTCTGAAGGTGGTTGTCCCGCCTCCCTCAGCTGTACTGTAAGGCAGATAGGTATCAGCCAATGTAAACGCACACATGTAGTTTCATACGACCTGTCTACCTTCCCTCCATGGCTGCAGGGTGACCCCCCATCTGGGCGATTGTGACTGTTGTCAGGTCTGCACAACTGATGTTCCCTTTGTGCTGGACATCCAGCTGTAGCCAAACTTCTCTTGATGTCATTGACTGCTTCATATCTGGCAATTTTTTCCAGTGACCTGCGACAGATGAGACCATGGCTGCTGTATTGGTCTGCCGACGCATAACCGCAGATACACAGGTGTTCGGTGGAGACAGGGGCGGCAAGGCGCAGGGCAACACCAATACTTAGGTCCCGATGGTCTTGGCGGGTCTAGGCAGGTCCAGGTGGGTGCCCAAGGCCTACTTAGGGATAGCCGACAGGAAGTCCCCAGCATGGGGCGCTTGCACGGCTAGGAGACGCACTTTGTCCTTCTCAGCTTGCACAGCTAGGAGACGCACTTTGTCCTTTCTAGAAGGTGCCTCCAGCAATGCTGTGGCAATGTTTTTCACTATTGAGTTATCCCATTTGGCCTGTTTGCAGTCGTTTGGAAAGGTTGTTCGAGGGTGAGAGTTGTCAAAATTTTCCCACTGCCCGACTCCGTCCGCGAATTCGGGATCATGAATCCCAATGGAGTCTCTTAGGTATTCTGGTAGTATTTCATTCACTAATTCACCTGTAGCACTGGTCGAGGATAAGAATGCCGGCAATGCTGTGTCGCCTTGCGAATACGTATACCCCAGAGTCTAACTGGGAGTGTTGCTTGGTCCCATTGGTCATCTTGCAGGGAGAGGTTTAACACTTTCATAGTTATTGACCTTAGGAGCGAGTCATATTCCGTTAATTTTGGGCTGTCGAAGGAGGGAGCACACCTTAGAAAATATGTAAGTCTGGGCAAAGCCAGGGAACTTGTAAGAAGGTACAGAGCATCGTGAGCATCCAAAGCCCCTATTCTTCCCTCCATCTTTCTTAGGTCGTTCAGCTTTTCTTCGAGGACTACCTCAATGGCGCTCGAACCCAGAGGTGCTCCTAGCAGCACACTGTTGATGGGAGCGATCACTGGGGCTCCTGGCAATAAGATTCGTACTGTATCTATGATTGGTTGGCTGGATGAGATGATTTCACATTTTGATGGGTTTAGGGTGAGGCCTAACTCCTCTCCCTTAAATTTCACTAGCTGTAGATCTCCTAGCAGGGATTCCTGTCCCTCTGCCAAGGTGCCATAGTCCAGGAACCAGATGTTGAATTCGCTGGTCAACCTGCTTGTGACCTCTTTAGCTGCCATGCAGAAAAGGAAAGGGGTAAGTGGGTCTCCCTGTTGGACACCTACGGAACCAACTTCATGTTTCCCAAACAACAGTGTCGATTCCCTACTGTACCCTGCTGAAACAAAGGGAAGTAGACAAGGAAATCTTGATTGAACTACTTTCAGTAACACATCCCTTTTTACCTGGTTGAAAGCATTTTTAAAGTCTAATTTAATTAATGCCTTATTTTCTGGGAGGTGCTTAATTAATTTAATTTAATAAACACTTTCCTCCCCCCGCGGACACAAAATTGGGACAACTGTTTTTCTCTTGAATCTCAGCGAGCGACATTTTTATGTCTGATGAACAAATAGTTCTATCAAATTCAATTCTTATCCGATCGACTTGGAGGGAGTCCACTCTGAACCACCAGCCAGGTCGGACGTTCCTGAGGTCTCTCTGCTGATGTTTCCATTGGACGCTTCTCGGTTGCCCTGGCGAGTGGTTGTTTGCCACTGCGGGGTGACTACTTATTCATCTCAGTATGGTGACTTACGTGCCGCCACTGCGGAGGAAGGAGTCGGCAGGGCTGACATTCACCTGTAAAGTGGATATTGGAGTCATCAGCAATACGCTGTTTGATGTTATGAAAGTGAAGGTGGAAGATCTCGTTGATCTGCAGATCATTAGCGAGGACAGAGTGGCAGTGAAGTTCGCCGAGAATTGCTTGTTCCGGCAGTTTATCGAACCGTATGAGGATCGGGAGGTGCGGCTGAGCAACGGTCGGGGCTCTGTGAGGGTGGCAAATTTGAGTGGGGAGTACACGTACGTATCGATTAAAAATGCTCCGATTGAAATGTCAGAGGATCTTCTCCGTCGGGCGCTTGCCAGGTATGGGCGTGTCGACTTTATTCGTGTGTGTAGGCACACGTCTGGAGCCGTCAAAGGACTCATGAATGGTTACAGGACGGCAAAAATGGTCCTTCATGGGAATGTGCCGTCCTCTCTATCGATTGTTGACTATACGGTCGGCTTCTTCTACCGAGGGCAGACTCGGACATGTTTCAAGCGTGGTCATGTTGGCCATATGGCTGCTGCCTGCACCACTAGGATGGATGACCGGGTTAATCTGTTTAATGAAAATGATTTTCCTCCTTTGCACGACCAAGAAGATCTATCAATTTTGAGCAGTGCCCCTTGTATGGGAACGGATGCAGTGGTGGATGGCGCCAATCTGGGTCCTATGAGTGCTGCTTCAGTGGTATCTCCTGGTGAGGATGACGTCCGTACTGCTGTGGCGTCTCCCGGAAGATCTGGCGGGGATGTTGATCTCCCTACCAGCCCGTGCTTGCCCGTGCAGACTGGCTCCGAAGGCGAGTGTGCTGCGGTGACTACCAGCTCTGGTGAGGTGGTAGATGCGGTGGTGGGCATTTCATCGGTGGATGGGTGCTCCAATGCCGAGTCGTTTGGTGTGGATCGGAACCCGCAGCAAGTGATCCGTGATGGTGTTGATACGGCTCGGTCTGCTGCTCGAACAACTGAGGTGGTGGCGGAAGTGCATATGGAGGATGTACATGCTCCTAGTCGCGGTTCTGGACGACGTGAGGCAGATTGCCTGTTGCCTGTTGGCGCTGGGCAGCACAGTATGAAGCGGCGGAAATTTGGAGGTTCTCTTCAGAATATCCTAGATGCAAGGAGGAGGTTGGAAGACGGCACCCATCCCCCCTTCCTTGACGGCAGTGCAGTGTGACCCTATGGTTCCGTCCGACTCGGATATTCCGCCTTCTGGTGGGGGCGTGTCTGTGATGGAGGATGGAGTCCCTAAAATTCGCGGGAGTGGTTCACCACCTGGTGGTACACAGAATGTGGATTGGTGGGATATTGTGAAAGGGGTCCAGGAAGAGTCGGTAGGGGGAGATTTGGTGGTAAGGCTCCAGAAGAGTTCTCTGGGTAAGTTCTCTGGGTTGGTGGATTGGTTGAATGGGACGCTTGTGCGGGTCAGTGTACCGTATTTCCCCTTTACGTTTATTGATGTTTGATGTTCAGGCTCCTTGTAGGAGGGTCCGCAATACTGTGCTTTTGGTTCTATCGGATTATCTTTATTGTGTGTGGGTTGGGAGGCGGGAGGTGTATATGGTGGATAGAATGTTGGGGTTTTTGGAAGGTCGGTTACGTTACTCGAAATGGGAATTTAGTTGGTTGCTTGGGGAAGGATTGGGGGACCTTTTACTGATAATTGTGTGTGTTATGGATAGTATATGACGTGGTTTTTGGGGGTACTGGGATTGTAGTTTGCTTTCGCTATGTGGGTTTGCTGACTCTGGACTCCGTAGGTCGGTTGGCATGTGTCTTGGGTTTTCCTGGGGTTCAGGGACGTTGCTGGGTTATCAATTTTGGTTTTTCCTGCTTTGTGTGGGTTGTTCTGGTTTCGTTGGGCCTCTTTTTTTCTCTCCTCCTGAGGTGTTTGTACTATACTCTTCAGGTGGAGGCTGCTAGTGTTCTGGGTTCCGTTTTGTTTTGACGTTGGTTGTTGGCGTGTTACCATGTGTAATGTTTAGCTGTGGGATTTATCTCCATTTGTGCGAGTGTGTGTGTGTGTGTGTGTGTGTGTGTGTGTGTGTGTGTGTGTGTGTACTCACCTAGTTGTACTCACCTAGTTGTGCTTGCGGGGGTTGAGCTCTGGCTCTTTGGTCCCGCCTCTCAACCGTCAATCAACAGGTGTACAGTTTCCCGAGCCTAATGGGCTCTATCATATCTACACTTGAAACTGTGTATGGAGTCAGCCTCCACCACATCGCTTCCTAATGCATTCCATTTGTCAACCACTCTGACACTAAAAAAGTTCTTTCTAATATCTCTGTGGCTCATTTGGGCACTCAGTTTCCACCTGTGTCCCCTAGTGCGTGTGCCCCTTGTGTTAAACAGCCTGTCTTTATCAACCCTGTCGATGTGTGTGTGTGTGTGTGTGTGTGTGTGTGTGTGTGTGTGTGTGTGTGTACTCACCTAGTTGTACTCACCTAGTTGTGCTTGCGGGGGTTGAGCTCTGGCTCTTTGGTCCTGTCTCTCAACCGTCAATCAACAGGGTGTGTGTGTGTGTGTGTGTGTGTGTGTGTGTGTGTGTGTGTGCTGGGATTGCGCGCGACATGACCTGTTGTCCGTGTGCCTTCCTTTCCTCTTGTGATGGGTTTGTGGGACGGCACTGTGTGTGTCACCTCGTGGCAATATGATGGTATTGTGGGCTGGGGTCCCATACAGATGTTTGTGGTGCTATGATTTGGGACAGTTTGGGTGTGTACGAGTTTATTTGAGGTATGGTTTCCTTACATGACCTGTCCCTATGATGTGATTCCCTGCTTTCCCAGTTCCCGAGTGGTACAGGTACTAATGTGTATTTTACGGGATACTGTAACCCCCCCCCCACTGCTACATTGTTTCCGGTTGAGGGGACTTTGTTATATAGTTAACTAGTTTTATCAACTGGTTTTATTAATGCTTTCTCCGGGTTCGGAGTGTAATGTATGTGTGTTGCATTTTGGATTCTTGGGTCATTTTTATTATGCCCTGCCATAGTACATATGTGGCCTTTGACATAACATGTATTCTGTTTTCCTTGAGTGGGTACCTTATCATTTGTGCATTTCTTCTGTTACCTTTATACTATTCATGTTCTAGGTTTGGGTGGTGTGAGATGGTTCTGTATTTGCTAAGGTCTGAATGTATATTTTATGACTACTTTATATGGAAAAAAAAGGTGTGTATATATATTGTGATGGAAAAAAAAGAAGTATAGGTGTTCGGCAGTCCTCCTAATGGCTGTTGTCAATGCCAATCACATTTACAAAAAAAAAAAGTCGACTGCTTGGCCGTTGTCTTCTGTGGTAAAGTAAGGGAATACACGCAAAACACATAGTATGAACAATGAAACTTTAATTTACTTGAAAAATTATGAACAAAAAGAATCCCTTGGCTATGTACAGTGCAAACAAGTAAAAAAAATATAACAAAATTAAGAACAAGGGTGACGTTACTCTACAAATAAAATAAAGACAATAAAATGAATAACCAGGTTCTGAGAATAAAGCGCTGGCTGAGAACATCCACTAATAAACAGAGCGTATATCAGTTGGTTGTTTTCAGCTTGAGAGCACAGGATATTCTAACTTCAATGACTGGTTCAGGCCCAGACATCGGCTAAGTAAATGGCGCTGTGGTGCAGTGGTGCAGTCGGCGATTCACCAATCAGAAGGGGCAGGCTGGAACTGGTAGTTTGGTGATGGGCGACGAGAGAGGGAGAGGTGCAGAGCGAGTGTGTGATACGTTTGTGCCTGGCAAAACGTACACTTGCTTGTAGTATCTAGATGTTGTAGATGTACGGAAGTAACTTGATGGTAGGAAAGAGCAGGCCTAATCTCTCTTGAAGATATATTGGCTGTTACGTGTTGTAACTGAACTGTGTGCTTTAAAACTGAATAATTTGCTTTGTATTCGTTTACGCTGTATTACATTGTTAATTTATTATTGTCATTTGTGTATATTACTTTTCTTTCTGTTTATGCGTTTTTTGTAATTAGTCTTCGTTTTTGTATTGTGTCCGGCCTTTTGGTGTGTATGCCTTTTGTGTTGATTAGTGGGGCGTTTTGGGAAATGTTTTCATTGGGTAAAATGCTACTAATGTTTTCAATTGTTTTATGGGTTTTGTACATGGTTAAGTGGATGGATATATGCTTTTCCCTTGTGTTGTGTTCATTTATGTTCCCCATCGTATGCCTTTATTCGTCAGTACTGTAATTTTCCTTCTGTGCTGAGGGACGGGTTGTTTAATCACCTGTTTTGTGTTGATTGTTTCAATTTTATTATGAGTCATGTCTGTGCTATCTAACTCACTGTGTAATGGTGCTTTGGTAACTGTTTTTATATTGTATTTATGTGTTTTATATATAAAAAGAGAAAAAAATTCTTATCCGATCGACTTGGGGATAGTATGAACATGTTTGCCATGAAATTTACGTTTTCTCTAATATCCACATAGCCTATTTGGGAGAACGGAATTGTCTTGTATCTTCGCGGTAAAACTATTGTATTGTTGACACGACGAGTGTAATCAACGAAGTTTCTTTATTTGGTGTCGGTCTAACGCATCCTTGTGTGACATTTTATACATATGTTCTTCTAGAACATTCTATTGCAAACACATTGGTACAAAAATGAAATACGTACATAGAAAATTAAGGTCAGGACAGTGAAAAGAATTTTCACTTTTCAATACTGGTTTCGCTGATGTGCGGTAACGGGTAACACTTCGCCCACTTCCCACACTCTTGCGGGTGGGCCGCGATCATGATTCTACATTTATATGCATATGTCCGTGTAGGGAATTTTATTGCGATCTCAGAGATACAAAATTTAACCCTGTAGGACAAGTGTGGAGTTGACAACCTTGAAAAGAATAAACATTTCCTCGCTGTTTGGAGCTCAAGGCTAGTGATCGACGTAGTTCTTTATTTGGTGGTGGTTTAACTCATACTTTGGTGACATTTTATACATATGTTCTTCTAGAACATTCTATTGCGAACACATTGGTACAAAAATGAAATATGTACATCGAAAATTAAGGTCAGGACAGTGAAAAAAAAAAAAAAGAGTATACACTTTTCAGTGTTGCCGCTCGATCGCCAGAAACGCAGAGAGCACTTTGTGCTAGTTTTTTTTTGTCATTTGCCGGGAGCGCTAAAGTGTTGTACAGGCTCGTGCTGCATGAGCTGCTGCTTCACAGCCATAGGGGACACCAAAACCTAGTTGATGGGGTCGAAGCATCATTGCAGCTTCTATGCTAATGTTTCTGTTTCTGACAGCTGCCCTAGCAACAAGGCGCTGAAGTGTTACCCACGGCCACTAAATACACTAAAGATTGATAACCCAAATGAATTTTTCATGGATATGATACCAACATCAAATCACATATCAGACGTCACCCTATCCCCACTGGATTTTGAAGAAGCAATAAACAGTATGCCTATGAACTCTGCACCAGGCCCTGATTCTTGGAACTCCAAGAACTGTAAAAAACCACTATCGAAGGCCCTTCACATTTTTTGGAGACAAAGCCTAGATACTGGCATTATCCCTGACATACTAAAAATACCAGAGATAGCACCATTCCATAAAGGAGGAAATAAGGCAGAGGCAAAAAATTAGACCGATTAGCACTAACATCACACATCATAAAAATCTTTGAGAGTGCTAAGATCACAAAATACATGGAATCACAGCATCTCCATAACCCTGGACAACATGGTTTCAGGACAGGGCACTCTTGCCTGTCAAGAGTGCTTCCATGGCATTAGATGCCATGGAAGACAAACAAAACGCTGATGTAATTTACACAGATTTCGCAAAAGCCTTCGACAAATGTGACCATGGTGTTATTGCACATAAAATGTGTTCAAAGGGAATTACCGGAAAAATAGGCAGATGGATCTACAATTTCCTGAAACAATGTGTAATAGTCAACAAAATAAAATCCGGTCCATCAATCGTGAAGAGCTCAGTCCCCCAGGGTACTATGCTTGCTTAGTACCCTGGGGGTACTAAGTGTTGTTCACTTAGTGAACAACAGTGTTCAAGGAAAAGGGCTTCAGAATTGTAGGAAGGGTAAAACTTTTAGTCACGTGGGTCAAAGTTTTACAAAATTTAGGAAGGGGGGGACCCTCCACAGGGGTAAGGACAGAACGACACAAGAAATATTGGTAACCCTAACCGAAAGAGAATCTTGTAGGCGAGAAAATTGTACAGAAAGAGGGTGGTGGTGAACAGGGACCACAGGAAGGGCAAAAGTTAAAGCACAAAACGGGCGAATGAGGGTGTTGTAAGGAACGCACAAGGTAGCAATCACAGTGGTCCTAGAGACAGGAAGCCAGTTTCAACATACAGGCTAAGGGTACGAGTTAAAGGAAAGGCACCAGAATTGAGGTGTAACCCAGTATGGTATAGACTGTAGATCATTAAGACGGCACAGAGTAAGCAAGATATCCATAATTGAGTTTAGACAGAACGAGAGGAGCGTGTCTATTCAGCCCACCCCCCCAAAAAAAAAGTATGGGACAAGACCCAAAGCTTCACTCCAAAGGAATGACTAGAGGAAGCTTTGTAGGAAGAGAGGCAGATTACCACGAAAGCCAAAATAACAGAGTTGGGATGCCTTTTTATGGTGTCATGCCTTTTCAGGTCAAAAAGGACAGCAACAATGGAGGTCATCGCAGCAAAAGCAGTACAAATATAGGCAGCCAAGGGAAGCAAGTTCCTTTGCCGTACTCTACCTCCTGCTTACACACAGTGGTAAACAGACCATACAATTAATGTCTTTGTACTGCATTGCATGAACTAGTAAGACTGCTCAAAGTCTAGAATTTACTACAAGCATGCTTGGCAAATGTCTAATCTGCTCACAAGCAAAGTAGTAAGTAATTATCCATTCCCTCCAGTACCTATCACCCTTATATATTTTTCCTTGACAACTTAATATCTATAATTATACACAACATGGATTAAAGTTTAACGGAACATGATAACTATACATATACTTATTTTCACCAATCAAACTTTAATATATTCCTTAGTGAAAGTGGCCGTTACAAACATTAATGTTTATAACGAAGATAATGAATGACCCACAACCACATTTAGAATGTGTAAAACAGACCAGTTGTATATTTAGCTTCATTATTTATTTAAGGCTTTAACTCCAGACTTCTTCATGAGTACCATGTTCAATGACTTTAGTACAGTTTCTGAGTACAGCATGGAAAACAGAAGGTAAGACATTGCATGTGCAGTAGCATGGAGAAAGTTGCTGCCAGTAGTCAATTTGGGGTTTTTATGTACACTGAACGGCTTCACATTTCAAACTTCAGCCACAATAAATAATGGACGGAAAAAAAATCAAAATTGACAAATAAGTACAAGTAAAATGTTTAGTTTGCATTTTTTATAATAAATCTCCTACATTAGGCAACTTTCCCAATACATAATTGTATATATTTGTATTTACACCTTACAATTATACTATGTAACATGATCACATTACTATGAACAAGTGCCTTTGGTAATGCACCATCACCTCACAAAACTTTCAAATTTGAATATACCTCCTTCAATTCTCCATACCCTGATAAGCTATCACATGTTCCACTTTGTACTATGGTTTATCTTCAGTTAAGATTGCACAGCTCTAAATGCACTTTACCCTAGTACTTACATTTAATAATTTCATGAAATCACTTGAGAGCACTCAGGATTCTCCTTTAACTTAAATATTGCTGCCCTTTTAACCAATTTTAAAAAATGAATAATTTTCACTTCAAGTTTAATTAAACAAAACTTGATAATTTCTGTTTTTATTGGTCTATGTGTTAATCAGTATCAAGTACAAAATGCGTGGCAAGCCTCCGCTAGGGTAGTGACGGCCATAGTACAACACACAAAACCAAAGACAATATGGGCTTCAGACATATGTACACATGATATAACCATCACTACCCCATCAACCACCTTGACAGTTAATTGATCAATATGTACAACAAAAGCTTTTAGGAGAATTGACACGAAATACTTTATAATGGAAATAATCTTTTGAGCACTACACTCTCGAGAATATCCACAACAGGAATAACAAGAATTAAAAGCTTCGATAGCTTCCATGACAAAAAATTGAACTGGTCAATTCTTGTACAAAACGCGAATAAAAAGTTCATGAAGAGATCTAGTCACAATGCTCTGGCCTTCCCCAACAGCATTTGCATTGGAGAAAGAAAACTTGCCATGTTTAAAGAGAATGATGCTTGATGAGATTGGAACAACGGAGAACTCTTACGCATAGGGATCCCTAACCTTTCCAACTCTGCTGTGGTAAGGGTCCCATAATTTACCGGTGCTACTTGACTAGCAAGAGCAGACCTGAATGGAAGCAGGTCTGTTACTTCAGAAGCAGCACCAGTACGTGTAACACTTCCTAGTCTAGCCTAAGCTTGGGAAGTCACGCTCATCATCCATTTTGGGTGCCTCTTGACGGCTCATCCCTCTTCCCCCACGGGAACCAGGGCCACCCCGGCCACGTTCTCCACGACCACGCTCCATTCCACCACCACCCCGCCCTCCTCCACGTTCCATGCGATCTCCACCTCGTCCACGCCCAGGACCTCCACGGCCACGGCCTCTTCCACGGCCACGCCCAGGTGAGTCAGCAAATTGGAAATCAATATCAAGAAGAACTTTCCTACGGCCATGGTGCACTTCCTCTTCCTCATCCTCCTCCTCTTCATCAGAATCTTCCTCCACTTTCTTCTTAAGAATGTAAGTTTTCTTCCACTGTGCTGTATTCTCACCCTCACCCGGTCGTCGAATATTGAAGGCAGGCTTATTGCGGGCACCTTGCATGGCCTTCCATTCATCCAATGTCATCTCCTTTGTGCTATCATCCTCCCTGACAACCTCCTCATTCTCTGTAGCAGCAGCCACATCCTCTGGAGCCTAAAATTGATAAAAGATAATTAATTCTTCCCAATACAAGAATAAAAAAAAAAATACCTCACTATCAAGCAAACTTGTATCTGGTAAATTATGAATTCAACACTTTCAAATTTATATATCCTCCTACCATCACACAACCCTTATATTCTCTCTCTCTCTCTCTACTTGCCAGTTGCTCGACTCTCATTCATGACGTTGTGCCACCATTATCCTCTCTGACAACTTCCTTACCATTTTGAGTTCATCCAAATCTACATATTTCATTCATTTCTCATTCAGTTTCAAGAATATTAGCAAAATGTGTTAAAGTTACATTCACTTCTGTATTTAGGTAATTTAGTGTTTGTGGAATCTGACCATTATAGTGCTGCACAAAATTAGGGTAAGTGAGGGAGAGCTTCTAGGTAAAACTTTAAACAATGCATGTCTAAATAAGAGAATGTGAATGAAAAACCTGGTGTCAATACATGTGCATAAAACAATGAAAACTATAAAATAAGTTAATGGTTGGAAGTTTATACAAAATGGTGGGAACAGATGAACAAAAAGAGTTCAGTAAACCAAATAGGAATTTGGATTAAAAGGTTATACACATTTTTTTGAGTAAGCAGTGGGAGTTTACACGTGGAAATTCAATTAATGTTGTGATGCCTAACAAGCAGAGTTTTCATGAAATATTTTTTCCAATTTTTTTCTAATGACACTACGTCTTCATTGTACAATATATGATTGGAATATGTTATTTGAGTAGAAACAAATATAAATTTGATCAAACCTAACAATTTAACATAACTAAGTCTGTAACTCATGTTCCTAACAAAATAGATTAGTACTGATACGAAAGAACCAATTTGCAAAGAAATACTTGAAAGTAACGAAAATCATTCGGCATGTTAGGCTAAGTAACACCATGCATACTAGGCCAAGTAGTGCAGTTGTCTAATTACATATTATATACATTAAATTTCAAGACAGTTAAAGAAAACTGTGGAAAATTAGTTAACACATAAGGACAATTTCATCAGGAGGCAGGCCGAATATTTTTAATTTATGGTATCAATTAGTGTAGCAAAGGGCATGCCATGTTTTCAAATGAACGAAGGATGACCATTGAAAGAGGTGACGGGGATAAAATAAACGGTTATAAATATTGAATAGACAGCATAATCTTAGATCCATTAACACTTTCACGTCCCACAGACGACGCTCGCATCACTCATTTTTCTCCCGTTTCCTCGCCGACGACGCGCACTGCGTCACTCATTAAAATATTTGTTAAAAATTTAAATTTTATCAGATCAATCTGGTAGTGGTTTTAAAATGAGCGCCTTTAAATTGCGCACAATTTAGCACCCATATGTCACTTGAGCAGGACATATATTTATCTCTTGAATGCACCTCAAGCGGCATTGGAAAAGAAATATTTCTATAAAATCCAATTCTTATCCGATCGACTTGGGGATAATTTAAGCATGTTTACCATTAAATTTTCGTTTTTTCTAATAGTCACATAGCCTATTATTGAAAACGGAGTTAGCTTGTATCTTCGTGGTAAAACTATTGTAAAATGTTGACATGACCAGTGTAATCAACGAAGTTTTTTATTTGTTGCCGGTCACACGCATCCTTGTGTGACATTTTATACATATGTTCTTCTAGAACATTCTATTGCGAACATATTGGTATAAAAATTAAGTACGTACATCGAAAATTGACGTCAGGACAGTGAAAAGAATAAGACTTTTCAAAAGGTGTTTCGCCTGTTTCGCCGATCTGCCGTCAGGTAGAGGTAATACTTCAGCCACTTTCCACACTCTTGCTGGTGGGCCACGAACATGATTCTACATTTATATGCATATGTCCGTGAAGGGAATTTTATTGCGGTCACAATGATACCAAAAAAAAACCACGAATAAAAATTAGGGGGTTGGCAAACATAAAAACATCGTAAACATTCATGCCCGGTTTGACGCTCACGGCTAACGAACGCCGCATTTTCTTATTCAGTGTGGTTCTCATGTTGCATTTTGTGACAATTTATGTATATATTACTCTAGAGCATTCTCTCGCGAACACAATGATACCAAATTTAAATACATACCGCGAAAATTAAGCTCGCCACCCTGAAAAGATTATAAACTTTTTTTTGCTGACGCGCCGTAGGCCCACCCGTCGGGACCACTTAGGGGATATTTGGGGCCTATTCACCGGGAACGTGAAAGTGTTAATGACATGGGAGGATGGAGAGGTGCTGTGCTCCTTAGCACAAGGAAAAGGATAGAGAAGAATGTATGGACTACAGCAAATTAGTTTACTAGGAAAGTATACAATATTCAGTTTATACAGCACACATCCCAGGCAGAAAGCTACTACTTTACTTATATAAGGGTCCACTGTTCTATATAGTGGACCTTCTATATAAGGGTCCACTAAACTTGTGTATGCTTGTCAACAACCATATAATCAATCAAGACTACAATTTCAGCATTATCCTGTACCTAACAGGAACACCAGCTCTAATTATGATTTCAAGCAAATAAAAACACAAAATAGAACACAGGCAAACCTTTTCCACGTTTTCTGCCGATGTGTCAAGATCTGAAGCAGCAGGAGTAGCATTTAACTGTTCCTCAATTTGGTCCTTGTCTGATCCCCAATTGTAAGATCCAGAGCCTTCTCGCTTATCAACAGACTTCACTCCTGTTGTAGCCATTCCACTCTGGCGATCAAACTCCCGTTTACCCCGACTGTCAGGGCCACCGGGAAGACCACCACGACCTCGGCCACGTCCCCGGCCCATGCCACGTCCTCTTCCTCTTCCCATGCCACCTCGGCCTTCACCATCAAACCTAGAATCAATAGAGTCCATAAATCAATACCAAACACACACACACCTTTAAAACTAGAAATAGCCAGAAGGTAGCCTGTGAAATACTTTTAATACCATTTCCATTAGATAAGATTCACAAGTGCTGGTTGCATATCAAGGCATTTTGACAAACATTATTAAAATTTCAAAACTAAAATTAGCCACACATTCTTCTTCAGTCTTGACGGTAACTATTACCAGGATAAGATCAGTATTATCTCGACGCCTTCATTTAGATCATATGGGGCAGACTCTGATCCAAATTATCAGAAATTTCACACAGTATTTACATTAAAGTATTATTACCACAGTTAAACTTGCCCCAATGGGCAAGCTTACCTTTCATAAAAATACATAAAATAGAATTACAGTAACAAGCATCAACTTATTTTGGTGGGATGTAATAGCTATCTTGACCACTGAAAGAGTAACTGTACATTAACCTAATCAAACCCTGAAATTACTGTACAAGTACTTTGTAATTATCACTCATCCATTCAACTAGAACCTAGTCAGACAGCCAGGCCATCAGGTTACTGCCAAGTTGGGCAAACAGGCTAGTCTAACAAGACAGACATCTTAACATCCTCCTCAATTTTACCTCTCAGCCACCGCTTTGCACTTTATCACACAAGTTAGCAGCTTCTGACCCACTTTTCCAGCTATGTTGAACATGTTCATATTCAAATATAACCAGGGACTGCAATTACTTATCAGTTCACAATTAAAAAAACTACTGATAACCACCTAATGAACTGTTAGTAAAATTTACCTACTTGAGTTGTGTGATAGTTTAAATTCAGCAAATTACCCATTTCTTGAGCATGGTGAAATATCTAGCAACAATGACATTCGGTTATTTTATTGATGTATTTTGAGCCTGTTTATCAGTGTAATAAATTATTCACTATAATATATATACAAAAACTGATAGGTAACATTAATTATAAGACTCGGTGGATATGCTGGTAATTTGGCGGCTAGAAGTTTAGAAATAACAAATCTTGTGAGTCAAAGTTTATAAGTAATGATAATCACTTGATATTTTACAAGCTACCCAGTCTTGGAGTGGTGCAGGGCAAGATGCCTTGCATTCCCACTATGCCGAGTTTGAAACTGAACAGAACAATGCGAGCTTTAGAATAAGTGACCACCACCCTATAAGGGTAAGGTTCCCAGTAATACAGCCAGGAAAGGAAACACTATCCTGGGAAGGGTCAGTAATCTGACACCGAGATATGGAAGGGGGGGGGGGGAGACATCGATATAAGCCGAACAAGTACTGTGTATTATTGGCGCATGTCCCGCAGACACAATGATTATTAAATTATAGTACAAAATAATATTACAACACATAAGATATCCTTATATATCATATACGTAAGTATATATCAACACTGCCCTGATAACCTACTTAAACTTAGGTAAAGACCATAGAGCTGAGGTTCAACACACAAGCACAATTATGCGAGTATTGAGGAGGAAGGTACGAGATCAGCAGAAACAAGTGTGACTTGGTACTACTTGAAGCAGAAGTACTGGGCTGGTAATTGCACTGGGCTTGTTGGAGTTGAGCTTTAGCTCTTTGGTTTTGTGTATCAACCTTCAATTAACTGGTGTAAAGGTTTCCCAACCGCATGAAGTTTGCTTTTACCATAATGCTTGTTAATACACGCATTCTGAGAAAAAAAAACTTTAGAATTCTTTTATTCATTTGAGTACCTATGCACTACCAAATAATCTGATCTTGTGTCTGCCTTGATATTACCACATTGAAAGTTTAATGTTGTAATCTTGATTAATCATGTAATCAGGCAAGACTTTCACAGAACTTTGATGTGTCTATGCATCACGAACACCATTACATGGACATTACCGTTGTTTGCATCAGTGTAATTTGGCATTATAAAATTTCCCTAAAACTTCTCAATGTTCGAGGATGTAGTTTGCCCAATGACCATGTGAAGCTTGAGAAAATTTAGAAATATCTACACCATCTACTGGCAGTGCAATAATTGATGTCATTTTACTACAAAGGTGTGATTATATGTAATAATTGAGTTTTATCTATAATCAATTTTCACCTTCCAGCATCTAAACTTTAATATAATATCCTCTTGTAATGTTACTCTTGACTATTCTACTCGGTAAATACTTTTTCTTTTAAATCGGTAAGATATCCATAATCTTGGAATGTTTTAAAAATATTGGCAGTACAGTATATATTTTTCCAAATTTCCTTCATGTTACAATGCTTAAACTGGGGTTGAAGGTTCATCTTCTAGGGAGATCTTGTAAATATAGTTTCACAAGTATCTAATATTGTTAATATCACTCATAAGAATAAATGCAAGTTTACGGTGAACATTATATCAGATATTATTGATTTATACTATATTTAGCCTCCAGTTATAAGCACTGCCAGAATACACTAACATGATGATTACCAATAAAGCATGACCTTGGAAACGGTACTAGAGAAACCCAACATAATAGCCCTCACAGAAACAAACTGACGAAACGAGAACAAATGCAGTGTTCCCCACAGGACTATTATTTTATGAGAAAGGAGGGAAGGGAAGAGGTGGTGGTGGTATAGCTCTACTGGAAGAAAAGCTGGATATTTAGGAGATGGTTGTTCAGGGCTGTGAAGGTTCAGTGACCTCCTAGCAGGTACCATAACAACTTGAGGGAAAAAAATTATAGTCGTAGTCATTTATAATCCTCCACCAAGACCGAAGACCTAGACAGGATATGATAGAACAACATGGCCACCATTAACCATAATAGAAGAGCAGCTTCTGTTGCTAGGAAAAGGATCTTGACTACTAATAATGGGAGACTTCAACCTGGGAAATAGATTGGGAGAACAGAGACCCGCATGGAGGACCAGAAACATGGAGAGCTAAGCTGCTGGATGTATCACAAAAACTTTCTAAGCCAGCACGTCAATGACCCAACAAGATGAGAGGAGAAGATGAACCAGCAATGCTTAATTTGATATTTACCCCTAAATGAATCGGATATAATGGGAGTTTAAGATGGAAGCGCCCTTGAGAATGAGTGACCATAGTGTATTGAACTTTTGAGTACCTGGTAGAGCTAGGAATTATCTCC
>WNGS01169498.1:48598407-48646383 GCA_020271785.1 Procambarus virginalis
AAGAAAACGGTTTAACGACCGGACGCGATATAGGGGTTCGAAAGTGATTATAGAGTATACTGTGCATGTTTTGGCATTGTGTTAGGTTATGTTGTGTTTAGGTGACTGTTGACGATTATTTATATTTGTAGTACGTGGGCAACCCGTCCTCGACTCAAGTCCATTACATTCAGCGGTCAACCCCACAGACGCATTCATAAATTTTAACATGCTGTTCATTCAAAACGGGATTTTTCTCAAGTACAAATTAATATTATAATATATTAGCATATTGTGTATATATAGGCATAGAATAGGTTAGGTTAAGTGTTTAGGTTCTGTTGGCGATTATTTGTATTTGTAGTACGTGGGTGAAGCATTTATAGCGTTGTGGTTCGAACAAAATTCGTCAGTGAAGCACTTGTTCCGGATATGTTCGAATGTCATCAGTTGTGAGTCGTGTGTAAACCGCTTTTCATTTATAAACAGGAGGTTTGGCGGGTGCATGGAATCACTTTTGGATCTTTGTTTGGAGGACGGGCTGACGTGGGTGAAGCATTTACAGCGTTGTGGTTCGAACAAAAGTTGTCAGTGAATCACTTGTTCGAGACGTGTTCGAACGTCGTCAGTTGTGAGTCGTGTGTAACAGCCCGTCCTCATAAACAAAGCCCCAAAATCCTTTCCATACACCCGCCAAACCGCTTGCTTATAAATGAAAAACGGTTTACACACGAATCATAACTGATGACGTTCGAACAAGTGATTCGCTGACGACTTTTGTTCGAACCACAACGCTGTAAATGCTTCACCTACGTACTACAAATACAAATAATCGCCAACAGAACCTAAATACCTAACCTAACCAATGCCTAAATATGCACAATATGCTAATATATAATAATATTAATTTATATTTGAGAAAATTCCTAATTTCAATGTCACTAACGAAGCCACTAACACACATAGCGTTTCGGGCAGGTCCTTACTCTAACATATCAGGTAAGATAAAAAAAAGTACATTGTAGCAAGGTTTTATATCAACAATATCAATTGACAGAGGTGATTGATAAAGATTAAACCACCCAAAAGATGGCACGGGCATTACACTGGTAAAGATTAAGTACTTAATTAGTCTAAGTACTGATATTGGGGAAGTGGGTAGTACAAGATAGTGTGAGTGTGAAGCACAAGGTAGGAAACTATGAGGATGAACTCAGGAACTCTTTAGTTTTACTTTTGAACAGGGCATAGGTTGGATAAATTGTTTAATTCATCAGGGAGTGAGTTCCTAAAACTGGGTCCTTTTATTTGTATGGAGTCTTTGCATAGATTTAGTTTGACTCTGGGGATATCAAAATATATTTATTTCTGGTGTGGTGCTCATGGGTTCTATTAAATCTATCAAGGAAAGGTTTCAGATCAAGATTAGCATTTAGGAACAAGGTTTTGTACATGTAGATAGCACAGGAGAATGTGTGGAGTGAGTGTATGTTTAGCATGTTAAGAGACTTAAGCAGAGGAGCTGTGTGTTGTCTGAAGACTAGAGTTTGTTATTGTTCTGATAGCAGATTTTTGCCGAGTGATGATAGGCTTCAGGTAATTTGCTGTGGTTGAACCCTATGTACAGATACCATATGTAAGATAGGAATAGATTAGTGCCTGATTTAATGAGAGGAGAGCAGAGTGGGGAACGTAATATCTGATGTTAGAAAGTATACCGACCACTTTTCATTTTTTTTGTTGAGATGTGTTGTTTGTGGAAGCATAGCCAGTCTGTTGTCTATGTATAGGCCCAAGAAATTTTCCTTCATTTTCATTGGTAATGTTAACATTGTCTATCTGAAGTTTGAAATTTGATTTGATGATTTACTACCAAATAAAATGTAGGTTTTTCTATGTTTAGTGTAAGTTTGTTGGTTGACATCCATGATTGGCATTTTTTAAATTCACTGTTGACAATATTATTTAGTGTGGGGGGTTGAGAGTGGTGGCAACCGCCAGCCGGGTCGGACGTTCCCCTGGTCTCCCTGCTGGTGTTTACGTTGGGCGCTTGTTGGTTGCACTGCCGGGTGGTTGTTTGCCACTGCAAGGTGACTGTTTTTCAGTCTCAGTATGGGGACTTACGTGCCGCCACTAAGGAGGAAGGACTTGGCTGGGCTGACATTTACCTGTCGGGTGGATATTGGCGTCGTCAGCAACACTGTTTGCGGTTATGGGTGTGAAAGTGGAAGATCTCGTCGGTCAACAGGTTGTTCGTGACGACAGAGTAGTTGTGAAGTTCGCCGAGAGTGGCTTGTTCCGGAGGTTTCTCGACCAGTACGAGGACAAGGTGGTGGGGCTGACCAACGGTCTTGGCTCTGTGACTGTGACGAATTTGAGTGTGGAGTACACATACGTGTGTATTACGAATGCGCCGTTTGAAATGTCTGCGGATCTTCTCCGTCGGGCTCTTGCCAGGTATGGGCGTGTAGACTCTATTCGTGCCTGTTGATGCACAACCGGGGACGTCAAGGGGCTCGGTAATGGTTACAGGACGGCTAAGATGGTTCTTCATGGGAATGTGCCTTCTTCTCTCGCGCTTGCTGGCTTTCCGGTCTGCTTTCTACCGTGGGCAGACTCGAACGTGTTTTAAATGTGGCCACGTTGGACATTTGGCTGCTGCCTGCGACACTAGGATGAATGATCGGGTAAATGTGTTTCATGAAGCGGATTTTCCTCCCTTGCCCGAGCGTGAGGATGTATCAGTTGTGGATGATACCCCTTGTAAGAGGACGGCTGCAGTGATGGGTGCCGCTCCAGTTAGTGCGGTTGGTGGTGTGGGTGTCGGGGTGGTGGGGGGTGAGGACCCGCCCCCGCCGTCGGCTTCCTCGCCTCTGCCGGCCCCGTCTCCGGCTCCTGTGTTGCCTGAAGGGTGTGGGCCTGTACCACCTGTGGGTGAGGCTGATGTTTTTTACGGATCGTGTGTTGCCCGGTGACTTGCGGCCGGCCGTGGGCTCTACTGGGATGCCTCCTGCTGCGGGCGACAGTTCGGATGATCAGCGGCCTCTGTCCAAGCGTTCCCGGAGGACTAGGAGTGTTTCGCCCCCTCGTGGGTGGGCTGCAGAGTGTGACGTTGTGGAGGATGATGTGATGGAGGGGCCTGTGAGGCCTCCTGTGGCGCCTACGACGCCCGCTGCTAGTGCCTCCCCTCCTTGGGAGGTTGCTCCTAGTGGTCGTGACCTTGTGGTGCTCCTCACGAAACCTGTGTGCCGGGAGGCCTCTGCTCCTGTGCCCGGTGGTAGGAGCCGTGGCAAATGTGCGTTCCCTGTGGTTCCCCCCTGGAGTGAAGAACCGTGTGACTATCAATACGGACCTCTGTGGCTACCCTTGTCCGTCCCCTGATGCTCGAACCCCTCGTGCTGCACCCTTCCCTGTGGTATCAGCCAATGGAGTCCCGCTCGATGCGTCGCAGACTTTGGAACTTACTGTGTATACCCGGGTGTATCCGGCGCCGTGGTGCCCCTATACTATTTGGGTGCCGAGGGTGCAGTGTTTTGTTTATGGGGTGTCGGAGCTAATGCCTCAGCCTTGTGCGTCGCCTGGTAGACCAGTGTCTGATGTCAAGCTCGTTTGGGAGGCATACTGTTTGCTGTTTCCGAAGGCGGAGTTTCCCGATAAATATGCGTAGTTTTGTGCTTGCATTATGTGCTTACGGAACGGTTATACCTTATTGTATTGTGTGCTGTGTGGTTGTATTGTTTGCCTAGTTTCGACCTTTGTGTACATTGTTTTTGTGCTTAGTTCATACTGTAATGTGTTTTCCATGTGTTAGACTGTTATCTAATGTGTTGCGTTTCTCATGGTGTTCTGTGTGTGTGTGTGTAATTACCTAAGTGTAGTTACAGGATGAGAGCTACGCTCGTGGTGTCCCGTTGTGTGTGTGTGTGTGTGTGTGTGTGTGTGTGTGTGTGTGTGCGCGCGCGCTTCTGGTGTGTGTGTGGTGTTTTTCTTGTCGGGTCCTACGTGTTCCGGTATTTTTCATGTGTGTCTGGGTTGTATTTGCCGTTTGTTTCACGGTTCCTGTGTGTTCTGGTCGAACGATCGCGTGTTTCTGTACTGTGTGTGCCGGGTGTTCCGTGGGTTGTGTGTGTGTATTGTAAATTTTTTTTACCTTTGTACCTTTGCTTCTAAATGTTTAAAAACAACACAATAGCGAAAAATTAATGTATGCGACTTGGCGCGCCTCGTCTGGGTTGTGCAGTTTATTATTGTGTTTCCTATTGAATTTTGCTTGTTCCATGGATTCTCATTTACGTTTTGCACTATGAAAATTGTCCACTGTGTTTTTATTGTGTTCACGTATGTTCAGCTTTGGTGTGTCTTCTGTATTGTATTTGTTCTGTGTTGCTTGCATGTCAATTGGTGTTATGTTGTTGGCTGGTGTGTGCTGGTGTAAGGTTTTTCTTTTGGTGCTTCGGTGCCTTAATGTTGTAATGTTTTCCTTGTCATGTATTTGTTTTATAAATAAAAAAAATAAAAAAAAGTGTGGGGGGTTGAGGTCATAATAAACAAGTTTAGTATCGTCTGCAAATAGTATAGGTTTAAGAATGTTAGAAATATCTTATTGTAAGCTTTGTGTCTAACGGGCAATTTTCATACTGATTTTAGTATGAATCGCAATAGATGACTTATAGCTGTTGTTCGGGTTCTTGTTTGTTTCATACTGGGAAGATACGAGGGAGATAAAGAGTGTGTTTGAGATAACTATGATATGCAGCACTCAACTTTAATATCCACTGTTGTCGGGTTTTATCTATGTTATGTTGACCTGGGCTGCATATGCCCAGGTCCTCTATGTGTCTTCCTGCTCTACTCCCACGTTGACCTAGACTGTATGATCTTCCTACACAGCCCATATTTAATATATCTTTAGTTAGTTTAGTTCATTTATTATGCACCCCATACCCATCTTGTGGGCGGTAGTGGAAAGGGTTACAGAGGCACATAATGGGCTCAGGGACTGAACCCCACAATTCATTTAGCTAAGCAAGTTACAGTCTTGATAATATATCTTTACACATTATTGTTGACAGTGTGTGTGTAACACTGTGATGTTGTGCAGGAGGCGAGGCGCGGAGCTGGCCCAGGACGCCGTGGTGATCAAGACCAGGAGGTTCCTCAACGACCTGTATGGAGAGTCCGGCACACGTATGTTATCTGGCTTCTGTACCCTCTCCCCCACCTTTCACCTCCAACCTCCTGGATTAGTCGGAACAACGGCGGTCTTGCTTCTTACAGGGGTTTTCTTACAAATTACAAGGCATGGGTAAACAGTGACGGAACTGCTGTTATAAGACATTGATGTTCAATGCTCACTTGCACGTTATAATTACCTCTAAAACTATATAATTATTTATTCATTGAAGGGTTATACCATTTGTGTGTTGCAGGGAGCAGGTGGCCAATATGGGTGGGTGGGATAGAGAGGAGCGAGGGTGGAGAGAGTGTGTGGAAGTGGGAGGACGGGTCGGTGGTGCCCTCCTTCATCTGGAGCGATAACCAGCCTCGACCCTTCACCCTCCAGCAGGCTCCCAAAGGTACCTGCATGTTCCTCGACGGGTACAAGCGCTTCTATGCCGCCAGCCTCCCGTGCCACCTCAAGCGACGCTTCGTCTGTCAGCGCCACGACTAATGGCGCCCTGGGTGCAGCTAAGGTGCTGGAGGACCAGGCAAGTTACCTGTCTGCATCTGGGCCCGCACGTTCTCCTCTTACCACCTTACACAAGAGGGATATGGGCTGGGAACACTTCCCCTCGTGCCTGGTTTTGAAGGTTTATGCTATAGATAACATTGGTGATTGCATTACCCATGGTCCTCTTACTCTGGTAGTATATAGTGAGCTGTACTACCAGTGTAAGGTGACCGCCAACTTCACCTTCACCATAGCATGATGTGTTTACATTCTTGTAAAGCCACCAGTACGCACAGCGTTTCGGGCAGGGCCTTATTCTAACAGATAATATTAAGTAGGTAAATTCTAGCAATTTATAAAATGTTAACAGGTACATTGTAAGAAAATTGGATAAAGATGAGTAGGTATATTAAATCACATTGATAGCTTGATTGATAATTTGACAAAGATTAGTAGGCACATTAAAAGATATTGATAGCACATATAAGATGACAGCAATGATCACAATGGTAAAGTTGTATGGCCTAGGTACATATATTGGAGGACTGGGTAGCACACAATGTGTGTTCAGTATAACAACCATGATATAAGATGACAGCAGTAATCACAATGATAAAGTTATATGGCTTAAGCACATATATTAGGGGATTGGGTAGCACTAGATACAGTGCGAGTTTAAAGCACTAGGTAGGAAACTATGAAGATGAAATTAGGTACTTTTTGGGTTTGTTTTTGAATAAGGCAAAAGTTGGACAGCTTTTCAATTCGTTTGGGAGTGAGTTCGATAGACTAGGTCCCTATATTTGCATAGTGTTTACACAGATTAAGTTTGACTTTGGGGATATCAAAGAGATATTTATTTCTGGTGTGATATGATTATGGGTCCTATTACATCTGTCCAAGGAGAATTTCAGAGCAGGGTTTGCATTTAAGAACAGGGTTTTGTAAATGTAGATGGCACAATAGAATGTGTAGAGTGAGGTTATGTTTAGCATGATTAGGGATTTAAGCAGAAGGGGAGGGTTGAGTGTTGTCTGAATGCAGTTTGTTATTGTTCTGATAGCAGATTTTTGCTGCGTGATGATAGGCTTGTGGTAGTTTGTGGTTGCGTATTGGCCATACTCGCTTAACCCATGGTCACTTGATGGAGCGCCGCCCTGCTCCTTATTGTCCTAATTGCATTGTCCCTCTTACGGTCGTGCATGTCCTTCTTGAATGTCCTGCCTTCCAGGACGAGCGTGTGTCTTGCTTTCCGACCGTCCCTCACGGTCACGTGTCCCTCGATAGAATTCTTGGTGACTCGGATACTTTTGATATCGTTCGCCTTGTGCGTTTTTGTTCTCGTATTGGCATCCTTGGTGATATTTAGCGCCCTCTGATTATTCTGCACATTTGATGGTGATACATAGCCTTCCCGGTTTGGTGCCTTCTTTTGATAATTACTTACTTGAGGTAGTTTGCAGTGGTTGAACCCCATGCACAGATACCATATTTAAGATAGGGATAGATTAGTGCATAGTATAGTGAGAGGAGAGCAGAGTTAGGTACATAATATCTGATTTTAGAGTATGCCAACTGTTTTAGATGCTTTCTTAGTCATGTGTTGTATGTGGGTGCTGAAGTTGACTCTCTTGTCTAAGTATAGGCCAAGGAACTTTCCATCATTTTTAATGCTGATGTTAACATTGTCTATCTGAAACTGAACTCCATTTGTTGATTTGCTTCCAAATAAGATATAGTAGGTCTTTTCTATGTTTAGTGTGAGTTTGTTGTTGATTTTTTTAAATTAATTATTTACAACATTATTTGATATGTGTGGGTTGGGGTCTGAGTAGATGAGGGGGTAGTATCACAAGCAAATAATATAGGTTTAAGAATGTTAGAGACATTAGGCAGATCATTTATGTATAAAAGAAATAGGAGAGGTCCTAGGATGCTGTCCTGTGGCACTCCTTCGGTTAATGGTAGAATGGGAGAAGCTATATCATTGATGGCTACATATTGGTGTCTGTCACTAAGATAGGATCGGATCTTGTCAGCCAGATCACGCTGCGCTCTAGGAAAAATTGACCTTAAAACTTCATTTGATTGATTTGTTCATTTGATCTATCAAGCTATTGTGATTTGTGTGTGTATCAATGGTCAATTTTAGGGTACAGATAAGGTACCCACGTGAGGACCATTCAACCTTCTTCGCATTTATTACTCACGTGGCCCCAACAGTGAGGTGATTCCATGAAATATCTGTACCGTAAAACTGACCACAAAGTGGTGTCGGGAGGTTGGGTTAAAGTCTCGCGACTTCCAACCTTTTTTGTAGTCTAGTTTTCATATTTACAGTTTAGTTCTAGTTGGTATGCCCCTGGCTGTCTGGGTTCAAATCCTTCAGGGGTGGTGAGTTTTTAGTTTATATATATATATATATATATATATATATATATATATATATTATATATATATATATATTACATACACACACACACACACACACACGATAAGTATGGGGTGTACTGTTCACTACAGCTCACAGGACGAGTATGAGGTGAACAATAAACTACCACTCACAGGAAGAGTATGAGGTGCACAATAAACTATCACTCACAGGATGAGTATGGGTGCACAATAAACTACCGCTCACAGGATGGGTATGGGGTGCACAATAAACTAACGCTCACAGGACGAGTGTGGGGTGCACAATAAACTACCACTCACAGGAAGAGTATGGGGTGCACAATAAACTACCGCTCACAGGAAGAGTATGGGGAGCACAATAAACTACCACTCACAGGATGAGTATGGGGTGCACAATAAACTACCACTCACAGGATGAGTATGGGGAGCACAATAAACTACCACTCACAGGAAGAGTATGGGGTGCACAATAAACTACCACTCGCAGGAAGAGTATGGGGTGCACAATAAACTACCACTCACAGGAAGAGTATGGGGTGCACAATAAACTACCATTCACAGGACGAGTATGGGGTGCACAATAAACTACCACTCACAGGAAGAGTATGGGGTGCACAATAAACTACCACTCACAGGAAGAGTATGGGGTGCACAATAAACTACCACTCACAGGAAGAGTATGGGGTGCACAATAAACTACCACTCACAGGAAGAGTATGGGGTGCACAATAAACTACCACTCACAGGAAGAGTATGGGGTGCACAATAAACTACCACTCACAGGAAGAGTATGGGGTGCACAATAAACTACCACTCGCAGGAAGAGTATGGGGTGCACAATAAACTACCACTCGCAGGAAGAGTATGGGGTGCACAATAAACTACCACTCACAGGAAGAGTATGGGGTGCACAATAAACTACCATTCACAGGACGAGTATGGGGTGCACAATAAACTACCACTCACAGGAAGAGTATGGGGTGCAAAATAAACTACCCCTCACAGGATGAGTATGGGGAGCACAATAAACTACCACTCACAGGAAGAGTATGGGGAGCACAATAAACTACCACTCACAGGAAGAGTATGGGGAGCACAATAAACTACCACTCACAGGATGAGTATGGGGAGCACAATAAACTACCACTCACAGGATGAGTATGGGGTGCACAGTAAACTACCACTCACAGGAAGAGTATGGGGAGCACAATAAACTACCACTCACAGGAAGAGTATGGGGAGCACAATAAACTACCACTCACAGGAAGAGTATGGGGAGCACAATAAACTACCACTCAGTCTGGGGTGCACAATCTGGTTCTTGGTATATTTATTTACAGTATATAAATTGGTAATACTTATCTGAACATACTTAGTGACAAAATAACATATACTGTAGTGTATATACAATAAACATTTCAACTATAAATACAAAATTATTTTGTAATACAAAATTAGGTTCATCCTAAGGCAGGCTGCTAATTTGTACTATATACAGAATTTGTAATTTATTGTTAACAATATACTTAGTACCAGATGTTGATTAAGACTTCCCAAACAAAAAAATTTTGAACTTTTTTAATTTACAAAAAATGCATCAACTGCCCATCCAAACTCGAAAGTTTACAATTTGCAACAAAATTATCTGGACTATTTTACTTGTACAGTATCAGGAAGTGTTCACATCTTGGAGCAGTAATGTCGAATTTTCGCTATATATTGTTCGAAAGGTGGTCCCTGTCACAAAGATCTTCAAAAGTTCGAAAGCAGTAACCACAACAAATGTATTATAAACACACTGCTAACGTTACTCTGCTGTGCAAACTTAGAATATTCAGCTCTATATAGTAAATATAATATACGTATTCTAACCTTTTGGTAATATACTAGACCACAGGCAGCAACCTATGGCACTACTGTAGCAATTTTCTTAGCATGCAGTAGTCCTTAAAATATTTATTATGGTGTATTTAGACTTCTTATAATGCTTTCAAGCCTTTTATTCTTTCTCAACAAAACATTAAATAATATATATACTATATTCTGCAGCTCAAAATTACCATGGTCAGGGTAATTTTTTTAAAATTATTACATGTCCCAATTTGGTCATGTGGTCTCAAACAGGTTTGCCACCTCTGCACTTGACTATGATCTAACAACACCTGTTCACACTGCATCTCTTCCTTGCCTGCAAACCTTACATAAATGACACTTCTTTAAGGTCAATAAAACAGTTTTACTGTATAAATTTATTCATGTACATATGTGACTGGGAATCGATACTAATATAATCAATATAAAGCTACAACATATTTCAAAATATATACATCAAATATAGTCCTTTAGTAGTAACTATAGGTAGCCTTTAAACAGAACAAATCGAATAAAATATAAAGTTCACTAAATCTGAATAAAGGCATGTTCCAGGTACAAGGTTAATTAACATTGGAATAAATCTCCACATTTATAAGCACAATTATAGTCAGGAGATTCGGGTATTTATACATGTGGCCATAATTTCCATTTAAGAAAACTGAAAGGTAACATGGGAGAATATAAAACTATAATAAAGCATAAAAGCATTTTGACATTTTTGTTACTGATTGCGCAGACGACTAGCAGTAGGAGATGCATAGCAACTTACAACCCAAGTTGATAAGCTCATGACAAGGCTATTTCTGCAGATAACCTGTCTTAGTGCTTCACTGTTTTCCAAATGTATTCACTTTGAAAAATTAAAGAGTGGTGTATCGTGCAGTAGAAAGATTAAGTGGTTGAGATCCATCCTCCGGAACCTCTGCAAGTTGTATAAGAGCCATGGCCCCCATCCACTTCTCCTTGGTTTCTCCTCTAGGAAGAGGACCCATCACTGGGGCAACTTGTGAAGAGGAAGCCTTTACAACAACTGAGGGCCGGATTTGGTTCTCAGAATCTGAGATGTGTCTGGGGCTTTCCAGTTCCCCTTGCTCAAGACGAGCTTCTCGTAGCCATCTTTTTTTGGGCTGTCTCATGCGCCAAGTCTCCTCTAACTGGGGAGAGTTGTCAGAGTGTGGGGATTTGTCATCAACAATATTATCTAGGCTTTCAGTAACAACATTGGATGAAAGATGTGTTTCTGGGAGAGATAGTACTACTTGTGGTAATTGTTCTTGTTGGTAGCCCTCACTTAAAGCCTTTTTATCTGACAACTCAATTGGAACATCTGTGAGAATATTTGATGTTTTAGGTATGTGCCAAGGTAATTCCACCAATACTTGATCACATTCCAAAATGTGATCTGGAAGAAGTCCCAAGGTATCTGTGTTTAGTCCCAATGAATTTGGAAAATTCATTCCAAGAACAACCTCAGGTTCATGCGAGATATGATGAGGCTCATGTGTGCCAAGATCCTCATTCAAAGAAATGTGTGATGTGTAAACGTTGTCCTCACTTTCTACCAAAGGCTTTATTCCATCCATATCAAATCCTCGGTAAGTGTGTGTCTTGATAGGGCTCTGCAAATTTTCTGTATTCCTCAAAACACGAGCATGATTTGGAGATGCTGGCAACGGACGTTGTGGGCGATGATAGTCTCCATACTTATTTTCATCTCCACCGTAACTTTCAGGAGACATGTATACATTTTCATCTGTAAGATGTGTCTGATAAATTGTGGCTGAACGGCTATCAGGAATATTTTGTTGCTGCTCCATTAATGGACCAAGACCACGGCGAGATTTCGTACGTTTAACTGGTGGTGGAGACATTATGTCAGATTCTGAAGAGGGTGTGTGGGGAGTATGAGCCTCGGGCGAACCATCCAGTTCACGTTTGTTCTTGCGTGCTTTAGCTGGTGTTCGTTCCATTTTTTCATGTCTATATTTCTCTAGCCATTGCAAGACCTGAAAAAATAAATTTATACTGTGTATATTAAATATAGTGGTAGTTCATGAAATCCAATGATAAATTTTAACTTAGACTAAATAATGCAAAGCTACAGACCATACTCATTTTTATTTTACATTTGTAGAAAAGATCTCATTGTTCTTCTTTCGAACTAATTTGTACACAAGTTGCTTTATCATTACATTTATCAACTGTATGCACATTTACCAACACTACAAAAATTCAAAATGTATTTTACACAACAATAATTTCACTAAAACATCTTCCTGAGCTTTAAAGAACATGAGTAGAGCATCATGTAGCTTTGGAACACTCACCATCCAGCAAAGTACCATTTCATATTATGCTAAAAAATGTCTTATACAAATTGTTATTTATGATATACTAAACATTTACATCCAGATCACAAATGATTCTCTCATGTAAAGCAGACTCAGGCCTACCAAATATGTTAGAACACTTGATCTTATGATGTCTCAACATGAAGGTATAACTTGTCAAACACAAAATGTTGGACTAGATATACGTGATTGACAATGTGAAGTTACGCAAAACTGCTTCTACTGAGGAATCTAGTCTGCAACTCCACCTAAAGTGAACAATTATGTATGGTGCACTCTGGGAAGAAAAAAGAAAAAAAAAAAAAAAAAAAAAAAACTTGCCCACTGGATCTCCAGCTGGAAGGGACAACCAGAGAAGCTTCAGAAACTCAGAATCTTCCAGCAATTTGTTCTCAATATTACAGAAGAACGTATTTTAGGATTCTTTTTTTTTTTACTGTTTTAATGGAGCAAGGATTGCTACAATCACAAGTAACAGCAACACTCTCAGCATTGTGACAAGAAGAAGAAGAAGAAGAAGCCTCCCACAGGTATCACAATGAGGAAGAGACTGGAGCCAGAGCGACCGACAAATGACCAGACACTGGCCACATCAAATTAAGAACTGAAGGTCGCTCAGCCAGCTGAGCCGGGTCTGTCTCCTTCCTCCCCACAAATGAGGGGGAGGAAAGGTAGGGTGATAAAGCTTGCACTAGTTTCTTGAATATATTATCATTTGTTAACATCGCTGGGTAAGTTCATTTGGCAGTTTTGAGACTGTGGTTTCGTTTCTAAAAAAAGCAGTGGTCTGTCTCATTTGGCCGACTTTCTGAGTGCCTTTCCTTAGTGGTGGCAGACACGAATAACTTTACTCACATTGAATAACTTTAACATGAAGACATTTACACTCACTTTGATTACATCATTTACTTGCATATGAATTTTATTAAATGAAAGTGATTTAATTAGATTTGAAAGAAGAGCAACTTACGTCATCAGTACACTCTGCAGGTGAGAGTTGTGGGTTGATGTTTAGATCTGATGTCCGCTGCAGAGTGGCATAGGGATGTTCAGCACAGTGACGATTGGCATGGGTGAATCGAGATGTACAGCCTAAGGAGCAAGTACATAAAACTGTGTGAAACCACTATTATCCAATTAATGTTATGTATACAAGTAAAGGGGAGAGGGCAGTTATCATAAAACAAATCAAAGCTGGAAATTCTTAAATGCATGACTAAGGCCAGGTAAACATACTCACATCAAATAATTAATACTGTACAGTACTGTATATGCAAAATGTAACAACTCATTAGTTATAGACATAATAAGACATTCTTAAAATGCTGAATACAGTGTAACCTCCAAAATTTGGACTTTATATTTCTGGACTTAACTGGATTTGTGAATATACAAAAACTAAAAGCAAGCAATGCTGAAAGCTTGAATGTCGGATAAAACTCCCAGAGAAAGGCCGCAACCACCGACTTGAGTCATGATATATTACATATAACTTAAGTTCTGAGGCAAGACCAAAGAGCTGAAGCTTAACCACTGCTATCAACATTAGGTGAATGTTGAGAAGGTCACAAGATAATTGGATGTTTGTAGTAGGTGGTGGGGGATTGGGGGTTGCAATGTTCAGAAGGGCAAGTGTCTATCATCTCTCCAATCTATCATCTCACCTTTAAACCTATGTCCACCTACCAATCTATCATCTCACCTTTAAACCTATGTACATCTGTTTATCAGTCCATCTACCTATCAATCCCTATTTCCATCTAGCCATGTCTGTCCATCCATGTAACAAGTTACCCCATCACCTCATCTACTTCCCATTCAATATCCATGTCTGTTTTAAGTAACATATTTAAATGCATTCTAATCCACCTACATTATAATCTGGTGTCAGGTTACCTGTGTCTGGAGTCTAGTCATCCTTGAGGGATGTCTGCCTCCTGCCTTCCATCTTTCAGTCTATGTTTCTGTGTGTAGTTATTACTCCTTTCCTCCATTGCTCTCTAGTCTAACAGACAAATGTAGATTACTAGATTGACAAAAATACATAAAGCCTACCAGGAATAGAACAGAAATACTGCCTTGTTAATTTGCGGTAAGCAAACAGCACATACTAAATAGTTTAGTTAAGAACGATAAGGGTTAGCAGACTTCTAGATGTTACCACTGCTAGGCTTAGGCTCGGCTACAAGTACCTCTGCTAATGTAGATTTGACTAAATGTAAACTGTCAGCAGAACTACTGTATTCGCATACTTTGCATCATTATATAATGGAATGTGAAAAAATTGTGGAATTCAGAGATCAATGGAGTCCAAGAAATATGTAAGTATTTCATTCATAATGACGTACTGCCAGGAATTTTAGTGAAGTATCCGAAATATGCTTACTGTAGGTAATGCATGCATGACTGTAAAGCTGCCGCCCAATTGTGGGTGGGTGTGGAGCAAGACTTATTAACGAACTAGGGAGATTCAGTTCCTGAACCCCATTATATGCCTCTGTAACCTTTTCCACCACTGCCCACAGGATGGGTATGGGGTGCATAATAAAGAAAAATTGAATTGAAGAGTATGCAGGGTGTGGCAAAGTGGTAAGGGGAATCTTGGAAGGAGTAGTGATCACAGCCTACATCTAAGGAAGGATGAAACATCAGCCTTCAATCATCTATAGAATTTAATTTTGAAAATAATTATTATTAATGACCCGAGTAGTACACTATTAGATGGGCTTACAGGGTCGACCAGTCCCAGCCCTGTTGTGCTTGTATATCTTCTAGCCAGTCAGTCTACCAACTAAGCAGATATTTCTTATGGACAATTCGATAGCAAAATCGGATTGCTATTTAAATATATAGAGATCCAAAACATGAAGGTTACACTGAAGACTACATAGCATACGCACTACTGAACATGAACAAAATATTCCATTATAGTAACAAAACATCCACATGAAAAAATATACCACAAGGCCAAACAATATCATGTACAGCATAAACAAATTATCAAAGAATACAGTAGGTACATGATAATGTGGTAACACTGCACATGCTCACAGAAGTGGGAGAATGAAAAAATATAAAAAATTATGACAGAAAATATCAAGAAAGAGAAAAGACAAAGAAAAGTGAATTATGGAAATGTAATTACCACAACAATAAATGAAGGATATAGGTATTGAACTGTTACCTGGAGCAGAGCAGATGAAAGGCTTCTCACCCGTGTGTAATCTCTGGTGGGTCTTCAGCTGACCACTCTGTGTAAATGCCTTTGTGCACCCAGGAAAATCACACTGGTATGGACGCTCACCTGAAAATTGGAGGAAGTTTAGCGATTCAACAATCCTGAGATCTAGGGATTAAATAGGACTCATCCTTACCCACAAATTTAATTTCTTCACTATTTACAACTTTTGAACATACATATAGTATCTTGACTACAGTACAATATACATTATATATACAGTACAGTACTATTAACAATTAGCTTAAAATGGTGTACATAAATGTTACAATATCTTCTATTAGATGACACTCAAAAATAATTTATTTTTCATTCTTTCACCACAAACAAAATATTCAAACTTGGGTTTGTAATGTACCACTAGATAAAATAGGTAATTTTAATTAGATAATATTAAGAAAAAGGTTCCTGTCTCTTATACCGTAGTTTTTCAAATGCATCTGAAGCACATTCGACAGTTTAGATTATAAATGTGTTGCCTTGATCAAGTACCACCAATTTCATATCTGCAATTGTCTATGCTGCCAAGTGTTGCAACCAATGCAATGGCAAGCAGAAGTTCCGAACAATCTTTTTTGGGGAAGCAAATTCTTTCTGACAATCAAGATTTTCATTAAATAAAAATTTCCCCCACTGTATGTTGTGCAAATGATCCAATTTCATTTTAAGTACAACATGGGATTAACCTTGAAAATACAGTAGAGTATACTAAACACTGATAAATTTGACCATGTGGGCAAATTTGGTAAGTGCCAAGGACTTACTTTCTGTACATCACCATTGAATATGCATTAATTTAATATGACCAGTTAATACTTGCAACTCATACCCTATGTAAAGTACTACATGTCACCTTTTAACACTAATGCCAGAGCAATTAAGCACTGTCCTATTCATCATTGACAACACATATAAACCATAAACTTTTATAAACCATCTACATCAAAAACTTGAGACAAAAATTTAGGGGCCAAATTTTCCCAATACTGTATTTTAAAAGTTCAAATTATACCGAGCCTTCAATTCACTTCATTGCATATGCAGGCCTATCTTTAGTTATACAGTACTGAACTTAAAGTTTGCTAACATTGCAAGTTGATTCGTCAAGCAGTGTATGAACTTATTATATATGCAAGTACATTTTTTTGGGAGTAAGCGGATGCAGGACTCGACCTGGTGTTCAGACTATCCTGGACCAACACACCACTGCTCTGCAAGCAAAACTATTCATGCAGGCTGTGACGGAAATTTGTTATAAACCACACATGTTCAAGAAATATCCATGTACAGTATTTAATCAAGGATGACAACCCAAGCTCCTAGCTAAATATCTCAAGTTTGCTTATTGTAGATAGTGTACATCCTGTCCCTTAAGCTTCCACTACCTGCATGCATCTTACTTGTTTATCTAATAACAATATACTGTATCCTAACATTACAATACTATTAGACATACTGCCTTTGTAACTTTATTACAAATTTAATACAAATGCAATCTGTTAGTAAAGTAGCTGGTTCACCACAAATGGACATGGTTTGGCTTAAAATTTTGTAAGATCCACAGCCTTCCCCGCGGATGTCAGGCAAGAAGCCTTTCTCCTGGATGCCAGGTAGGAAACCCTTCCCCATAGATGTCAGAAAGGAAGCCCTTCCCCATAGATGCCAGAAAGGAAACCCTTCCCCATAGATGCCAGAAAGGAAACCCTTCCCCATAGATGCCAGAAAGGAAACCCTTCCCCATAGATGCCACAGGAAACCTTCTCCATATATGCCAGAAAGGAAACCCTTCCCCATAGATGCCAGAAAGGAAACCCTTCCCCATAGATGCCAGAAAGGAAACCCTTCCCCATAGATGCCAGAAAGGAAACCCTTCCCCATAGATGCCAGAAAGGAAACCCTTCCCCATAGATGCCAGAAAGGAAACCCTTCCCCATAGATGCCAGAAAGGAAACCCTTCCCCATAGATGCCAGAAAGGAAGCCCTTCCCCATAGATGCCAGAAAGGAAACCCTTCCCCCATAGATGCCAGAAAGGAAACCCTTCCCCATAGATGCCAGAAAGGAAACCCTTCCCCATAGATGCCAGAAAGGAAACCCTTCCCCATAGATGCCAGAAAGGAAACCCTTCCCCATAGATGCCAGAAAGGAAACCCTTCCCCATAGATGCCAGAAAGGAAATCTACCCCCATGGATGCTACAGGAAACCTTCCCCCCATAAATGCCAGGCAGGAAGCCTTCCCTCGCAGATGCCAGAAAGGAAACCTACCTCTGAATACCAATCAAGAAGCCTCCCTATTGATGCCAATCCGGTAACTCCCACATTTTCTTAAAATGTCATCTGGCCTCTCCAGATACCAGCACTGGACAGACGTGACCGCACAAAGAGCCTTACAACCTTTGATATGGGAGACCTACATAGGCCTAGACTAATAGGCTTCCCAGCCCGCCCCAAGATAATTGTATAGGCGGGGAGGGAGACGCCTCCCCGAGGCCTCCCGGGCGGTCACCGCCGAGCCTCGCATTCCTCTCCTGCCTTTTAATTTTGGACCACGCTAGCGCCTTCATTTTTAAATGCTGCTACTAAATAATTAAACAAAACAAAAAATAACAATTAAATACTCATTTCTGTTCGGAGAATAGATCAAATGGGAAACAATTTAACCGGGACGATGATGAGCATTGATACATTTTGGCGCCTAAGAATACCCGCCCTAGTTCTGTGGTGCCTCCACCTCCATATAGCGCCTTCAACCTCGCCTTGCCCGCATTAAATACTCCGCCGCATGCCATCAAGCAACTCGTAATTACATGTGCTTGAACATACTTGCATGATTGGGAACCTTTATAACAAAATAAATAATAAGACCAAAAATACGATCTGTGTAGTTTCCGGAAGGTAGACGCGTGGGAAGGCCGCCCACCGTCTCATACCGCACTACACCACTCTTCTAGGGAAATATTCATGCAATACGAAAACCCTCACGATTGAACATCATTTGCTCCAAAAAACTGAAGTACTTAAAGGGCTAAAAGTAGGCGGGAAGAGGTGAAAACAGGCGGTAATTATTGAGGGTTGGGTTTCCCGCCACATGGCCGGTCCTCAACACAATCACAGACAATACCACAAGCTTCACGATTTCCCACAAAGCAAAAATATATATATATATATATAATTTTTTGGGGGAATAATTGCAATATCTGTGATTATTTTCGTAATCAACCTTCTAACGGGGAACCGTTTAGATCGTTTAAAAGCGTTACCGGATTCCTGACGTCATTTATCAGACGCGTTAAGGTCAAATACATTAGTTATCAACAGGTATGAACTACAACATCCACATTAACATTTCGTGAACAGTATAACATTTGCAATACACCTGAGTGCCTCTGCATTTGTTAATAATATGATAGCACAGGTGCAGTTTAAAAATGGCGAGTTAAATGCCAGTCTTACCAGTATGTGTCCGTAGATGAGCTTGGAGTGACTTTTCTCTGGGAAACACTCTGTTGCAGATGGGACACTTGATGCTGCTGGGGGACTGAGCACCTTCGATTATCAGGGTATTGATAGCATCCGCCCGCGGCCGTCCTCTCTTTGATTCACAGCTTCTGGGATCAGGGCTTTCACAAGAGTTACTCCCACTGCTGCAACACGGGCTACTCAGCTCCACTTTACACACATTTTCTCCCCAGTTCCAAGGGTACAGAGTATTATCCTTCATCGGGGGACTCCCAGGAAACGACATCCCACTGATGGCACCATTGGGATGCCGCTTTGGCGTTGAAAACTGAGAATCTTCACGACACTTCTCCGACATGACTGCTCACTACGGGACCATAGATTTACCGCGCTCTACAGCATCTTTTAGCGCCAAAACAAATCGAATTGTTCGCGGGGTTTTTCTCGTGCGTTGATTGGCCGGTCGCCATGGGTAAGGTGCGCCATAAACATTGATGTATTTTGGCTCTTCCTATATATAAATGGCTAATAAACATTACTGGTATGTGTAAAATTATATTTATAGTCTGTGCACATTCAAATATATTAGTGATGACTTCTTGGTAAAAGTAGAAAAAGTTTTATTAATAGGCACATGGTTCCCGCCATATCATTACCTGACGGGCTGCAAACATTTTTGTACTTTACCTCAATTACTATTCTAAATATATAACTTTTAAATTTAATTTCTTTAAATTTGATGTTAAAATATAAATTTAGTTCGAAATATAAAATGTATTATTTCAATAATACCTCAGTGCAATATAATGCCTTATAAGCCAGAATTCATGAGCCGCCCGATTTGTCAGTAACCCAGAGTTTGAGGTCCAGTCTTCTCACGCCATTTTGGATGATCGGAAGAAGAGAAGGCTGAAAAGCAGCCGGGAAATCGTATAATATCCTCACCATCGGAGGATTTTGCTGAACATGGAGAACTCTTACGGCATAGGGGTTCGTAACCGTTACGAACTCTTCTATGATGAAGATATAGATCCAATGGATCTCTTAAAACAAAGTGAAAAGATTAAGGATAAGGCTTCCGAGAAGGAAAACAAGGGAAAGACCGCCAAGGCGAAGTCTCCCGTAGTGAAGAAAGGTGTGAAGACGGAAACTGCTCCCAAGATCTCTGACAAGTCGAGTGTTCCTGGTGAGTGGGTAGAAGTTGGGAACATTTTGAGTGTTTAGGTTGGTAGTTAGTGTGTTGTAAATATTGGTGGTGGGTGTAGGAGCGGGCACGTGCGCAGCAGCCCCGCTTTGTTGTGTTGGTGGCGCTCAGCACCTGCCAGGCCCTGTGTGGGGCCCCCTGGCCCCTGCCAGGCCCTCTGTGGCCCCGCCACACCTGCCCTCCACACCTGCTCTCTTGCACACTTTAACAAGCTAGGGACACATGGGTTACGCGGGCTATTAATAGCTAGGGTGAGAGCTGCTTCAGTGATCACCTTTCCTGAGGGTGAAGTTCCCCCTATCCCTTGAGTGTGAGGCCAGGTGTGGCTCCCTGGCACTCGTGGCACCCTGATCAATAGCGTGACACTGAAGGCATTCTCAAGGTGCTCGACTGGCCACGAGGGGCACTCTCCACATTGCAATGTGTGTTTTATTATTGTTAACCCATGTGAGGTGGTCAGTATAGTGGTCCCCGCTTGCTGGGGGGGCCCTCACCCTCCACACACCTTTTCCTGCAAAACTGTTGTTTTCCCAAAGTCTGTGGACATTATGGAAGTAAAGCATTGTATTGGATTTAGATTTTGTACAGGTGTTGGGTAGTTTCTTGTATAGTTGCTTAATGAATTGTTTCTGAAGCTAACACAGGATGATAGCAGAACTGTGTTGGTAAGCTTGGTGCTGGTCAAGATGTTATAACCTTAAATGGTGTCATTTATATATATATATATATATATATATATATATATATATATTAATGAGAAGCTTTGATCAAGTTTCAAATTTTCAACATTTTCCAACCCAATAATATCCAATCTTGTCCAGAAATTCTAAAAAAAAAAGTTATAAAATAAAAACTGATTTAACTGGTGCAAGATATATTACTTATATATATATATATATATATATATATATATATATATATATATATATATATATATACAATATATACAATATATACACAGGAGTTGTTACATTCTTGTACATATCACAAATTGACCACAATCGAATTGAGAATGGTCCAGGATGGACCGAAACGTCGTCGTCCCATCATTTTTTAGTGTGTGATCTGGTCAACATTGCCCTAAGTTAACCTAACCAAACAATATACAGTTTTAACAATCTGGAACTTAATTTTATGAAACAATCAAGCAGTGGTAAGACACTCGCCCGACATTCTTCACCGATTTCGTCTGGGTTCGTATCCTGGCCGGGGAGGATTGACCGGGTACTAATCCTAAACTTTATCCTCGGTTCACCCAGCTGTGAATGGGTACCTGGTTGTTAAACGATTTGGTGGGTCGTATTCCGGGGAAAATTAATATTAAGGACTTGGCCAAAACGCTGTGCATGCCAGTGGCTTTACAAGAATGTAAGAAGTCTTGTATATAATGTACAAATAAATAAAAATTCCTGTGTGATTGTCCCATCCCCTCCCCCCCCTCCCTTGAGGGATATCTGTTGGATTAGGCTAGGTGTGTTTAGATTGTTTTTACACAGCAACATCTGCAAATTTGCCAATGCTAGGAAAATCAGGGAAATACTCAGAAAAAGACTAGATCAGTTCACAATGATCTGGATAGGGTTTTGAATTGGTCAGAAGACTGACTGAAGCAGTTTAATGTTGATAAATATTAGGTAATGATAATTACAGGATATCAGCTGGATAGTGTTATGATTGCAAAAGTCATCTGGGAGTCATGATTAGTAAGAATTTAAAGGCAAACATCAATACCTGAATGTTTGGAATGAGACAAATAGCAGATTGGTAATTATTACTAGAAGCCTTAGTATACTTGGTGTGCATACTCATGGCATTTAGTGTGTATTCCAGAGGTGTTGTATTAACTCCAGCAAACTTAGAACATATTCATAACTTTGTGTACCAGGCATACCCCAGTTTGAAAATGTTTAATCTAACCAAACTTTGCACTGAATAACCATCCCTATTTGTGGCACAAGGCAAAGAACCTGTTGTATCCTCCATTCTGCCCCATCACCCTATCAGCTTGTAACCTATCCTGTGCCAATAATTATTTACATTAGCCTTATAAAAATTTATTTCTAAATACTAGATGGTTCACCAGCATTTTATTATTTAATTTAATAATACATAAGCTTGCCAAATCTAACAATATAGAGTTTAATCACATTAAAAGTAAGATACTGGTATGTGCTAATCCTTGTTAAGACACAACTTCAGTGAGTTCTGTAGTGTGGACTATAAGGCCAATGCATATAATATTGGCTTGTTTTTTATATACAGTATTTACATTGCTTGGGTTAAGTATAGGATGCTTAAAATTTGTGTTAAAAATTCACTTTGATTAGCTTATTTATTCCCCACACTGGTATTTAATAATAGTCACTAAACATGTTAACACTTTAGCGCTTTGGGCGCAGCGTTTTTTACGAGCGCGAACCTGTGCTTTTGGCGTCGCGCGCTTAAGCGGTAGGAGCGAAAAGTGTATACTCTTTTTACTGTCATGACACTAATTGTAGACCTACGTATTTAAATTTGGTATCACTGTGTTCGCAATAGAATTCTCTATAAGAACATACATATAAAATACTGCCAAACAGAAACTGTTTGAAACAGTTCAAACAGAAACAGAAGCTCTCGCCAAACTGTTTGGCGAGAGCGCCAAACAGCAACAAATGTTTCCACTCTCTTATGATTGCGATGACCACATTTATCCTACATCATGATTATGGTATCATTGGAACCGCAATAAAATTCTCTATACGGACATATGCATATAAATATAGAATCAATGTCGCAACCAACCCAAAAGACGGTTGGAAGTGGCTGAAGTGTTACCCGCGGCGGCATATCGGCGCCATACAATTGTTATACCAAGATGAATCACTGCCATGCCGTTTCTTTAATAAGCTCTTTGGTTATTAGAAAGAACGTAAATTTCATGGTGAACATTTTGAGACTAACTAAAATAAAATCGCATAATAAATAAAATTTATATAATTATTTAACCATTGGACGCCAGCCAGCGTCCAGAGGGCAGAATCAGTGAAAAAGATTGGACGCTAACGGGCGTCCGCTAAGCGCGAAGTGTTAATGTNAGAACCGATACACTATAAAAATTTAATTTACATAAGGTAGACCTTATCACATGAGAAGATAAAAATTGTAATGTGAAAAACTGTACATACATGACTTGATAGTCTCCATGCTCTCTGTGACACCTTCAGGAATCGTCGTAGTCCTCGCGACACCTTGAGAAATCGCTGAAGACTTCACAACTGGCCACTTGAACCACTTATACATTCAAGGGTCATAAACTTGTTCATTATGTATTATGAAGTTATTCTTCTTGATAAATTAAGTAGATAGTAGGGATAGTGAACAGAGAAGCAACAAATAGTAGTGCAGGAAGGGGTAGGGTGCTGTGGTTGTAGTAGTAGAGGGTAAGGATAGCTGGCGGGGGTTAGGGTAGGAGTTGAGGAGTGGACAGCAGGGCATGTGGTAGAGGCTGGGGATAGGGGTAGACAGTGGAGGTTGCAGTAATGGTTGGAAGCAAGGGTTGTGGTAGGAGCAGGGGTAGATGGCAGGAGCAAGGGGTAGAAACAGAGGTAGATGGAAGGAGCAGGGATGATAGATGGTTGGTGTTGTGGTAGCAGCAGAGGTAGATGGCAAGGGTTGTAGCAGGAGCAGAGGTACATGGCAGGAGCAAGGGGTAGAAGCAGAGATAGATGGAAGGAGCAAGGGTAGAAGCAGAGGTACATGGCAGGAGCAAGGGTAGAAGCAGAGGTAGATGGAAGAAGCAGGCAGTAGATGGTAGGGGTTGTGGTAGGAGCAGGGGTTGTTGTAGTAGGGGTTGTGTGGTAGTAGGGTAGATGGCAGGGTTGTGGTAGGAGCAGGGTAAGATGGCAGGGTTGTGGTAGGAGCAGGGAGTAGATGGTACAGGTTGTGGTAGGAGCAGGAGGTAGATGGCAGGGGCTGTGGCAGGAGCAGGAGGTAGATGGCAGGGGCTGTGGCAGGAGCAGGTTAGATAGCAGGAGTTGTAACCGTTTGAAAGCACAACAACATAACCCACTTGGCGTACCCAAGAGCTGCTCCCCAGTAAGTGCAGTTGAATATGATGAAGATAGCAGGGATCAAGACCCTGCTCTTCTCCATGAGTCTCATGTTGACATCCTGGTTGGTGGTCCAGTCTATCCTCCGCACAGCGCGTCCATACACAGGTATGCGTCGCGCCGCCTCACTCTCTACACCGTCAGTGACTGCTGCTTCTGGGCCTCCGCCGCTCACACAACTTCTCGTTCGGGATTTGGAACGACAATCTCTAGGCTCTTTACTTCAATTTGAATGCCATTTGATTTAGCTTTTGGTGTTGAATCTTTATCAGATAACTCATTTGTCAGTTTGTTTTCTTCAGTAAATTTTTGCACTATTTTGCAGTAGCTCGTGTACATTTTTCTCTGAAAATACATAAACAGTAAGAATTTATGTTCTTTTTTATATATATTGTCATATATTGCTGAGAGGGGGTGAGATGGTGCCATGCAGGAGCAATGCCATCCCACTCCTCTTAGGGGCTCATTTCTAGGTCTAATATATTTCCTACATTGTCCTGTGCTCCATTATTATTTTTTCATGTTGCAAGGGCTCTAAATGGTGTTCCAAGCATTTTAAGGAAGTGTTGCAAGAGGTGTGCAAGTATTCTAAATAGGTGTTCTTGCCTCCTCAAGAGGTGTTCTCACGCTATCTTCACAATATGAACCTGTCAAAGTTTACACACAACTAACTTGTCAGACTGTCACAGCTGACAGAAAAGGTTATCTAGCATTATTTAAGAGTATAATTATAGGGGAGAACTGCAGCAGGCTTATTGGCCTATGTGAGGCAGCTCCTATTTATACCCACCCAAATTCACATATATACAGTACTGTATATACATATCTCTAAACTAATGTTGAAACAATCAATGTGCTTGTACATCTATTATGTTGCTTGGTAACGTATTCCTTAAATTAACAACTATATTTTCAAGCCAGTATTTACCCAGGTCTTTTCTGAATCTAAAATTGTCCAATGTTTATGCACTGGTTCGTGTCCTGTTTTGTCTCAATATATTTAGCACCTATTATCCTCATTCTTAAACCCTTTTATTAATTTGTATACATCGGGCAAGTTCATCCTTACTTATAAGATTTCTAATACCACTCAAAGGCATTATAATTTTGTCCTTTAAAGTATCATACTTAATAGTAAACATTAGTCCCATACCTAAGCTTAGAACATAAAGTCTTACGAGAGAAGAATGAATGTATAAATTTCTATAATATTTCACTTACAAAATATTGAACAACTCTGCTGTTATCATCAAACATTTCTGGTGGTAAAAGTCAATGAGAGTCTGCAAGAGTACAATAATGAACATCATGACGATGAGAAGAAGAGCCAGACATCAACCAGCTTAAAGTATGAGGTCTTGGGCAGGGAGCCGGATGTCTGCAATGAAATATTGAGATAAAATATATGGTATGGAAATATTCATTCCTTATATAATAGCTGATATGATGAGTGGAATATTTCAACAAGGTAGGAGAGGGGGCAAGAGAGAGGCAGAAGAGGGGCATGAAGGGGCAAGAGAGAGGCAGGAGAGGGAGAAGAGAGAGGCAGGAGAGGGAGAAGAGAGAGGCAGGAGAGGGAGAAGAGAGGCAGGAGAGGGGGGGGGGGCCAAGACAATACTGGGAGTCGTATGTGAACCGCCTCACCACCACAAGGTGACACATTGGAGTGTGTGAGTATTTACTACTGTTAACTTAGGACCTGCCCAAAACGCTATGCCTGCTAGTGGCTTTACAAGTAAAAACATTAATGCTCTGTACTCATAAATACAATGTACTTTCTTGTACATATTTTATTTATAAATAAATAAAAATACAAAATACTTCTCGATTAATGTTTAAAGATGGTAGAGTGTGAGAGCAGGACTAACCTGGGTGTAGAGAGACGCCAGCACCAGAAGTGCCGTGAGACACACAGTAATACGGGAGTTAAAGTCATCAGGGTTGAAGAAGAAGGTAGCATAAGCGATGAAGATAAGCAGGATGGTAGGATGTAGAGCGTGAGCAGGTAGAAGCCGTAGCGGCGCGCGAACCTCACTTGAACAGCTACGGACGAGAACCCTCTGTCCTGGAACGAGGTGATGGACAAACGACCTGAGAGGCGAGTGTGGTAGTTAAGTTCTTGACACCGTAGGTGCTGCTCAGTCTTTATACTCCATTATTTTGTTGTATGTATAATTATCAACCATTAGTTAGTTTAGTTCATTTATTATGCTCCCCATACCCATCTTGTGGGCGGTAGTGGAAAGGGTTACAGAGGCACATAATGGGCTCAGGAACTGAACCCCACAATTCATTTAGCTAAGCAAGTGACAATCTTGATGAGCTAGTTACAAAATTCAGTTTAAGTCGTCACATCATCAATGGGTTCGAGATCCATCACAAGTACAGTTTCTAAATTAAGCTACGTGTATTCTGCGATGTCTCAGGAAATGCTTACGGTACGGTAGCCTACCTCAACCCGTTCTCGCACTTGCTTACAGTCAATAAAAGCCAGGATGGCACCCTTAAAGAATCGGTCATTGCCACAGCTGGAGTTAACTGCCTTACTGCTAGGAGTAAAATTGGCTCATTATCTGACCAAAATCTTAAGCAACATCCACTTTGAAGAAACAGTGGTATGGTCAGATAATGAGACAGTATTACAGTGGGTGAAAAATAATAATAGTAAAACACCTTACGTGAGCAATCACGTAAAGGAAATAGAGTTGTCAACGGGATACAAACTTGGATATGTACCCATAAAAGAGGATCCTGTTGACTCTCTACAGACGATTGACATTGAAACACTCATCCAAAATTGAGATGTGGTTCCATGAGCCTCAGTGGCTAGTCAGTGACCAGTAGCCTAAACAAATGCCACACGTCATTGTGAGTAATGTCACTTCTCCCACTGAGATACCACAACCACCCAGGGCTTTTGTAATTGATCCTACTCAGTACTCTGAAGTAAATAATAAACTAATCCGAGTCCCCTCAGTGTTTGACTTCTTAAACAAAATGGGCATCACACATAAATTCCAGTGCTCTGAATTACTGGGTAAAGCAAACACAAACTTATGGGGAAGACCTTGAGAACCTCCCAGTTAAGACCACTAATGATCTGGGTCTCTGGATTGACCAAGACAACATCATTTTGTGATGCAAGACACGCATACAACATGCAAATGTTGATTTAGAAGTGAAACATCTGTGGTTTCTACGCCGCAACCATTGGGTAAGCAGGCTGAGTGTATTATATGTACACAGACACTGCACCCTACATGGTGGGTTACTAGATACCCTCACTGCATTAAGACAACAGTACTGGCTTCCTCAAGGTCACCAGACTGTAAAATCTATTCTTAAATCCTGTGTAGTCTGCCGGAGGTATGATGTTCGAGTCTGCCTTTATCCAGGACCTCCATTTCCTAGGGAACGAGTTGTCCACCTTTGTCCTTTTTAGACCACTGGTGTAGACTACACAGGAGCCATAACTAACAGGCACTAGGGACAATATTCCTGTGAAGGCTTACACTTGCCTGTTTACCTGTGCTACGGCAAAAGGGGTGCACTTAGAAGTGACTCTCGATATGAGTGCAGAGGCATTCATACAGGCTTGTTGCCCGTCAATCCTGCCCCAAGTTGATGATTTCAGACAATGGGTCCAACTTGGTAGCAGGGGGAAGCATGCCCGAGGGAGATCTGGAACCACCCAGTTGTTCGCCCTGCTCTGAACCAACGGCAGTGCCACTGGAAATTTATACCCCACCCCCCACAGAGCACCGTGGCACAATGACCATGCCATACGTTAGCATGGCCATGGAGTCCATCTCATCTGATGTATGGAGGACCTCTAACTCCTATGGCATCCCTCACTAATGAGGGATCAGGAGATCCTTCCTATGTCAGATAGAACGACCTGATTCAGAGTTTTACCTCGATAAAAGCCAAACGTGAATGAATACACTCTGGCTGCCTGTCCCCCGACACAATGAATTACAATGATTATATATACTGTATACTGTAATTAAATACAGTCTATTTAATTAATAATAAAAACAATCAACGGTAGATTTCCCCACAGGTATATAATAATAATAATATTAATAATTCATTGTGTCGGTGAACAGCAGGCAGTTTATACATACAGTACATGTTAGGCCTATATCGAGGTCCCCCCCCCCCATCCCAGGGCTGAATTACTGACCCTCCCCACGATGCAACCCCACAACAAATTGACTAACCCCTGAGTACCTATTTGCTGCTAGGTGGACAGGGGCATGAGGTGACAAAACATGCACTCAACCACTTCTATCCGGCCGGGATTCGAACCCGAAATTCTTGATTGCGAGTCGAGAACGAACTCGACTGTACCATCCGGATCCAAAGCACTCACTTGTCAAGATAATATAAAAATAACATAATCTGATCGTAACATAGTGAAGAAAATAATAAGTGTGAGGGCTGAAAAGGCGGCAAGACTCACCGCCAGCAAGACTCACAGCCAGCAAGACTCACCAATAGCATACTCGACGAGGTTGATCTGGCCGGAGTAGTTAGCGTGTCCCGGTACGAGGGTGAGGTAAGCGGCGGAGGCGGAGACCAGGCGGAAGGTCAGGGCACACGCCTGCCAGCGACACGTCCAGTCTTAGACATGATATCAACCTTCTCTTCTTCAATGGTAGTAAATATAGCTAATATAGACGGTGTGTACAGGTATGGACTCTCACACTGGTGTGTACAGGTATGGACTCTCACACTGGTGTGTACAGGTATGGACTCTCACACCGGTGTGTACAGGTATGGACTCTCACACTGGTGTGTGTTTGAGTCCAGGTATTCTCACCTAGCATAAACTAGGCGAGTATATGGACTCGCACCTAATACAAACTCTATGTATGGTACTATTACATATAGGGTTGGGAAAAGTCTGTGTATGGTACTATTATGTATAGGACTCTGAAAAGAAGAAACAACAAAGTATAATTATATACTGTATATACTATACTAGGTGTGTGATATACTGCATACTAAATTAGGTTTAAGACTGTATAAGGTAGACCTAGGACAGGTTAGAATTAGGTTAGACAGGTTAGAATTTGAATAACAATTTCAACTGGTAAAACCCTTCAATTGTGTTACATGTTGGACTAAAGATCTGTCAACCTCTGGAGAGTTTACTGCCCACTATGAGCCCTTAAGGTATGTATACCTAGAAGATGGGTCCACCTCTGCGTATATATCCCCCTGACGCTTTAACTGAAGACCAATATTTATTCATTTTTGTTTTGTTTTTTTGCGAAGACCAATATTTGCCAAGATACTAGTATTTGCTTTTTAATTTCCATTTGGGTCTCGAATCGAACTTCTGGAAATTGCATCAAAACGTTAAGATGAACTGAATCTTTCAATAAATTATAAAAACGCCCCACACTTTAATAAAATACAATAAAAATACAATTAAATACAATGTAGGTACTATGGTGAAGAGAAGCATGGGCGGCAGACCTGGGCGTCGAAGGGGAACATGAGGAGGTTGAAGTCGCAGTTGTAGGTGACGCTGTAGAGCTGGCTCACCTGCACACTGTTCTCACTCCCCGTGAACATGCTCACTGCACCCAAATAAAACACAGCCAAAGAGGTATCAAAAGCTGTAGGTATACTCTCTACCATTAGATATTATGTTCCCCCACTCTGCTCTCCTGTCATTATACTACTCGCTAATCTATCCCTATCTTACATACGGTATCTGCACATTAGGTTCAACCAATGAAAATTACCTCACGCCCATTATCACCCAGAAAAAATCCGCAAAAACCTTGTTGCTAAATGCAAATCCTGATCTGAAACTCTTCCTTGATAAATGTAACAGAACCCATGATCACCACACCAGAGATAAATACCTCCGATATCCCCAGAGTCAAACTAAATCTGTACAAACACACTATGCAAATAAAGGGACCTAGTTTATGGAACTCGCTCCCTAACGAATTAAAAAGCTGTCCAACCTAAGCCTTATTCAAAAGTAAAACCAAAAAGTACCTAATTTTATCCTCAGTTTCCTACCTAGTGCTTCAAACTCACACTATCTTCTGCTACCCACTCCCCCAATATTTGGGCCTAAGACATGCAACTTCACCATTGTAATCACTGCTATCAATTAATATCATAGTCGTTATGCTGAACGCAAATTTTGCTATAATGTACCTATTAATATTCTTTAGATTATGCTACAATGTTCCTAATAATATTCGTCAAATTTTCCTACAATATACCTATTAATATTTTTCAAATTTTGCTCCAAAAGTAGGTATAAAAGTAGGCATAAGTAGGTAAAAATTACCTACTTATCTGTTAGATTAAGGACCTGCCTGAAACACTATGCGTGTTACTCACTTTGCAAGAATGTAAAAACATTGTTATGTAATTTCACAAACCCAATGCACCTTCATGTATATATAATATAAATAAATAAATAAATGAACATTCAATGGTTTAATACCACCATTCAAATGATACAGAGCTATACATGTCCATGTGTAATTCAGCGATGTTGTCATTTAGTGCACAAATAGTTCAAGAACTAGGCTACAACAGTCTTAAGCAGAGTAGTTTTCATCTGCAGGGAGCCCGTTACATATAGTTTAATTTACTAATCGTGCGCCCTTCACCATCCTGTATAGACGTCTGTGCAAAGTTTACAATCAAGTATATAGCATATGGCGGTAAATTTTGGAAATTTGACTAAGATGTCTGGTTGTGCATCATTCTGAATTAAAGATTTACACATTTCCTGAATATTAATAATAGAATTATCTCAAAATTCTGAATTATTCAAATTCAGTAAGAAAGTGGCGTTTGGCATATGAATAGTTCTGGTGACAGTTTACATTTCGTCAGATTAACGTCAGCAGGTGGTGCAAACCCCCGAGAAGTTCTTTTTGACGAACCAAAGCCTAGCAGCAGCAGTAACACGTCTGCTGACCTTACTGAATGACCCACAGGTATGTACTGTTGTTGCATAATAAGATGATGGTAGATGGAATAACTGGAGTGAATTTCACTTACCTTCTTCCGGAAGGTCTGGCCCACCAGCCACAGGCTTGCCCTCTTGTATACACTCAACACGCGAGCCTTTATCAAGGTTAGTAAACACGTTGCCTTTCGCGTTGCTGAAGAACACTTGAGGGGTCCAGATCTTGGACACGTATTCATCTGAAACAACATTTAAGGTCCGGTCCTCCTTCAGATTTAAATATCTAAGTCTTGTGTCTTTCCATTGCATTGTAATATCCATGGTGCTGACGAAGGTAAGATCTTCTGTGGCTATTGAAGGGAACGACAAGATGTTGATAATGAAGTAGATAGACAGCTGTGACTCCCCAGCAGGTGGTGGTGGAGGTATATTGACACTGTAGCCTGGTAATATGTCCACCAGGGTACACTGAACCTCGTCACTCTTGTCTGGGCAGTCTACCTTCAGGTCACACCGCTGGTGAAGCCCAATACAGGAGCCGCTTCTGCAGGTAAACATGCCCGAGCCACACACTGAGAGAGTGAGGTTGACGGTGTGGCCAGCGTCCATGTTGCACAGGTCAGAGCCCAGAGTCCAGGGCTTGGTGCCATACGGGTACATGCCATCACTCTTTGGGGTCCACCACGCCATGGCTTTCTCATCCTACACCAGTGCATATGCGTATAGAAACTCGAGAAAATGAACAGGGACATAGTTGTTAGGAAAGTAACCTATACAGCAACCTGTCCTCAGGGAGGAGGTATCCTGGAGGTAATCACTTCAATGCCACTACATAATTAAAGAGATATTATCTACTAATAATATCCTAGCTTAAATCCTGTAGCCTGACCTGGCCATGATCAGGTTACATTAAGGTTATGCTAACTTAAGGTTAGGTTACATTAGGGGTTCATTATGTTAATAAGGTGTATTATTCTCAAACATATGAAAAAAATGAAATTCGAAAACTATTTGAGTATCCCCTAGAATTTCATTTACAGAAAACTAAATTATTCAGTGTTTTAAATAAAACAAGTTAAGCATAGACTTTTCATCTTTTAACCAATCGTTTATAATACAATAAAGTTATAACTTAAGAATATGCTCTGTTTAGAACAAATATTCACTTGCCAGTTTACACGTAGACTACTACTGGAACCATAAAATGTTTTCAAATATCATTATATCTGAATAAACCTGGAGTGTATCCACTGTCTAATAACCGTCCTTTCCAACCTCAATGGTCATTTTTACCTACCTAGAAAAATCACAGACGGCCCAAGCTGTAATTTTAGTTAAAAAAAGGAACAAGTCTTATACACAATCTTGCGTAATATTTGGTTGTAAAGAAGTAAATTGTGGCTGATTGCAAAATAAAATTGCGCCCGGGATTTGGTGAAGTACAGCGACACTGTTTAGAGCTCATGCAACATAAGAGATGACTGGTTGAGGCTCAGGTGCTCAGCCAATCAGTGACGAGCTTTATGTGACGCCACCGGCGTGCACGGAGCCCGCCCCAGGGAGCGGAGCCCGGCTCACTGTTCGGCTAGACTTCAGACATGGAGGTTGTGCCACGGACACACCGTGACCAGTACAAGGGTCACGGTAATGTCCCCACACAAAGGGCTCAAACATGTATGGTTCATGGTCGTAACACCATGAAGGGCTCCTGTAGCATAGTGGGCTACGTCTCTGGCTCCAAACTAAGAGTCCGGGATTCAATACATGTGGCAGGACAGAACTATTTGAGCGCCGTTTCCTTTCACCTAGTAGCAAAAAATATTCACTGGCTAGGAAGTACTGTGTTGGGTTGTATCGGGAATGTAGTGAGGAGATGGCGTGAGGAGGCCTGGCTGCGTCCCAGTACACACTCCTCACAAACCCGACGAACACGCCAACATTTGCGAATTGACTTAAATGGTCATTAAGAAGGGATAATGTGACTGCTGCTTTTCCCTGATAGCTATTACAAGATGACTGATGTCTGTCCTTTTGTGAAAATATATTAGGTTGTCATTTGCCATATATTAGGTTGTCATATTAGGTTGTCATTTGTACAGCCAGGCTTTATATTTTAATTTTAAAGAAACAAACATTAGATAAGCCTTGGATATGGACCTACCTTTAGTGACTGAAGGACCCATGCTCCTTTCTTAACATCCCAGAAAATATCAGAGTGCAAAAATCCTGTTAGAGAGGGTCTGCCTCCCCTCTCCTCTCCCAGCACATACTGCACATTGAAAGGCGAGTTGGGGCACAGAGCCGGACCCTTGAGGTACATCACCGACTGCTGCTCCATCTCGCAGGCAACACAAAACGCATACGAGTCAAGACAGGCAATGTCGGACCATTCTCCCTCAACATTGCCATAGAGCATGACGAGACAGTTCTCCACCACGCCACCATTGGGTCCCTGTCCACGCCAGGGCCCCTGCCAGGGAATGGGTCCCCTGGAGCCCCAGTACACCCACCGGCCCTCCACCTCGGCGTCGGTGGCGCCAAGCCACAAGTAAGATGAACCAACTTGCCCTGAGCACTTCTGGCCCCAGCTCTGGGTTGACTGGTACACAAGTGAATTTTCCTCCTGAGTCCGGGGAACTGCTATCATTCCGCCAATCACCTGTAAGGAAATATGATTGGAGAGCTTTTCCCTCTCATCTTTCAAAAGTTCTGACACTTATTTCTAGAAATCCCAGGGCAGAAAACTCGCTGAAGGTATTTGCGAAAATGGTCAGAGAAAATGTAGTAAATGACATTGAGAGAAATGATTCGTTACCGGGACACAACCCGGCTTCAGGGAAGGTCAATTTCCTAGCAAGAAACGCTCATAAAATCGTGAAAGAATGTGGCATAACAGGAAGCTCTAAATTTATCTTTTTATTTGTTTATTTGTTTATTTATTATTTACAAAACGAACATTAGTTTGTGAGATTACATAACACTGGTGCTCTTACATTCTTGCACAGCCACCTAACACGCATAGCGTTTCGGGCAGGTACTATCTTCGAAATTTAAAAACAAAATTAAAAAATTCCAAAAAATAAAAAATCCTCAATAAATTTCAAAACAAAAATCATAAGGAAAGGAAACAGACTTGGTATTGATACATCTGATAAGAAGCAGACAAAGCATCAGTGTGAGGAAGGATGAACAATACAGGGAAGTGGTGACAAGTGGAGTGCCACAAGGATTAGTATTAGGCCCTAATGTTCTTGTTAGATGTAAATAACATATGCTGATAAACAGCTTAAGGATAAGAGAAAACTGCAGGATCCCAACAAGAGTGGACTTGAGAATGGTTACTCGAGTTCAACTGTAGTAAATAACAAATTATTAGAACGGGAAGTTAGCAAAAGCTTCGAAGAGCACAAATATTATAATAATCTTTAGTATTGAGAGACCTACTGGTGGCATCACATAGACTCATACCAGAGGACCACTGTGAGACTCACACATGAGGACCAGCATTATCAGAGGATCTCACCTGACAGAGATGGAGGGCCTGGTTGATGGGGAAGCGGTGAGGGAAGTAGACGAAGGCTCGGGGGGCAGAGGCGCAGAGTTGGGGAAGAAGACGGGTGAGGGTTCGAGCCTGGCCCGACAACCGCCACTCCATCACAGACCAGCCCAACGCCGACCCCTCCACGTCCTCACTACACCCACACACCTGCCATGTGTATTGTCACACTGCATTATGGCACATATACACTCACTTCTCTGACACATATACACTCACCTGGACACACTCTGGGACACATGCACTGGGCACTCTGGGATATATATATATATATATATATATATCTAGGACCGGAACATTGAATTGTCTGGAACAGAAACACAGCATACTACGAGACAATCTCTGTATACATTGGCACAGAAACACTAAATAGCATGAGCCTAGTGGCACCTGTAATATATATCCCTATCAATGTCCATTTTGTGGCACACATCTTGGCCAAGACTACAACGTGTCCAGAGCAACGACGAAGGCTTACTTACCCTCTTGATGGTGTGGTTGGCGAGCTCTGTGGCCCAGAGGTTGAGCTGTGTGATCTCCCCGCTGTAGCTCTGGTCCCGCTGGAACCCCCCGCCCAGCTGGTCCTGCTCCTGCCCTGCCAACACAAGCACCTCTAGTGAGTATCGTAGCATGGTCCCGCTGGAACCCCCCGCCCAGCTGGTCCTGCTCCTGCCCTGCCAACACAAGCACCTCCAGTGAGTAACGTAGCATGGTCCCGCTGGAACCCCCCGCCCAGCTGGTCCTGCTCCTGCCCTGCCAACACAAGCACCTCCAGTGAGTAACGTAGCATGGTCCCGCTGGAACCCCCGCCCAGCTGGTCCTGCTCCTGCCCTGCCAACACAAGCACCTCTAGTGAGTAACGTAGCATGGTCCCGCTGGAACCCCCGCCCAGCTGGTCCTGCCCTGCCCTGCCAACACAAGCACCTCTAGTGAGTAACGTAGCATGGTCCTGCGCTGCCAACCCCCTCCCAGCTGGTCCTGCTGCCTGCCCTGCCAACACAAGCACCTCCAGTGAGTAACGTAGCATGGTCCCGCTGGAACCCTGCAGTTGTTATTGTTTGGAAGGTCAGAGGGCAGTTGTTAGTTGTGGATTATCATCCAGCAATAGTTTACAAATCTATATCACAACTTAAATTGTAAACTAAATGTCAAAATTAAATTATAAACTGTCAACAATAATTTGTGTAAAGCTTGAGTTACTCTGCTATACACTTGTCCATGACAACCAGATCTATGACGTTTTGTATAAATTATTACCAATTAAACCTCTTTTGGATTCAGTAAACTACTTTTTAAACGACACTGATACAACGAAGATGAAAACTTTATGAAAGCATGTTTTTAAGTAAGATTAAGAGAATGCAGACTAAAAATGCTTTTATTAAAAGAGGTTAAAGGAGCTGACCTAATATGTAGACGCCGTGCCCGAGCAGCGGGCTCTCGGCGAGAGGAAGGGCTCCGTGCGCGCGCAGCTCCCCGTCCCTGTACACCCTCCATTGACCAGTAAGGTAACCGTAGAGGAAACAGAAGTGTGACCAGGACCCGAGAGGCGTCTCTACTGTTGTCACCACCCACTTGCTGTGGAGCGCTGCTCTCAGTCCCGTCACCTGGTGGTCTGGCCAATCACAACAATCATTACCCATTGGCCCAAGCATGTGTCACTTGTAGCACCTTACCCACACAGTCACAGACCCACACACAGAGACCCTGACAATCATTACCCACACACAGAGACCCAGACACAATCAAGAGATCCAGACACATGTTACTACATATCTCACTGGCTACATATTCGAACTCTACTCCTTTCACTGGTCATCCCGACGGACATAATATCCATAATTCAGTAACTTAAAACCAAAGCTAGGAACATTAATGAAATACTATCTATGATATATAAGAGTGCTGCCCCTGCTCTTGTACTACCCATAGCTCTGTTGTTCAACAAATCTCTAGAGTGTCATACTTTTCCTTATATATATTTAAACAGCAAGTGCATTATCAGTTCACAAAGGAGGCGAGACAGCTGACAAACAATTACAGACCAATATCAAATCTACCTCTATTTAAAAAATATTTGAAACAATTATTTACAAACACCTCTATTCTTACCTTGTAAAACTCAACATATTAAGTCCCTGTCAGTTTGGCTTCCGTTCCCAAAGGAGTTCCAATGATGCCATAATTAGTCTGATATAATCTACACAGCCCGTGACTAAAATGAGTTCGCAATTGGCCTCTTATTGGCCTTTGATACTGTAAACCATAACTACCTTTTTAAATTTCACCACTATGGTATCCAAACCACGTTCATTCCATCCAACGGTCGACCCCCAAAGACGCATTTATAAATTTTAACATGCTGTTCATTCAAAACGGGAATTCCCTCAAATATAAATTAATGATAAAATACTGGCATACTGTGCATATATAGGCATACGTTAAGTTAGGTTAGATGTTTGGGTTCTGTTGGCGATTATTTGTATTAGTAGTACGTGGGTGAAGCATTTTGAAGTGAATAGCGAATAGTTCTACTATCTAGCTGCATAGTACGTCAATGTTTGTTCTGTGGTGCACATACTTACAATATGTACTATGTAATCAGGAGAATGTGTAGAAATAAGTCTGATATGAGTAATAGGCCAGTAATGAGTAGGCCAGCTAAAGGTCTGGTGCCCCATGAAGGAATATCCATGAAAAAATAAGTGGAACTTAATAATTACAAGGTCTTGGTGGGATAACTCGCCTATTCTGAGCTCGTTGTCCATACGATCAGAAACAGCGTAAGATATGATTGTGGACTCCTCCCGAAACCTGATGAGGCGGATTCTGTAGCACAGAGTGAAGGATCTGAGTTCTGGGAAGGGTGTGAGGAGACGGGCGTATGTGGAGTCGTCGGGGACCCCAGACTCCTGTAGCGCCAGGACCTGTACCTGGTCAGGCCCCGGGGTGCTGCTGGCTGACACACTCCATGCTGACCCTCTCACCATACTCTCTTCTCCACCTGGGCCTTCTGCTGTGGAGCCGGGTGATGGACCCCATGCTGACCCTCTCACCCTCATTTCCTCCTCGCTTGTTGCCTCTTCTGTGGGATCAAGACAGTAATATGTATCTCAGAAAATAGTCGCTGACACGGAGCACGAGTCCCCTCACGTCTCCTCCACCATTAACAAGCAACACACAACCTTTAACATCTACATTGAAGTTGGTCGATGTAATTATATGTTCTACAACATCGATTCATAAGAACTATTTTAAATTATTTGCACGTATGTCAAAATATACCTGGTAAATATAGTTTTTGTGTATAATTTGTCGTTAGCCAAGAATGAGTGTGGGTGCACTCTCCGACACACCCAGTACTCCACAGTACTGAGAGTACTACACCGTCTGAAGACAACTCTCTCCATATATATGACAAGTCTAATTATATGAAAAAAATTAGAATCTTATGAAAGGTGCCACCACTTCTCAATTAAAGTAATTAATATACTAATTGATGTCAGTATCTTTCAGGACTCATTTAGGACTCATTCCTCCGTTTTATAAGTCGCGGAAAAGAAGTTCCTGTAAAACAGTCTAACAGGAGGTATAGATGTTGTGTTAGTTGATTCTTCAAAGGTTGCATGGCGTGTCACCTTTCTTTTAATGACGTCTTCAACATAACCGTTAGATAAGTCATTATTGACTAGGAGCTGCCTTACTCTACAGAATTCTTCGTCGACCTGCTTCCAACCAGAGCTGAGTGAGTGAGCTCGGGCGACGTCGACTCACCAGAGCTGTCAGTCTCCAGGGTTGTAGCGGATGTTTGGGTGATTCGGGTAGGCCTGGTAATTGTGGGGATTAGTACATACAAGAAGACAAATTAAACAAAGTCCAAAAACCTGAAGATTCCGTAAGAAAGAGGAGCGAGGCGTGGGCGACACTGCTCACTGCCACCAGCACCACCTGCACCACCTGTCTCGTCGTCAGCACCATCTTCAGGACACTGAGGGTTCCGTCACTCACACGGCAGGTCTTCATGGCGAGGCTGGTAATAATAGTGTACTTGGTATTTGGGAATATTTTATTAACCACCTCTACCGCTTTCTTTTCTGCTTTCTTATTTCAGGCCAATCATAACCACTTGATACATTAATGATTTTCAATCGTTGTGTGACCCGAGATACTTGCTGGCATTGTGTGTTGTGACCTTTCCTGTACAGTGTGTTGTGATCGTGACTGTACAGAGTGTGTTGTGACCTTTCCTGTACAGTATGTTGTGATGCTAGTTTGTACAGGGTGTACAAGTTACACTTACTGGTATGGTGTGTTGTGACCTGTGACACACCATACCCCCCCCCCCACCTGTCCACCCAGGCAGGAGGGCCGCGGCGGTGACAGTAACAGACCGTCAATAAGTCAAGCGAGCGCCTGGCGGAAGACACGCCTTGGAAGCAATATTTGCTCTTTATAATCTAAATTAATGCGGGAGAGGGGGCGTTGTCTCGTGTGTGGCGAATATTGTGCTTCTGAGTTTGGTGTAAGTTACCCCCCCCCCTCCCTTCCCCGGGGCAACGCTGGGAAATCTAACGCTCAGATAACAATGTTGGTAACGCTAATTCTCTATTTAATAAGCACTACCGGAACATACTGTGGCCATGTGCAAGGCGTTGGTACCTCTTCTGGAATAACAGATCATCCAAATGAAATTTTTTTTGATAATGTCTCTGTGGCTCATTTGGGTACTACGTTTCCACCTGCGCCCCCTTGTTCGTGTTCCACCCGTGCTAAAGTGTTTGTCTTTGTCCACCCTGTCTATTTCCCTGAGAATTTTGTAGGTGGTTATCATATCTCCCCTTACGCTTTTATCTTCCAGGGACCTGAGGTTTAGATCCAGTAGCCATTCCTCATAGCTCATATCTCTCAGTTCTGGGACTAGTCTGGTGGCATTCCGCTGAATCTTCACTACCTTTGTCTAGTGTTCAACTAGGTACGAACTCCAGGCTGGAGCTGCATACTCCAGGATTGGTCTGACATAAGTAGTCCTGAACGATTCCTTACACAAGTTTCTAAAGGCAGTTCTTATGTTGGCCAATCTAAGCATATGCCACTGATATATTTTTGATGTGGGCCTCTGGGGACAGGTTCCGTGTGATATTATCTATACCTTCTGGAAGATCGTTTACATGTCAGAAACAGAATGAGGCCAAGTACAGAGCCCTGTGGGACTCCGCTGGTGACATCTTGCCACTCTGATGTCTTCAACCCCCCCCCCCTCACAGTTACTCTCTGTTTCCTGTTGCTTAGATACTCCCATATCCACAAGGAGCACCTTACCTTTTACTCCTGCCTGTTTCTCAAACTTTTGTAACAGCCTTTTATGGGGTACTGTGTCAAAGGCTTTCTGACAGTCTAAAAAAATTCAGTCTGCCCATCCTTTTCTTTCTTGACTAATTTTTGTCGCCTGGTCATAGAATTAAATTAAACCTGTGAGGCACGATTTACCATCCCTGAACCCATGCTGGTGGTGTGTTACAAAGCTCTTTCCATCCAGATGTTCTGCGAGCCTTTTGATCATGATCTTCTCCATCACCTTGCATGGTATACGAGTTAGGGAAACTGGCCTGTAATTCAGGGCCTCTTGCCTGTTACCCTTTTTATATATTGGGACTACATTAGCTGTCTTCCAGCTTTCCGGTAGGTCTTCTGTTTCCATTGACCTGTTATACACCATAGAGAGTGACACTTAGTGTTTCTGTACACTCTTTCAGTATCCATGGTGAGATTCTGTCAGGCCCAACAGCCTTTGTCACATTCAACTTCAACAGGTTCCTTTTGATGGTCAGTTTTATGTCCACAGGTGTATGGCTAGGTATAATGATGGGGCCAGGTGTAATGATGAAGCCAAATGCTCTTCTACAAATAAAATTAAAGAAATGTAATCGTCTAATGTTCGTTAACAGAAGAGAGGAAGTTCCTTTGTCAAAATTCTCTCGTTGTTGAGCCACGAAGCTGTTTATCTCGTCCACTCAAGATCCCGCCAAGACGACTCAGATAGGCTATCATGACTCCTCTGATCCGCTACCACTCTGATGGGGTAGCCACCTGATAATGAGGTCAGGGGCCAAGTATGGTCCACCCCTCATGGCCTGATAATGAGATCAGCGAGCACACTGTCTATCCCCCCAAGGGCTGTTCTCACCTCCTCAAGGGAGATGTATCCCTATTGGTCACGTTCACCAACAACTCCCAGCCCTTGTTCGGTGCTTTCACTAGTTCTTAATCATCGCTGAACCAGTGGTGACCAGGGTACCTTGATCACTGTATTAAAGTATTGTATAAAATACACCAACGTTGGCCACAGCACACACGATTTCCATCTGATCTGATAAAAGAAGAGAGATTGTTAGGTTGAGCTCTGAGGACTGGCTGCCTCACACTATGTATCTTAGTCTTGTCCGGTGAGCATGAGGGCGCGGAGCTTGGCAGGCGTGGTGGCGTGCCTGGTGATGGCTGGGCGTGCCCTTCCTGCGCCTCAACACCTCCCTGGCCACACTGGCCATGACCTACATAAACCTGACCTCACCAATGGTAAGGCAAGTGATGGGCTCCTACACTACCACAATGTCCAGGCTGACCATGGAAATTCCCTCAATGTCCAAGCTCATTCCACAGACATTGATACAGATACATATTATAACGTGTTCTATAATTATACTATGGGTCTTTATGATCTATTGTCTATTCTCAATGAGCACAAGAGCGACGAGAAGAGAAGAGGCGGCAACACTCTGCCCTCAGCCCTGGCCACCACACACCGCCACGAAGCAAGCCAAGTGTTAGAAAGTGACATACAAGGTCTCTTCGCATTTGTTAGCACAATGAAGAAATGGAGTGATGACTTCGCGAGCATGGAAAGTCACCATCCACAGAACTCTGACGATGCCTTGAGCGAGCAAGGTGTTGACCTGCCGTCAACACAGAGCAAACCTCCTCTCCACTTTGATACAGGAGACGGGGAGAGCAACCTGCAGGAGTCCAGAGAGCCCAACCTCACCATGCTGGTTGGAATTAATTTGTACTTCATATAATTTGGTTTGTTTTTATTACAATGTTCTAGTTCAGGTATATGTTTCATATAACATATATAGTTTGGTGCATTGTGGGTCGAGACTTGAGACGTGTGAAGTGTGGCGAGGGAGCGGTGGAGACACCTCCAGGTAATCTCTCCAGTCACCAGTTTTATCAGTGCGTAAGACATACTGAGTGAAGCACCTCAGTCTATCACATCCCGGGAGACACTAACCATCACCCCACTCGCGCTAACCACCTCCTTCCCACGATTTCAAAGACGGCAAATTTGTAGTGATTTTGTCTAGCCAGAAGCATTCGAACCTTGACATTCCCCTAATCTATGGAGATTTCTATTCCATGGTGTTCGATAGACCCAGAAAGCATTTAAAATCTGTGATTTTTTATGCTGTGGTCGACTGCGTCAAAATTGTTGTATATTAAGTGTGTGGAGAGGTTACGGGGAGCATGCAGTGTGTGTGGGTGTTGTGTGTGGTGTGTGGAGTCCTGGCCACAACACCAGCCCTGGAGGCCGCTACACTTCCTCACACTGCTCAGCAGTTTTCTGGCAGAGATTCGTGAAGCTCTGGCGGTCAGTGGGAAATCATTAAGAACTTCAGTACCACACAGTGAGCACGAAGCTGCGCCTCGCTAACATAGTAAACCAAATCAAGGAAGTGATTGCACCAGCTGGTGGCGGCCATGTTGTCGTCCAGGACTCCAGCGCCGCCGCCGCCGTCGCCCGCTCCCGCCTCTCGTTCCTTTGGTAACATTCTTGACACACACATTCCCGAGGCCAGTCATCAGGGGATTACCGACGGCTTAGGCAACACTGAACCTGCCCTCTTAATTATACTAACTATGACTGGCGTGTGATAACATCCGAGACAAGTGTCAGGAAGCTGCAGATAGCGAGCAACAACACAACATACTACAGAAGCCACCAGAACCTGAGGAGTCACACACCACCACTGATGGCCACCATATGGCAAAGGTACTGGCAGGTCTCGGGGTTTTGTTCCATGCAGAAGACCGTCATCTTCAGCCTCCCACTAGTCCACCTGCTAAACAGGACTTTGTTCCCCTCACTACTGCACCTCCAGAGACCATGATGAAGGTATTGGCAGGCCTGGAGGCTGTGTTCAATCCCGAAGACCGCCAGGTTGACCCTGTCACTGATGGACCCGCTAGACATGACCTTCCTCCCACCTCGGCTGCACCTTTAGAGGCCATTATGGAGGTGCTGGAAGGCCTAGAGGCTCTGCTCCTTGCACTAGACAGTCAGACTGAACATTCTCCTAACCGACCTGCCATACAGGACCTGCCTCCCACCTCAGCTGTGCCTCCACCGTCCATAATGCAGGTGCTGGCAGGTCTAGAGGCACTCAGCAGGACGCACGACAGTCCTGCTCAACTTGCACATGTTGACAATAATGCCACGCTAGACAAGCCGCCAGAGAACGTGGAAGACATCATCAGAGCTCTGGCCGCTGTAGCGCGACATCGTGGAATATCCGTCAACACTTCAGGTAATGTTGAGGACCCGGAGGTGACCACGGAGTACCGCAGCCTGCTGGAGGTACTGGAAGCCATGGACGACCTTAGTAGGACTGTAGGAGCCACAAGACCAATAGGTAAGAAATGATCAACCTATCCTCCAAAAATTATAGTACCTACAACAACTTTTTTTCATCCTACAAAAATGGACTGATGGACGCCAAAATGTTCACGTTTGTATTAGTAAATTAGTCCATATGGCACACTAAGAACATTTAAAATAAAGAACCTTACCAAACCTGTCCAAACAATCCTAGGCCTGATAATATAGTACATATATAGGGTATACAAGGTATACTAGGAATGTTTAAGTTTGGTTTTGGTTTACTTTATATCGTGTCCTCTACAACATTAACACTGCATTATGAAAATTGTTTGCTGTAAAAGTCCACTTTTGTTCACTCGACCAAATAGTTTCTATAAATACCAACATTTTAGGATGTGCAGCAAAAACTGGAACTAAGTAATATAAATCTAACCAGACCTAGGCCTAAATAATCAGTCCAAGGACTAACATAATCAATGTTAGGCCTTATTTAATAAATATATGTACTAGTGTTGTGACCAAGATTGTTGGAGTAGGAATAACTGATGCAGTTCCCTTTCTGAGTACGGGCAACAGAAGTGGTTGATTAGTGTGCATGAATGGGCGTCGGTGCTTGAGCAGTGCTTGTTGACAAGCACTGCTCAAGCACCGACGCCCATTCATGCACACTAATCAACCCTTCTGTTGCCCGTACTCAGAAAGGGAACTGCATCAGTTATTCCTACTCCAACAATCTTGGTCACAACACTAGTACACTATTTATTAAATAAGGCCTAACATTGATTATGTTAGTCCTTGGACTGATTATTTAGGCCTAGGTCTGGTTAGATTTATATTACTTAGTTCCAGTTTTTTGCTGCACATCCTAAAATGTTGTATTTATAGAAACTATTTGGTCGAGTGAACAAAAGTGGACTTTTACAGCAAACAATTTTCATAATGCAGTGTTAATGTTGTAGAGGACACGATATAAAGTAAACCAAAACAAACTTAACATTCCTAGTATACCTTGTATACCCTATATATGTACTATATTATCAGGCCTAGGATTGTTTGGACAGTTTGGTAAGGTTCTTTATTTTAAATGTTCTTAGTGTCCATATGGACTAATTTACTAATACAAACGTGAACATTTTGGCGTCCATCAGTCCATTTTTGTAGGATAAAAAAAGTTGTTGTAGGTACTATAATTTTTGGAGGATAGGTTGATCATTTCTTACCTATTGGTCTTGTGGCTCCTACAGTCCTACTAAGGTCGTCCATGGCTTCCAGTACCTCCAGCAGCTGCGGTTCCGTGGTCACCTCCGGGTCCTCACATTACCTGAAGTGTTGACGGATATTCCACGATGTCGCGCTACAGCGGCCAGAGCTCTGATGATGTCTTCCACGTTCTCTGGCGGCTTGTCTAGCGTGGCATTATTGTCAACATGTGCAAGTTGAGCAGACTGTCGTGCGTCCTGCTGAGTGCCTCTAGACCTGCCAGCACCTGCATTATGGACGGTGGAGGCACAGCTGAGGTGGGAGGCAGGTCCTGTATGGCAGGTCGGTTAGGAGAATGTTCAGTCTGACTGTCTAGTGCAAGGAGCAGAGCCTCTAGGCCTTCCAGCACCTCCATAATGGCCTCTAAAGGTGCAGCCGAGGTGGGAGAAGGTCATGTCTAGCGGGTCCATCATTGACAGGTCAACCTGGCGGTCTTCGGATTGAACACAGCCTCCAGGCCTGCCAATACCTTCATCATGGTCTCTGGAGGTGCAGTAGTGAGGGGACAAAGTCCTGTTTAGCAGGTGACTAGTGGGAGGCTGAAGATGACGGTCTTCTGCATGGAACAAACCCCCGAGACCTGCCAGTACCTTTGCCATATGGTGGCCATCAGTGGTGGTGTGTGACTCCTCAGGTTCTGGTGGCTTCTGTAGTATGTTGTGTTGTTGCTCGCTATCTGCAGCTTCCCTGACACTTGTCTCGGATGTTATCACACGCCAGTCATAGTTAGTATAATTTAAGAGGGCAGGTTCAGTGTTGCCTAAGCCGTCGGTAATCCCCTGATGACTGCCTCGGGAATGTGTGTGTCAAGAATGTTACCAAAGGAACGAGAGGCGGGAGCGGCGACGGCGGCGGCGGCGCTGGAGTCCTGGACGACAACATGGCCGCCACCAGCTGGTGCAATCACTTCCTTGATTTGGTTTACTATGTTAGCGAGGCGCAGCTTCGTGCTCACTGTGTGGTACTGAATGTTCTTAATGATTTCCCACTGACCGCCCAGAGCTTCACGAATCTCTGCCAGAAACTGCTGAGCAGTGTGAGGAAGTGTAGCGGCCTCCAGGGCTGGTGTTGTGGCCAGGACTCCACACACCACACACAACACCCACACACACTGCATGCTCCCCGTAACCTCTCCACACACTTAATATACAACAATTTTGACGCAGTCGACCACAGCATAAAAAATCACAGATTTTAAATGCTTTCTGGGTCTATCGAACACCATGGAATAGAAATCTCCATAGATTAGGGGAATGTCCAGGTTCGAATGCTTCTGGCTAGACAAATCACTACAAATTTGCCGTCTTTGAAATCGTGGGAAGGAGGTGGTTAGCGCGAGTGGGGTGATGGTTAGTGTCTCCCGGGATGTGATAGACTGAGGTGCTTCACTCCAGTATTGTCTTACGCACTGATAAAACTGGTGACTGGAGAGATTACCTGGAGGTGTCTCCACCGCTCCCTCGCCACACTTCACACGTCTCAAGTCTCGACCCCAATGCACCAAACTATATATGTTATATGAACATATACCTGAACTAGAACATTGTAATTAAAAACAAACCAAATTATATGAAGTACAAATTAATTCCAACCAGATGTGAGTCCTAAAGATATTACCTAGTACACGTTTAATTGAGGCGTAACCTACGCAAGCTCTGGATTTAAAAACACTACAATGCATATCCATAAACGTCTTCATATATTATAAAATTCAGAAGAAGCTCACATTACGGAAAGATTAAACAAAGCAGTTAATTATTGGATATTGGGACTAAATTGGTGTTAACCCTCCCTGGAGCACCATGTCTGGTGGCTCTCCTCTCCTCTCCTCAGTGTCATGGTACACACTGCCATCCACAACAACAGTATTTCTCACACACAAGTGGACCATTGCGGCACTGAACTCTGCTCTTTGAAATACACACTGAAGTCCAATCAGTGTTGACCCTGAATAAATCTTAATGATGTACTTTTTTGCCCAGCAAAACATAAAATAATTAAATAATTGCAATTAATCATATAATTGAAAAATTATTACCAGCGTAGAATGTTTAAATTGATGGAACACTTGTTCACCGGAAGAACAATGATGGAACACAGGAAAAACAGTGATGGAACACTCATAGGGAGAGCAGTGATGGAACACTCATAGGGAGAGCAGTGATGGAATACTCACAAAAACCAGTGATTCAACACTCACAAAACTGTGATGCAACACTTAATAAAAGTGATGAACCACACGAAGACAGTGATCAACCACACGAAGAACAGTGATCAACCACACGAAGAACAGTGATCAACCACACGAAGAACAGTGATCAACCCACAAGAACAGTGATCAACCACACGAAGAACAGTGATCAACCACACAAGAACAGTGATAGACCACTCACATGAAGTTCAGTGATAGAACCACGAAGAACAGTGATAGAACACTCTCACGTGGAGATCAGTGATGGAACACTCACACAGGTAGAACTGACAAGTATTCATAGACCTGTGTCAATAGGGAGGTATACTCACCTTGGGGTGTCTGCGGGGGTTTAACTTTAGTTGTGGGATACCAGCCCCTTCCCTGCCAGCGGGTGGGTGGTGGGGGTCGTCGTCGTTGTAGTCGTGGGAGTCTTGATCAAGGTGACTGTTGTTGGTTTAGTAATGATCTCAGTCTTGCTCTCAGCTGAATTATGAACCAATTTCTTCAGCTCCCCGATAATTTGTTGGAGACCAGCATGGTTATCTTGTGAGTTTAGATCATTAGGATCGGAAGGGCGGCGTTGGTCAGGCAGGATGTTTGTGTAGAGTTCGTGACCTCGAACCAAGGATTCCAGCGCTGCTATTTGGGTCATTATTCCATCCCTAGTACTGGCGGAAGGTGTGTGTTCCACTGACTCCTTGCTCACCCCATGAAAATGTTTGTCAACAATTCGTGTAAGATCTTGCACGGCATCTTTCAGTACCAGCTGGTTGAGGTTTGGGCGCTCCTGGACTCCTGCAGGTGTCTCTCCCCGTCTCCTGTTATCAAAGTGGAGAGGAGGTTTCTTCTGTGTGACGGCAGGTCACACATTGGCTCGCTCAAGGCATCCGTCAGAGTTCTGTGGATGGTGACTTTCCATGCGGCCGAAGTATCCTCACTCATTTCTTCATGTGCTAACAAATGCGAAGAGAGCCTTGTTATTCACTTTCTAACACCTTGGCATTTGCTTCGTGGGTTCCCTGGTGGGTTTCGGTTTTGTGGGGGATGTGGTTGCTAGGGCTGGGGCAGAGTGGTTG
>WNGS01169498.1:48646408-48671321 GCA_020271785.1 Procambarus virginalis
TCCAAACGAATTACAAAGCTGTCCAACTTTTGCCTTATTCCAAAACACACCCAAAAAGTACCTAAATTCATCTTCATAGGTTCCTACCTAGTGCTTTAAACTCGCACTGTATCTAGTGCTACCCAATCCCCCAATATATAAGCCTAAGCCATTTAACTTTTATTCATTTGGGGGTTGATTACGGCTGTCCTCTTATATCATGGTTGTTATACTGAACACACATTGCTGTGCTACCCCAGTCCTCCAATATATGTACCTAGGCCATACAACTTACCATTGTGATCATTGCTGTCATCTTATATGTGCTATCAATATCTTTTAATGTGCCTACTAATCTTTGTCTAAATTATCAATCAAGCTATCAATGTGATTTAATATACCTACTCATCTTTATCCAATTTTCTTACAATGTCCCTGTTAACATTTTATAAATTGCTAGAATTTACCTACTTAATATATCTGTTAGAATAAGAGGCCCTGCCCGAAACGCTGTGCGTACTGGTGGCTTTACAAAGAATGTTACAACTCATGCTAGGGTGAAGGAGAGTGGCGTCACCTTACACTGGTAGTACAGCTCACTATATACTACCAGAGTAAGAGGACCATGGGTAATGCAATCACCAATGTTATCTATAGCATAAACCTCAAAACCCAGGCAGCGAGGGGAAGTGTTCCTCAGCCCATATCCCTCTTGTGTAAGGTGGTAAGAGGAGGGCGTGCGGGCCCCGATGTGGCAGCAGGTAACATGGCCTGGTCCTCCAGCACCTTAGCTGCACCCAGGGCGCCATTAGTCGTGGCGCTGACAGACGAAGCGTCGCTTGAGGTGGCACGGGAGGCTGGCGGCATAGAAGCGCTTGTACCCGTCGAGGAACATGCAGGTACCTTTGGGAGCCTGCTGGAGGGTGAAGGGTCGAGGCTGGTTATCGCTCCAGATGAAGGAGGGCACCACCGACCCGTCCTCTCCACTTCCACACACACTCTCCACCCTCGCTCCTCTCTATCCCACCCACCCATATTGGCCACCTGCTCCCTGCAACACACAAATGGTATAACCCTTCAATGAATAATATAATATATATGTTTAGAGGTAATTATAACGTTGCAAGTGAGCATTGAACATCAATGTCTTATAACAGCAGTTCCGTCACTGTTTACCCATGCCTTGTAATTTGTAAGAAAACCCCTGTAAGAAGCAAGACCGCCGTTGTTCCGACTAATCCTGGAGGTTGGAGGTGAAAGGTGGGGGAGAGGGTACAGAAGCCAGATAACATACGTGTGCCGGACTCTCCATACAGGTCGTTGAGGAACCTCCTGGTCTTGATCACCACCACGGCGTCCTGGGCCAGCCTCCGCGCCTCGCTCCTGCACAACATCACAGTGTTACACACACACTGTCAACAATAATGTGTAAAGATATATTATCAAGATTGTAACTTGCTTAGCTAAATGAATTGTGGGGTTCAGTCCCTGAGCCCATTATGTGCCTCTGTAACCCTTTCCACCTACCGCCACAAGATGGTATTGGGTGCATAATAAATGAACTAAACTAACTAAAGATATATTAAATATGGGCTGTGTAGGAAGATCATACAGTCTAGGTCAACGTGGGAGTAGAGCAGGAAGACACATAGAGGACCCTGGGCATATGCAGCCCAGGTCAACATAACTAGATAAAACCCGACAACAGTGGGTATTAAAGTTGAGGTGCTGCATATCATAGTTATCTCAAACACACTCTTTATCTCCCCTCGTATCTTCCCAGTATGAAACAAACAAGAACCCGAACAACAGCTATAGTCATCTATTGCGATTCATACTAAAATCAGTATGAAATTGCCCGTTAGACACAAAGCTTACAATAAGATATTTCTAACATTCTTAACCTATACTATTTGCAGACGATACTAAACTTGTTTGTTATGACCTCAACCCCCCACACTTTTTTTTATTTTTTTATTTATAAAACAAATACATGACAAGGAAAACATTACAACATTAAGGCACCGAAGCACCAAAAGAAAAACCTTACACCAGCACACACCAGCCAACAACAGAACACCAATTGACATGGCAAGCAACACAGAACAAATACAATACATACAAAGACACACCAAAGCTGAACATACGTGAACACAATAAAAACAGTGGACAATTTTCATAGTGCAAAACGTAAATGAGAATCCATGGAACCAGCAAAATTCATAGGAAACCACAATAATAAACTGCCCACAACCAGACGAGGCGCGCCAAGTCGCATACATTAATTTTTCGCCATTGTGTTGTTTTTAAACATTTAGAAGCAAAGGTACAAAGGTAAAAAAAATTTACATACACACACACAACCCACGGAACACCCGGCACACACAGTACAGAAACACGCGATCGTTCGACCAGAACACACAGAACCGTGAAACAAACGGCAAATACAACCCAGACACACATGAAAAATACCGGAACACGTAGGACCCGACAAGAAAAACACCACACACACACCAGAAGCGCGCGCGCGCACACACACACACACACACAACACACACACACACACACACACACACACCACACACACACGGGAACACCACGAAGCGTAGCTCTCATCCTGTAAACTACACTTAGGTAATTACACACACACACACAGAACACCATGAGAAACGCAACACATTAGATAACAGTCTAACACATGGAAAACACATTACAGTATGAACTAAGCACAAAACAATGTACACAAAGGTCGAAACTAGGCAAACAATACAACCACACAGCACACAATACAATAAGGTATACCGTTCCGTAAGCACATAATGCAAGCACAAACTACGCATATTTATCGGGAAATTCCGCCTTCGGAAACCGCAAACAGTATGCTTCCCAAACGAGCTTGACATCAGACACTGGTCTACCAGGCGACGCACAAGGCTGAGGCATTAGCTCCGACACCCCATAAACAAAACACTGCACCCTCGGCACCCAAATAGTACAGGGGCACCACGGCGCCGGATACACCCGGGTATACACAGTAAGTTCCAAAGTCTGCGACGCATCGAGCGGGACTCCATTGGCTGATACCACAGGGAAGGGTGCAGCACGAGGGGTTCGAGCATCAGGGGACGGACAAGGGTAGCCACAGAGGTCCGTATTGATAGTCACACGGTTCTTCACTCCAGGGGGGAACAACAGGGAACGCACATTTGCCACGGCTCCTACCACCGGGCACAGGAGCAGAGGCCTCCCGGCACACAGGTTCTTCTTCTTCTTCTTGAGAATAGGTGCAGTTTGCATGAAGGGTTAACCCTCCCGATGACTGCACCAGGACAGACGTAAGGAGATGCGTTGACGGTTAGGATGAGAAGAAAGTCAAAAGCGGTAGATGTGATGGGCCGTAGAGAGAGGAGAGGCGGCGAAAACTGAGTCGAACGTTAGAGGGAGACACCCCGCACCGGGGGCGGGGTGTCGCGGTCACGGTGGCAGCCACGCACGGCTTAGCAGTGTGTGCAAGACGGGAACTAATACTTCTCCGGAAACTTGTATATCGGAAAGCGCAAGCAGTACGCTTCCCAAATCACCCGCTCGTCAACGGGCAGCCGGCCACTAGGCAGCGCCCTCGGCTGAGACATCCTATCCGGCACCCGATACACAAACTCCTTCACCCGCGACACCCAGATAGTGGACGAGCACCACGGGATCGGAAGCACCCGGGCATCTCGATAAGGGCCCAACTCCGGACCCTCACAGGGCACGACTCCAGCAGACGGAACCAGGCAATCCCCAGACCGGAGCAAGGAAGGAGGGGATACAGCAGGGGATGCAGGCGCGGCACCGACCCCACCACCGGGCACAGGACCCGAGGCCCCCCGGCACACATCTTTCCGCAACATCACGACGAGGTCCCGATCATCAGGGACAACCCCCCACTGCGGAGATCCAACAGCAGGAGACGCAGGAGGAGAGGCACAGGTAGCAACTTCGGAGTCTCGCACAGCACCAACATCCTCGGAGGGGGGCGCCAGATCATCATACTCCCCCACCTCCTCCCAAGGCACACCACGAGGGGAGACACACTCCGAGCCCGCCGTGAACGCTTCGAGACAGGTCGCACCACACCACGCCCAGCAGGCCCCGCCGCAGGCACGGCCACCATCTTCACATCCACACAGGTCACACCAGCACTGTCCGAAGAGTCCACAGAGGCCACATCACCCACACTGTCCACATCATCCAGGGAAACAGCCTCAGAACACCGACGCGCACGCTTCTGCAAAGGGATGGAAAGAGCAGAACTACAGTTGTCAGCACACACAGGCACGGCAGGCACCTCTCCCTGCCGAAGCACCCCCTCTAAAACAGCAGAACCCGTATTCCCGGGAGCCGGTATCACATCCACAGGCGGGACATGGACCTCCACCGGGACATCCTGCACAACACGCAGCTCAGGCGACGGCCCAACACCCACACACACCGGCTCAACATCCCCAGGGGCCACAGCAGGCACCAGACGGGTCGTGCAGGCCGTAGAATTCACCTCAACAGGCGGAGCAGCAGACAGGCAACCAGGCGCCGCAGGCACAGTACCCACTCCATCCTCAGAACCGTCCGAAAGTAACAAGGGTGGGAAATCCTCCGCACGAAAAACATGCACCCGACCAGCTGCTCCCACGTCGCACGCTGCAGCCAGATGACCCTCGTGACCACACCGATAACAGGTGCGCGGTTGACCCCGATACTGGCAGTGGAGCGTGTATCCCAACACGGATATCGACGACGGTACACTACACTTCAGCGACATCGTCAGGGTGCGGGAGCCGTCAAGCATACCAACACAGTGCCCGGCAACGACCTTGTTCCAACGAACACTTAACACTGTCCCAAACCGTTCGAAACAGGAGGTCAAAAAGTCGTCCTGAAATTCGAAGGGGGCGCCATGCACCGCCACAGACGTCAAGGTGACACTAAGATTCACTACCTTAACGGAGCCAGCAGTATCAGGGAGAGGGTAAACACGCTCCTCACACCGCTCGAGAAACGCCTGAAAGGCAGCCTGGAGGCGGAACTTTACCACAGCACGGTTGCCCTGAAGCAGCTGGATGCCCACCAGGTCCGACAGCTGCACATGAAGCACGTCCACCAGGGCGACACCAACCAATGGATGGTCTACTGGTACCGTAAACGCCAGACCAGCCGACAATGTCCTCTTCACTGGGGGGCGAGAAGTCCCCATGGCTAAGCAAACGTCACCCTGTCAGTGGCAGACCACCACCAGCAGGGCAAACCAGCAATCACCCAACGTAAACACTAGCCAGTGCGGAGAGACCTCAGGAGCGTCCGACCTGGCCGGTGGTCACCACGCAACTCCGCACACAGGTTCGTGAGAGCACCACAAGTCACGACCACTAGGAGCAACCTCCCAAGGAGGGGAGGCACTAGCAGCGGGCGTCGTAGGCGCCACAGGAGGCCTCACAGGCCCCTCCATCACATCATCCTCCACAACGTCACACTCTGCAGCCCACCCACGAGGGGGCGAAACACTCCTAGTCCTCCGGGAACGCTTGGACAGAGGCCGCTGATCATCCGAACTGTCGCCCGCAGCAGGAGGCATCCCAGTAGAGCCCACGGCCGGCCGCAAGTCACCGGGCAACACACGATCCGTAAAAAACATCAGCCTCACCCACAGGTGGTACAGCCCACCCTTCAGGCAACACAGGAGCCGGAGACGGGGCCGGCAGAGGCGAGGAAGCCGACGGCGGGGCGGGTCCTCACCCCCCACCACCCCGACACCCACACCACCAACCGCACTAACTGGAGCGGCACCCATCACTGCAGCCGTCCTCTTACAAGGGGTATCATCCACAACTGATACATCCTCACGCTCGGGCAAGGGAGGAAAATCGCTTCATGAAACACATTTACCCGATCATTCATCCTAGTGTCGCAGGCAGCAGCCAAATGTCCAACGTGGCCACATTTAAAACACGTTCGAGTCTGCCCACGGTAGAAAGCAGACCGGAAAGCCAGCAAGCGCGAGAGAAGAAGGCACATTCCCATGAAGAACCATCTTAGCCGTCCTGTAACCATTACCGAGCCCCTTGACGTCCCCGGTTGTGCATCAACAGGCACGAATAGAGTCTACACGCCCATACCTGGCAAGAGCCCGACGGAGAAGATCCGCAGACATTTCAAACGGCGCATTCGTAATACACACGTATGTGTACTCCACACTCAAATTCGTCACAGTCACAGAGCCAAGACCGTTGGTCAGCCCCACCACCTTGTCCTCGTACTGGTCGAGAAACCTCCGGAACAAGCCACTCTCGGCGAACTTCACAACTACTCTGTCGTCACGAACAACCTGTTGACCGACGAGATCTTCCACTTTCACACCCATAACCGCAAACAGTGTTGCTGACGACGCCAATATCCACCCGACAGGTAAATGTCAGCCCAGCCAAGTCCTTCCTCCTTAGTGGCGGCACGTAAGTCCCCATACTGAGACTGAAAAACAGTCACCTTGCAGTGGCAAACAACCACCCGGCAGTGCAACCAACAAGCGCCCAACGTAAACACCAGCAGGGAGACCAGGGGAACGTCCGACCCGGCTGGCGGTTGCCACCACTCTCAACCCCCCACACTAAATAATATTGTCAACAGTGAATTTAAAAAATGCCAATCATGGATGTCAACCAACAAACTTACACTAAACATAGAAAAACCTACATTTTATTTGGTAGTAAATCATCAAATCAAATTTCAAACTTCAGATAGACAATGTTAACATTACCAATGAAAATGAAGGAAAATTTCTTGGGCCTATACATAGACAACAGACTGGCTATGCTTCCACAAACAACACATCTCAACAAAAAAAATGAAAAGTGGTCGGTATACTTTCTAACATCAGATATTACGTTCCCCACTCTGCTCTCCTCTCATTAAATCAGGCACTAATCTATTCCTATCTTACATATGGTATCTGTACATAGGGTTCAACCACAGCAAATTACCTGAAGCCTATCATCACTCGGCAAAAATCTGCTATCAGAACAATAACAAACTCTAGTCTTCAGACAACACACAGCTCCTCTGCTTAAGTCTCTTAACATGCTAAACATACACTCACTCCACACATTCTCCTGTGCTATCTACATGTACAAAACCTTGTTCCTAAATGCTAATCTTGATCTGAAACCTTTCCTTGATAGATTTAATAGAACCCATGAGCACCACACCAGAAATAAATATATTTTTGATATCCCCAGAGTCAAACTAAATCTATGCAAAGACTCCATACAAATAAAAGGACCCAGTTTTAGGAACTCACTCCCTGATGAATTAAACAATTTATCCAACCTATGCCCTGTTCAAAAGTAAAACTAAAGAGTGCCTGAGTTCATCCTCATAGTTTCCTACCTTGTGCTTCACACTCACACTATCTTGTACTACCCACTTCCCCAATATCAGTACTTAAGACTAATTAAGTACTTAATCTTTACCAGTGTAATGCCCGTGCCATCTTTTGGGTGGTTTAATCTTTATCAATCACCTCTGTCAATTGATATTGTTGATATAAAACCTTGCTACAATGTACTTTTTTTTATCTTACCTGATATGTTAGAGTAAGGACCTGCCCGAAACGCTATGTGTGTTAGTGGCTTCGTTAGTGACATTCAAATTAGGAATTTTCTCAAATATAAATTAATATTATTATATATTAGCATATTGTGCATATTTAGGCATTGGTTAGGTTAGGTATTTAGGTTCTGTTGGCGATTATTTGTATTTGTAGTACGTAGGTGAAGCATTTACAGCGTTGTGGTTCGAACAAAAGTCGTCAGCGAATCACTTGTTCGAACGTCATCAGTTATGAGTCGTGTGTAAACCGTTTTTCATTTATAAGCAAGCGGTTTGGCGGGTGTATGGAAAGGATTTTGGGGCTTTGTTTATGAGGACGGGCTGTTACACACGACTCACAACTGACGACGTTCGAACACGTCTCGAACAAGTGATTCACTGACAACTTTTGTTCGAACCACAACGCTGTAAATGCTTCACCCACGTCAGCCCGTCCTCCAAACAAAGATCCAAAAGTGATTCCATGCACCCGCCAAACCTCCTGTTTATAAATGAAAAGCGGTTTACACACGACTCACAACTGATGACATTCGAACATATCCGGAACAAGTGCTTCACTGACGAATTTTGTTCGAACCACAACGCTATAAATGCTTCACCCACGTACTACAAATACAAATAATCGCCAACAGAACCTAAACACCTAACCTAACCTATTCTATGCCTATATATACACAATATGCTAATATATTATAATATTAATTTGTACTTGAGAAAAATCCCGTTTTGAATGAACAGCATGTTAAAATTTATGAATGCGTCTGTGGGGTTGACCGCTGAATGTAATGGACTTGAGTCGAGGACGGGTTGCCCACGTACTACAAATATAAATAATCGTCAACAGTACCTAAACACCTAACCTAACCAATGCCAAAACATGCACAGTATACTTATAAGCACTTTCGAACCCCTATATCGCGTCCGGTCGTTAAACCGTTTTCTTACGGTTCAGCCCTTATATCTCTCTATTGCGTTATGCGGAAAAATATTTGTATAAATTCCATTTTTGTTTCGATTTTCTTGGGGATAGTTTAGAAATGTTTGCCATGAAATTTACGTTTTCTCTAATAACAGAAGAGCTTATTAAAGAAAACGTCATGGCAGTGAATCTTCGTGGTAAAACTATTGCATTATTGACACGACGAGTATGATCTACGTAATTTTTATATTTGTTGCCGGTCGAACGCATCCTTATTTGACGGTTTATACTTATATTCTTCTAGAACATTCTATTGCGAACACATTGGTACAAAAATTAAATACGTACATCCAAAAATAATGTCAGGACAGTGAATTGAATATACACTTTTCCATGTCATTTTCGGCGATATGCCGCCGCGGGTAACACTTCAGCCACTTCCCACACTCTTGTGGGTCAGTTGCGACATTGATTCTATATTTATATGCATATGTCCGTATAGAGAATTTAATTGCGATTCCAATGATACCAAAATTAACGATGTAGGACAACTGTGGGCTTCACAACCATTAAGAGAATGGAAACATTTTGTTGCTGTTTGGCGCTCTCGGCAAGTGATGTCAATAGTTTTTTATTTGGTGTTGACAGGCCTTATGATTTGACGGCATTTTATACGTATGTTCTTATAGACAATTCTATTGCGAACACAGTGATACCAAATTTAAATACGTAAGCCTACAATTAGTGTCAGGACAGTAAAAAGAGTATACACTTTTCGGTCTCACCGCTTGGCCGCGCGTAACGCCGAGGGCACAAGGCTGATGTTTTTTTCAATGCGTCTTTGGGGTCGACCGCTGGATGGAATGAACTTGGTCTGAGGACGAGTTGAAATGAATGAATGTCTATAGTTAGAAAATGAACCAATATGAATTATAATTTGCACAAGTGAGGGACTCGTGTCAGGGGCAGAGGGCGCAGGTGACTGCAGGTCGGAGTTTAGCAAGGCAACAGATCATGCAGAATCGCCATTCAGTTCCTTCTGCTTTGGAATTGCTAATTAGAGTAATTATGACTTAAAACTCAGTCGAGGCAATTGTCAAGAAGACTGAGGCACCGAGGGACAGTGAAAACTTATTGTAACTGAGAATGACAGTAGTTGAATCTGCTGCTGCGTTGAATCTGAGCCTTAGAAAGTATTTACGACTGTCAGTTCGCCAAAAAAAATCTTGCGGATGGAGGCGGTTTTAAATTGTCCGCCGGTGGGAGCATTTCCCGCCTCCAGGTTATACCCGGCGGTGATTGGCTGCTCCGGCCCCGGGGCAACACACCTCCGGGAGAGACAAGACGACCACGGGATGGGTATGGGGTGCATAATAAATGAACTAAACTAAAAAAACCAGGGCCAGCGGTGGACTTTGGGCCTACTTCAAGGTATTGACAGGTACACCGGGATATTGCCAGCCTTCCGTTCCATGCCTCGACTATCTCCGAAGCCTAGGGTAGCTTCCACCACAACCTTGAAGATTGTAGACGCAAGGTGAGCCTGGATTAACTGTGTGTGCCTCAGGAGGAGGCGCCGCCATGACTGGCGAGGTAGGCCATGACCATCTGGTACAACAGTGGATTAGTAAACATTGGTGAGAGCAACAGCAGTCGTGTGGACTGCAGGTAAGAGTACTGGATGACCGTGTACTACTTAACTGAGCAGCAAGACACCTTTATCAATGATTACTGAAAAATTATCATGAATTGTGAAAGCCTAGCAAGTGGGCAACTGTACCTGTATGTTGTATGCATTATTCTGGACTAATTAAAGATTGCTGGTAAGCTTAACTGATAGTTAATAATCGCCCTGCAGTGTGAGAATGTACTCACCTAGTTGTGCTTGCGGGGGTTGAGTTTCAGCTCAACCCGAAGTGGAACAAATTGGCGTGAACTAATATCAGAAAGGCAATAAGCTTAATCAGTAGTTAATGAACACACACATTGCAGCCTTAAAAATATTACCCTACTACTATTTTATTAACACTTTATGTAAAAAATAAAGTAAAAGTAAAAAAATAATTGTTTTAGTTTAAATTTATTACTCATGTATATTTTTTTTAACTTTGTATTGTACATATTTTATGTACAATATGTACAATTATGTACAATTTTATGAAATACCAGGATTATTGTATAATCCTGGTATTTTCCCCCACACCTCTCTCCATTTATCTTTCTTAGCTTTAGCGTTGATGTCCAAAGAGCTTGGAGAGGATGTGGGAGGAAGAAGGATGGGGCGGTGAAATTTTTGGAAGAGGATCTGGATGTTGAGAGAGGAGGCTTGAAAGTTCTGTGGCCTTTCCACCGCGAATTGGAGATGTTTTTTTCGGTCAAAGCCCATAGCTTAAGTTCTTCTTAACAGGCAGGAGGCTAGTGGTGAGGCGGTGTGATGTCCTGGTTCACTTGAGGTGTTCTGTCTGGCTTGGAGGAGGTGTCTTCCCTATTGAGGTGGTGAGAGGTGAGTTCACTGTTGCTTGGTGGTGTCTTGGCAGGGAGGTATTCGCATGTACTTCCCAAATGACAGCGGTGGTATTGGAGTTCCTATCGGATCTTCATATTTTGTGCCTCTGTAACCCTGTAACCCATTACCGCCCACAGGATGGGTATGGGGTGCATTATAAATGAAGTAAACTAAAAACTAACCTATCCTTATCCTAACCTAACCTAATATTAACCCAACCAAGGATTGGGAGTACAGTATATGAAAGGATTAATTATGTAATATAGAGAAGATTCGTGCTAAAATCATTAACCTAACTTTCCGTTATAGTGAGTAACACACACACACACACACACACACACACACACACACACACACACACACACACACACACACACACACACACACACACACACACACACACAGTGCCCAAATGAGCCACAGATATTAGAAAGAACTTTTTTAGCGTCAGAGTGGTTGACAAATGGAATGCATTAGGAAGTAATGTGGTGGAGGCTGACTCCATACACAGTTTCAAGTGTAGATATGATAGAGCCCAATAGGCTCAGAAACCTGTACACCTGTTGATTGACGGTTGAAAGGCGGGACCAAAGAGCCAGAGCTCAACTCCCGCAAGCACAACTAGGTGAGTACACACACACACCATCCTGCTTACCCTCTACCTTCCTTCTCTACTGTTGACCTGGATGCTATACATTCCCCAGTACTTGGTGCTGCTGGGGAGACTCACCTGCAGTAGTCCCTGGCGTCAGCCCAGGAGAGCTTGAGGGTCGTCTCCTGCAGGATGCACATGCGGTAGGCGATCTCCTCGAAGGGACTCTCACATGGGCGGTGCCTGGCTGCTTCCTCTGCTCAGTCCAAGAGAAAAACTTTTGTTAGCGTAGTTGCAGGAAAAGTGCTCCCCCTCCCCCTCTGCTTCAGGTCATATTAAACATTACCTTACTAATTTTTCCCTAGAACACTATCCAATAATTACTTTACATTCAATTTTTAGTTCTTGTTGGGCAAACAGGTAAGAACAGTTATTGTTTGGTATTTAATGGTCCCTCCTCAGGTGAGGGTCGTGATAGCTACGACCGTTGTCCTCAGACGCAGTCGTCAAGCTTTACATTGTGTGTATTAAAGATTGCTTTGTTCTCATATATAAATTAGTACTATTATATATTACATTTTCATGTATGGTTAGGCGTTCAGGTTCTGTTGGCGATTAGTTGTATTTAAAGTACGGAAGTGAAACATTTTCTGAAATTCGAACAGAGGTCATCAGTTAAGCAGTTTTTGAGAAGTATTCGAACGTTATCTGCCGTGAGTTGAGTATAAACCGTTTTTCATTCATACAATTGGTGACCGGCCGCACCTGGGTGTAGCAGTGCACACCTCTGCTGCACTACCGTAGTGGGCAATAGCTTAGTTGTGTGTTATGAGGACGACCAGCATGGCCACCTGCTGGTCGTCATGGCTCCACGGGTTCATCCGTCCAGTCTGGCTGCACAACACAACTATGCATATCGCCACTTGATCAAGCCAATATATCAACTCCATAGTTAACACCTGGTCACATGTGTCCTCTGCCTCACACACACACACACACACACACACCACACACACACACACACCCAACCACACACACACACACACACACACACACACACACACACAGGAAGCAGGAGACCAGATACAAGGTATCATTTGGGAGATGAAATACTTCAAGAGTCAGAGAGAGAGAAAGACCTGGGGGTTGATATCACGCCAGACCTGTCCCCTGAAGCTCATATCAAGAGGATAACATCAGCAGCATATGCCAGGTTGGCTAACATAAGAACGGCCTTTAGAAACTTGTGTAAGGAATCTTTCAGAACATTATATACCACATATGTCAGACCAATCCTGGAGTATGCGGCTCCAGCATGGAGTCCCTATCTAGTCAAGCATAAGACTAAACTGGAAAAGGTTCAAAGGTTTGCCACCAGACTAGTACCCGAGCTGAGAGGTATGAGCTACGAGGAGCGACTGCAGGAATTAAACCTCACTTCGTTGGAAGACAGAAGAGTTAGGGGGGACATGATCACCACATTCAAGATTCTCAGGGGAATCGACAGGGTTGATAGAGACAGGCTGTTTAACACAAGGGGCACACGCACTAGGGGACACAGGTGGAAACTGAGTGCCCAAATGAGCCACAGAGATATTAGAAAGAACTTTTTTAGTGTCAGAGTGGTTGACAAATGGAATGCATTAGGAAGCGATGTGGTGGAGGCTGACTCCATACACAGTTTCAAGTGTAGATATGATAGAGCCCATTAGGCTCAGGAAACTGTACACCTGTTGATTGACGGTTGAGAGGCGGGACCAAAGAGCCAGAGCTCAACCCCCGCAAGCACAACTAGGTGAGTACACACACACACACACACACACACACACACACACACACACACACACACACACCACACACACACACACACACACACACACACACACACACACACAGTCACATGTGTGTCCTCTACCTTCCAAACAACTAGGTCTTGTTCCGGCCCAAGATTGTTTCAGGTTCCAGTTTCCGGCCAAGACGGGGCTAGTGCCGCCTGGTTACATCACATGACTGAGACACACTATTCTGGCCTCCCAGAGTCTTACATGAGTTTACCCGAGTGCCACTAACACCTTAGTGTTATCCTCGACGGAGAACAGGAAGCTGGCGGCTTGTTGAAGGTCCCCCCCCCTCCCATTTGCCCTGATGATCTTTTCCAGCTGTATTTTAAGTTAACTGTTTTGACATTTAAGCTTCGGCGGGTAGGCGGTTCCATGGGATTAAATAACCCCTGTGGGTGAAGAACATCATACTGTGTCTCCAGTCCAACATTGTGGCTTGTTGAGCTTGCAACAGTTGCCTCCTTGTTTGTTTACATCTCATCTTCTGAAGACATTGTCCGGATTAACATCTTTCAAATTGTTCAGTATTTTTAAAGTTTAAATGAGATCCGCTTTGCCATGCCTGGTTTACAGTGTTTGTTAGCCCCGTGGCCCTCAACCGCTCCTGATAGAAGAGTTGACTTAGTCCTGGAATTATTTATGTTNGCGTGGGATGATGTTTGCTTGTTTGCTCATTTCCTTGGAAATTGAGGGAGTTCTACCTCTCTGTTTGGGTTCGGTTGTATTTTTCTTACCACATACAGTCTGTTTTGTTATGCCTACCTTTCTGGGTGCCTAACCCCAGTCTATGGCAGATAAGGTTAACCCCCAACCACAGGGAGGGTTTTCTAGGGCCATTGCTCCCTTCACATCTCTGAGGGGGCTATGTTCTGGCTAGTGGTCCCTGGTAGGCAGAACTCCAGTAACTATTGCCTTCGTCTAAAGATTGCATATTAGCCCGATAGCTCCGGGGCTCTCCCAGAAATGGAGTTTCATTACATTCAGCACTGTTTTAAACTTTGTTAAATGTTTCAGGGACACCCATGGAAACAGGATTGAGTCAAACAGTCCTGATTGCCAAGTTCCATTTTCTCTAGAGTACAAAATTCTGTATCAAGATACTACTGATGTTACCAAAACTACTCTGTCTGTCTACCAAATCATAGGGACTTACATCAGGTGAGATTTAAATTTTATATGGTTATAATGTTTTGTGGTTATGAGGACAAAATATTTGGTACAGTGCTACAATGCAGCAAATTTGCCATGGCAGTTCTTATTTATAAGTATGGCAAATTTGTATTTGTACAAATTGTATTGTACTGTACTCTATATACATTATAGGTTGTCAAAAACCAGCAGGTGAACATTAAGAGTTAATATATTATATTTTATTTTTGGATACGGTATAGATACTTTTTGATAATGTTTTATTCATAAAAATTGCTAACCACCATATCATGGATAGTAACATTTCATTCACTTGAGCACTGATGCTTTGAACCATTGACTACAAAATCAGCAGCCCCGCAGTCCTTCCAACTGAGCCACCCACAATAAGGAAGGATCCCAGAAACACCCACCTGGTATCCAACTGGAACTTTAAGCCTTCTCTGGGCTGCCTTCATGCCAAAGTGGCACCTCAAGGAAGGCTTAAAGTTCCAGTTGGATACCAGAAGGGTGTCTCTAGGATCCTTCTTTATTATGGGTGCTGATGGCTCATTTGGTAGGATTGTAGACTGCTGCTTCTGTGATGTGTGGTTTGAGGCTCCGATGGTCTAAGTGAATGAAATGAAGTGTACTGTATTCGTAACTTGACAATTCTCAGCATGTTTGCGACACATTTTGCCTTCTTCTATAATAAGACCTGGGCAGATATTTCAGCTTGTGAGTTCTGCCGGACTAATAGTATGCTTATGCTTAGTATCTGATCAGTGTTCCTAGGTAACACTGACCTTACTTGGCGTTGAGTTGGTTGACCCGCCACTGATTCCATCTGGGGTTTTTTGCATTTCCTACCTTCACCTCACTGTAAGCACATTTTGTTCTGTTCCTTTTCCGTGGAGAGTTTATTCAGGAAGCCTTCCCAGAAATCCAGCAGTGAATGCAATGAAATGCCTTTTTCCTGGTGTGTCCCATAGTACCTGTATTTCCCTCTTCCCATGGGATTTACAAGTTGTTTTGTGCGTGGTGCATGAATGACTGTGGTGGGGGGGGGGGGGGGGGGTTCCCGTACTTTAAGGTTTGCTTCACAGTTGGTTTAGATTTTCTCTGGCATGTGTGTGTATGCGTCACCACGTCATTTTTCATTCAGGTTTTCTTCTCTAGCACTGCCAGTAAACACCACCAGATATGGCACAGAAGGTGGTTGTATTTCATCCAGTTGGGGAGATTCTTGTTAAAACAGCCTGTTTCAAGAAGTGTTCTGGGACACACTTATTGACTACAGACCCAAGACTCTAGTCTTGGGTCTATAGTGTATTATTATTAAGAATGCTATGTACGTGTATGTAATTATGTATGTATAGTTACAGGAGGAGAGATATGCACATGGTGTTTCCTATAAAATTTGTATTATGTTTTTCATATGAATTTAACCATACAAGTACCATTTGACTTGTAGGGCTGGTCCTAAGGTTGTCTGGCCCGCAAAGCTGAACTTCAATTCCCTTACAAGTACAATTTTTTAAATCTTTACAAGGAAGAAAAAACTGCAAATTTAAGAAATCAACTCTCATTACAATAAACTGCACAAGCTAAAGAAAACAATTCAAATACATTCTAGTTTTCACAGAACACATGATGTGGCACCTTTAGCACGTTGTGCTGCAGGCAACTGCCGAGTTTGGCAGTACCTTAAGCTAGCCCTGCTGACCTGGGAACCAGATCCTGGAAATAAGAACCAGGCTGCCCAATTTCTTAACTGTTCTGGCTGAATGTCTTTCAACATCAGAGAAGAATAGGGGACATCACCAAGTCCTGCCAGAGTAAAATTCATCTGCAAGCAAGTGCTGAAAGAAAGATGAAGGCCATTTAGAGGGGAGGGGAAGGGGGAATGCAAGGGGTTGTAAAGTTAGGGTGTATAAGTTCCCACCTGGTAGCAGCGTAGTTGGTTTACTAGCGACAGAACACTCCTTGGTAGATACTTTAATGACAAATAGCACTTGGAAGGGCTGTAAACACAGATAAATGAGCCTTTTTGAGGCCATTTTGGATTAAATTTAGTATTCTCCGTTGTCTTGCGCCAGTATGACCCAACATATAAGGGTCCCGGTAGTAAAATTGGGTTCGTTCTCGTCGCACAATCGAGAATTCCAGGTTCGAATCCTGGGCTGGACAAATAGTTGGAAACATTTCCTTTCACCCAATGCCTCTGTTCACCTAGCGGTAAGTAGGTACTTAGGAGTCAGCTTGTTATGGGGCTGCATCCTGGGTGGGGTCAATAATTCGACCTTGAGGGGAGGACCTCGATATAAGCCTAAAGTGTATGAGTTAGGAGTACAGTATGAGTATGAGAAGTCCCTCTGACTTCCTGTCCCCCGACACAAGGAATTATTATTATGAATTATATACATTTTGATAAAGATTCCTGCTGCCCCAGCAGGAATATTACCGGGTATGACTGCACATAGCCCTGTCATCCATGGAAACAGAAGGACCTTACCTAAGAGAAGAACCAAGAGTCCAGTATAATAATAATTAATTTGCTTTGTTGGGGGACATAATAATTTTTGTTTTGTTTATATATATATATATATATATATATATATATATACTGTATATATATATATATATATATATATATATATATATATATATATATATATATATATATATATATATATATATATATATATATATATATGTGTTATTATTTTATTTATTTCACACAATTAGCACATTCTGTTAATTGAAATTTAATTTCAGATTTCATTACAAAGGAATAAAGCTATTCGCAAATAAAGGTGAAGGGTCTATCTCCCTGACCACCAGTGTTACATTCCTGAATTGTCCAAGAGCACCAAAACTATCAAGGTAAAAACTTTTGGTTTGTTAAAATTATATTTGTTAAACTGACATTATATGCAGTATTGCCAGCTACCTTGTATGCTTGAAAACACTTGTGTAGGAGGGCTGGGCTGGGGCTCTGGTGCAGTATCCAGAACATTCAGCACCTGCCAAGCTCTCCTAGGGAGTCAAATGCATGTACAGTATACTGTATAATATAATATGGGAAAACAACTATTTGAAAAATTAGAGAATGTTGAACACATTTTCAGTTCAATTTGCCTTCATCAGTGCAAGATAGAGAGTAAAATACTCTCAGCCAAAAACGCATTCAGTATTCTCTAATGTTTGAAATGTGATTTTTTCACATACAGTACTAGGATCAGTGTTTTTGTGATCGTTCTTGCATATATATAATATAATATAATATATAGCTTCTAGTTACTGAGACATAAACACCATGTATATTGAATTACTGGCAGGGTATCATCTCAAAACTAGGAGCCTGAGTATCCTTGCTATTACCAGAAGTGACCAACCACACAGGCTACACATCCTGCTTCATTATTTTGGTCTCAATACTTTACCTTTGTGTTCATCCATTATAGACATACATCCTTTATCCTCATCCTTTACTCTCCTCTCTATACTCATTTCTACTTCTTGGTCTAAAATAAATAAAATAAAAAGTGCTGAGTGCAGAGATATTAGCATTGGTTAATACACACCTTAAAACAGAGTGGTAGATGGCTGGAACAAGTGAGGTGGTGGAGGCCAAAACCGTCAGTAGTTTCAAAGCTTTATGTGACAAAGAGTACTGGGAAGACAGGACACCATGAGCATAGCTCTCATCCTGTAACTACACTTAGGTATTTACACTTGGGTAATCTTATATTTTCCCTATTCCCTTATCTTTGTGAAAACCCACTTACCACCATCCACTCGAGAGCAGCTGTCTCCACAACTTTCCTTTTATATATATATATATATATATATATATATATATAATATATATATATATATATATATATATATAAATATTCCACTGTAAATTTAATATTTTTTTATATTCCATTTATTACTATCTGTACTTTTTTTCAAGGTTTTGGGAAGCTATGCAGGATCACTGGTGCTCAGGAGGAATCTGCTGGCATGAAATTCTACAGCCATGGACCCATGGTAACACTGAGGGTGGTAGTCCGACAGCCAGAGATTACCATATCACTTACATCATGAATTTGGTTGCAAACTCTGCCATGATTCTGTTTGTCATTCTTCCATTGATTGTTCTTGCACTGCTTCACACCCATCAACTGAAGCTATGATTCCTTATCATTTTAAGTACTTGTGTTGGCTATGTTCATTTTAAATAAAGTTGCAGATACGATTCCTGCAACAGAGCAAAGATGTTTGGGCACATTTCCTTTCACTTCATGCTCCTTTTTCCACCTAGCACTAAATTAGTACGCAAGAGTTATGCAACTGTTGAGGGTTATATCCTAGTCAATATTATATATTTATATTATATATTTATACACACACACACACACACATCCATTCTAATTATCTAATTAGGTAATTACACACACAGGCAGTGGAACATCAGGTAGTGAACATCCTTTTCAAATTTTTCGGGTTACGAACTCAATTTCCTCGGACGAGCGCTTGGTTCCTGGTGGTATAGTATATTGTATTTGGGAGGACAACAGGATGGATGATGAAGGGGATGGATAAATGATGGGGGGGACTGGATGAATGGATTATAGGGAAAACTGGATGGATGGATGATGAGGGGGTAACTAACTGGAAGGATGGTTGGTTGGGGCTAACTAACTGGATGGATGGGTGGGTGGGGATAACTAACTGGATGGATGGGTGGGTGGGGATAACTAACTGGATGGATGGGTGGGTGGGGATAACTAACTGGATGGATGGGTGGGTGGGGTTAACTAACTGGATGGATGGGTGGGTGGGGATAACTAACTGGATGGATGGGTGGGTGGGGTTAACTAACTGGATGGATGGGTGGGTGGGGTTAACTAACTGGATGGATGGGTGGGTGGGGTTAACTAACTGGATGGATGAATGGGGGGAGAGGGGGATAACTAACTGATTTTCCCAGAAGACCTGCGTTGAGAGTAATGAACGCCAATTTCTGGGTAAGTTCCAGTAGTTCCCTGATCCCCTCCCTCTCTTCCTGGTTGTCAGGAAAAAGGGGGAAACGCTTGGCTAAATCTGCCTAGAACTGAGGGTGGAGATGCCAAGTGACCATGAGCTGCCTCCTCCACTCCCCAAATGAGTAGGGGAGGTGGGGCGAATGAGCTTCCATTAGTTCCAATAGATTTCAATCATCAGTTTACTAACTGGGGAACTCTTTTGGCGATTTTAGAGGGTGCGGTCACTACTGCAGGCAGCAGTGGTTTGTTCAGACTCGCTGCCTTCCTGGTTGCCTTCCCCAGTCGTGGTATACATAAATAAATGTCACTGCCCTTTCCCTCTGTGAGGGGCCTGGTACTGGTCCCCAGTAAATCTATTGAACTTCGCAGCTGATGTAACCTAGTAAATGGTACCATATCAGTATATGATAGCTTCAGGGAGCCACCGGGGTTCGCCTAGAAATTTGGGATTTCATTACATTCAAAGTTGATTTTTTATATTTTCGTAATTTTGCATATGGCTGGCAGCTGTCTGGATTAATTGTTCTTTCAAATGGTTAAAAAGTAAATACAATATTCTTGTAAATAAATTGATACTGTTGATAGTACTATTACCAAGATAATTTAGTGAAAGGTCAAAGCAAAATCTGTCAAATTACATTTTGCACTATATTGTATATCATATTTATAAATTTCAGGAACTAAACATAAATATTTCTACATACTAACTTACTTCGTACTTAATTTCAACCTTACAGCAACTCTACATATAACAGTAAACTACACATATTTGAAGGAAATGTAACAAACTTAAGTGTCCACTTGAGTTTAGCTTACATCAGAATTGAAGAAAAAGAAATCGAGAAATTACCAAGTGCAATAGTGTTCATGGAGTCACCGCACCAACTTGTTGAGGTCGACATGTACGTGTAGATATGACTACATCTACACGTACATCTACATCCCAACACTAAGTGTGGCCAGGAAATTACTTGATTTTGTTTCAGTGAGCATGATGACTTAGACAAGTCTAATTCAAACATTAAAGTTTCTTGACATTCAAGAATGTTTAGAAATGTCAAGTTATTCAGTGTATGTAGATCTTGTGTTGATTCTTCTCATAATTGTTGCATTAATTTGTTTGAACCCCAATTAGTAGCAAGTTTGAATTCTTAATAGTTAAATATACTATCTTAATGCAAATTTCTACTTTATTAAAATTTTCTTTTAATACATTTTCATCAAGGAGCATCTGGAGTACTTGTGCCGTTTTGGACTGCCGTTGTCATCTAGGGCCACTGTTGTAAGTACTCACCTTTTTCAATTCAATCATCTATGGTGTTGACATACCTGTAAAAGATTAAAGAATACAATTAACATTATTAGTACAGTCTGCTCACAACTGATAGAACCCAAGCGTGGTTCCTGGGTTAGGCATGCCATCTGGTTAAGTTTCTTTACACCTGATGCCCTTGTTTATTTACTGGGTGCTAGGCAGCTCTTGTAGGTTGCATTTTGAATTAAGTTAATCACTGACCAAGGAAGACCTATATTACCACTGACAATGGAAACTTATTCATGTTAGAAAGGCAATTTTCTGTGGAGAGCCCCTTCGGCTTCCCAGAGCTATACCGGGCTGATGTGCATGTATTAGACCGTAGCAACAGTCATCGATGGAATTCAAGGCCTACCGAGGGCCAGCGCCAGAACCTGGCCCCCCTCAGAGAGGCACGAGGAGCAATGGCCTATAGACACTTTCGTGTGGTTGGAAGCAGTCTATATCTGCCATCTATCAGGTGAAGCACCTAGAAAGGTAGGAATCCCAAAACAAAATATAGCTGGTTTGTTGCTGCTTACCGAAATCCAAACGAGCAAGCAGAACTCCCCAATCAGAAAACAAGCATGATGTCACTACGGCTGCTGCGCCACTGTCGGTGCAACTTCCCCCTCCCTGGGAGGGGGAAAGTGGGGGGGGGGAGGTCCCAGACCTCCAGCACTGGCTACCCAAACTCAGTTCTAAGGTTGTTGTGTTGGGTGGCGGTCGAGGGTCGGGTCTGGGAGCTTCATGCTCTCCTCCGAGGCAGGGGGAGTTCTTTGGGTCCTGGTGGTCGGTTTGTTCGTTTGCAGCAGTCTCCTTTTCTGGCGAAGAATGGAACTGCTGCTTTCTGAAGGTGTCCATGGGTTGCTGATGCTTGGTTGGTTTGGCCGGGGGTGCATTGTGTCAGGTTGCAGCTCTTGGCTGTTACTTGTGCACCATGGCCTCCGTGGCAGGGGACGCACTTTGGGTTGACCTGGTTTCCCTTCTTCCCTGTTCCAGCGTGTGGGTCTCTCAAGTCGTCCGCAAGATTATTTGGTCCAGCCAGCCTGCGGTCTATCCTCGTGCCCACAACGATCTGTGCCAACATTCGGGCACGGGGCTTTTGGAGGCCGAACAGGGTCTAGGCCATACTGTACCTTCTTACTGTTCCTGGCCCTTCTCGGGCGTGTGTAGCCTTGGGTTGCAGATTGCAGCCAGTTGTCTTGACTGAGTTGAGGAGCAAGTGGCAGCCGTCTCCTAGGTAAGTCCTTCTTTTACTTTATCTTTGGCTAGGTAACTCCAGGGAGCCCAAGGGGCTTTCCACAGAAAACCAGCATTGAATGTAATGAAATGCCATTTTCTGGGTGAGACCCAGAGCTCCCTGGCATCCCTCCCTCCAGTCGAAGGGTTTTCGCATTTTTGATATTCAGCCACTGAACTGGGGTTGAGTAGCCGGCACGGGAGGTCTGGAACCCCCTCCAGGGGAGGGGGAAGTTGCATAGACTGTGGTGACATCATGCTTGTTTTCTGATTTGGGAGTTCTGCTTGCTCATTCGACTTTTGGTTAGCAATTTTTCACCAGCTGTAGTTTGTTTTGGGATTCCTATCTTTCTAGGTGCCTGACCTAGTAGATGGTGATAGACGGCAGATCTAGACTGCTTCCAACTACACGGAGGTGTCTATAGGCCATTGCTCCTCATGCCTCTTTGAGGGGGCCAGGTCTGGAGATCAAATTTAGAACCGATACACTATAAAAATTTAAATTTACATTAAGGTAGACCTTATCACATGAGAAGATAAAAATTGTAATGTGAAAAACTGTACATACATGACTTGATAGTCTCCATGCTCTCTGTGACACCTTCAGGAATCGTCGTAGTCCTCGCGACACCTTGAGAAATCGCTGAAGACTTCACAACTGGCCACTTGAACCACTTATACATTCAAGGGTCATAAACTTGTTCATTATGTATTATGAAGTTATTCTTCTTGATAAATTAAGTAGATAGTAGGGATAGTGAACAGAGAAGCAACAAATAGTAGTGCAGGAAGGGGTAGGGTGCTGTGGTTGTAGTAGTAGAGGGTAAGGATAGCTGGCGGGGGTTAGGGTAGGAGTGAGGAGTGGACAGCAGGGCATGTGGTAGAGGCTGGGGATAGGGGTAGACAGTGGAGGTTGCAGTAATGGTTGGAAGCAAGGGTTGTGGTAGGAGCAGGGGTAGATGGCAGGAGCAAGGGGTAGAAACAGAGGTAGATGGAAGGAGCAGGGATGATAGATGGTTGGTGTTGTGGTAGCAGCAGAGGTAGATGGCAAGGGTTGTAGCAGGAGCAGAGGTACATGGCAGGAGCAAGGGGTAGAAGCAGAGATAGATGGAAGGAGCAAGGGTAGAAGCAGAGGTACATGGCAGGAGCAAGGGTAGAAGCAGAGGTAGATGGAAGAAGCAGGCAGTAGATGGTAGGGGTTGTGGTAGGAGCAGGGGTTGTTGTAGTAGGGGTTGTGTGGTAGTAAGGGTAGATGGCAGGGTTGTGGTAGGAGCAGGGTAAGATGGCAGGGGCTGTGGCAGGAGCAGGAGGTAGATGGCAGGGGCTGTGGCAGGAGCAGGGTTAGATAGCAGGAGTTGTAACCGTTTGAAAGCACAACAACATAACCCACTTGGCATACCCAAGAGCTGCTCCCCAGTAAGTGCAGTTGAATATGATGAAGATAGCAGGGATCAAGACCCTGCTCTTCTCCATGAGTCTCATGTTGACATCCTGGTTGGTGGTCCAGTCTATCCTCCGCACAGCGCGTCCATACACAGGTATGCGTCGCGCCGCCTCACTCTCTACACCGTCAGTGACTGCTGCTTCTGGGCCTCCGCCGCTCACACAACTTCTCGTTCGGGATTTGGAACGACAAATCTCTAGGCTCTTTACTTCATTTGAATGCCATTTGATTTAGCTTTTGGTGTTGAATCTTTATCAGATAACTCATTTGTCAGTTTGTTTTCTTCAGTAAATTTTTGCACTATTTTGCAGTAGCTCGTGTACATTTTTCTCTGAAAATACATAAACAGTAAGAATTTATGTTCTTTTTTTTAATATATTGTCATATATTGCTGAGAGGGGGTGAGATGGTGCCATGCAGGAGCAATGCCATCCCACTCCTCTTAGGGCTCATTTCTAGGTCTAATATATTTCCTACATTGTCCTGTGCTCCATTATTATTTTTTCATGTTGCAAGGGCTCTAAATGGTGTTCCAAGCATTTTAAGGAAGTGTTGCAAGAGGTGTGCAAGTATTCTAAATAGGTGTTCTTGCCTCCTCAAGAGGTGTTCTCACGCTATCTTCACAATATGAACCTGTCAAAGTTTACACACACTAACAACTTGTCAGACTGTCACAGCTGACAGAAAAGGTTATCTAGCATTATTTAAGAGTATAATTATAGGGGAGAACTGCAGCAGGCTTATTGGCCTATGTGAGGCAGCTCCTATTTATACCCACCCAAATTCACATATATACAGTACTGTATATATATATCTCTAAACTAATGTTGAAACAATCATGTGCTTGTACATCTATTATGTTGCTTGGTAACGTATTCCTTAAATAACAACTATATTTTCAAGCCAGTATTTACCCAGGTCTTTTCTGAATCTAAAATTGTCCAATGTTTATGCACTGGTTCGTGTCCTGTTTTGTCTCAATATATTTAGCACCTATTATCCTCATTCTTAAACCCTTTTATTAATTGTATACATCGGGCAAGTTCATCCTTACTTATAAGATTTCTAATACCACTCAAAGGCATTATAATTTTGTCCTTTAAAGTATCATACTTAATAGTAAACATTAGTCCCATACCTAAGCTTAGAACATAAAGTCTTACGAGAGAAGAATGAATGTATAAATTTCTAATAATATTTCACTTACAAAATATTGAACAACTCTGCTGTTATCATCAAACATTTTCTGGTGGTAAAAGTCCATGAGAGTCTGCAAGAGTACAATAATGAA
>WNGS01169498.1:48677367-48692137 GCA_020271785.1 Procambarus virginalis
GGCCACTCCAAGCAACAGCCTAGTGGACCAAACTCTCGACATCAACCAGGTATCAACCAGAAAAATTGTAGGTATCTTAAAGCACATAGGTAGCTCAAAATGATTGCAATGACAGCTTGAATGGTAGTTTAACAAAACTTAACAGGCACAATACAGCATATTGTTTGGAAAGCACACAGCACATGTACAGTAGTCTATAATGGTTGCCTATATGAATGTGTGTGTAATCTGGAGACCTCCAGTATGTATAATATACATTTATCATTCATTCATTATAATAATTTGCAAATGGTAATATTAACAAATGAGCCCAATATTATCTTAATGTTGTCTATTGTCTTTTACTTACACAGCCGACAATTGAAAATGATCTTCAGAATTATCTGTAAGCCTCCAGTATGGTTCATGGTGTGCAGAAGTACAAGAGTTCGTGCAGGGATACTGTTAGTCTTCTAGATTCTTTTGGTTTATAAGATAAAGCAAAGATAAGAAGAGATCTTATGAAGGTTTACAGGTAAACTTGCATAATAGGCTTGTAGACTGGATGTTATTACTCTTAAAATCTTTGTTATCTTATTTTGCAGCTGATGATACTAAACATATTGTATGCTTACGAACAACAATGTCCTTTTTTGTTTAAGTGGAATTGTAATGGAGATCCTAACCTCTTGCAGTGTGAGTATTGATTTTTGTAAATTATCTAGTCGTTTGACATCAGGTATTTGTTTGATAGGATGCATTTATTTTGTTTATATTATACATTGAAGTCCTGGAACACAACTTCGGTTAACATTATAAATCTTCAATAAATTATCCAAGAACTGTGGTTTTAATTTACCGTTACTTAATGGGTTTTCTTTTAGGAATACAGTACTCTGTATGGATTCATTATTAACAAATGTTTACAAAATCAGTGACTTATGAAGGCTTTCTGGTATCCAACAGGTTGATTTATATAATAACTCTGGACAGTCCAGTTGTGCTCGGTTACCCCTGTCAGTGCAGCTTGGAACATATTGTGGTCATCCAAGCCAAATTGATTAGACATTTACTTATGCTTATGACCACGAAAAATTATAATTTTATGTAGAAAACACATCACAATACTATACAGGTTCATTTAATACAGTACTGTAAACTAAATGCATCAGAATGTTGTATTAGTAATACAGTACTGTACTGGTATTAAATACATATGGCTACTCTCTTAGGCTCCAGGTGCTTCTCCATATATGAATTTGAAATAATGTGCTTACCTATCGGTGCCTATCAATGTTTTGACAACTATGGTAACATTGAGAGAGATGGTTTTAGGGTCAAGGGTTACAAGAAGGCAGAAAACTAAAAGGCTTCAAATCCAGCTCTCTTGACAGCCCTTTAGAAAGAATGGTACAGTATTGTAATTGCTTCAAACCATTTCTCTTAATTTTTAAAACTATAATTTGTAAAAAAGCCAGTGTTTGGAGTACTGACGTTCACTCTTATCTGCTTGAACTTTATAAATCTTTTGGAGTTCAATGATCAGTCTATTTACAAGTAAAAAGTCCCAGGTTTGATTTCTGCAGCAGGACACACATTTGATTACATTTCCTTTTACAATGTACAAACTTTCAATTTCAGTGTTATTTGAATGAACGTTCAAAATACTGAACAATTTGGAGGATGCTGATCCAGACAGCTTCTTCAAAAGGTCAAATGTAATGCAAACAAGGAGCAACTGTTGCAATCTTAACAAGCCACACTGTAGAACTGAAAACAGGAGATGCCTTTTCATCCACAGGGTTATAACCCCATGGAACTGCCTACCTGCCAAAACTCTGAACTTTAAAGCAAAAATTTAAAATTTACAAGTTATAGCCGCTTCATTAACAGGGTCTGCAGAAAATATTTATTTGTTCTACTAATAAATAATTAGGCCCCCATGTTGTTGGTGTCTTTTTCCCTCCATGAGCAGAAATTAATAATTTTGCTGTAATTTGTGTCTAGCTTCAGACACGAGCGTGTTAGTTAGGTTTTAAAGAGTTGAGAGCAATTAAGGATGATAAAGAATCACTTACAATTAATGTATCAAGTTTGGAGACTTTTACACATTTCAGTGCAAAAATGCAAGACAAATAGTTCTGTCTGAAGGATAGAGTTAAAGTAAGTTATGTGGGGGAAGGGAACTATCAGGAGAAAGCACCAAGCTATCTAACATGCAGGCGATGAGTCACAATAACGAGGCTGAAGTATGTTGACCAGACCACACACTAGAGTTAGTTTAGTTCATTTATTATGCACCCCATACCCACCACACACTAGAAGGTGAAGGGACGACGACGTTTCGGTCCGTCCTGGACCATTCTCAAGTCCACCATTCACAATCGACTTAAGAATGGTCCAGGACGGACCGAAATGTCGTCGTCCCTTCATTTTCTAGTGTGTGGATTGATCAACGAGCTATGTAACATATTCAAAGGTTTAAGTAAGGGTGCCGAGTGCTGTCTGGGGCCAGAGGATGATATTGTTCTAATAGCAGCTTTGTGTTGAGGAATTAGAGGACGTAGTCGATTTTTGGGTAAATCTTTAGGTAACTAGCGCGCGTAGCGTTTTGGGCAAGTCCTTAATCCTATCTTCCCCGGAATACGACTCGCCAAATCGTTTAACAACCAGGTACCTATTTTACTGGTGGGTAAACAGAGGCTACAGTTAAAGATTGGCATCCAGTAAATCTTCCCCGGCTAGGATACGAACCCAGGATAAAGTGCTTGCGGAACGCCGGGCGAGTGTCTTACCAACTACGCCACGGGGAAGATGCATAAGGCGTTTAGCTTGTCCTCAAGAATAAGTTTAGGATGATCTCTAATTGGCTTCTTGGGTGGAAATGGAGGGATTGAAATTGGAAGGGGTGTAATCTGCCACGGTACATGAGTGGACGGATCCTTTTATGGATGTTGTCAACATACGGTGCTGCAAATTGTTCATAAGGACACTGACAGTAAACCAAGTTCATGCAACGTGTCATACAATAGAGCTAAATCCAATAGAAACTGTATTTTCACATTAATTATTAATTAATTACATATGAAACGCTATGCGTATTTGTGGTTTTAGGAACTGTATGTACTAGCTCTACCTATAAATCCAACAGTATGTTTAACTCTGCATCTATGTATGTACTTTTCCTGAATAAATTATTATTATTATTATTATTATTATTATTATTATTATTATTATTATTATTATTATTATTATTATATAGTTAACGAGTGTTGATGATGTTGTCTTTATATAGTAACTCCTTATAAAATGAAATATTGTAAACAAACCCCAGCCCCACACTGGCAGGACGCTGCCTTCTAATACCCAACATACTGTAGCGCCAGACTGTCAGCCTGTAGTAATTAAAAAAAGTCTACGTAGAGGAGTTAATGACCACCAGATGACCAGGGCTCAGGTGACATGACCTTGCTTCTGCTAAGCTCATAATTGTATATGAGGGGCAGGAGGTCTCTCATTACATATAAGATATAAAGAAGTGAAAGCATTGACTGATTATTAGGGGCTCACCATAGCCCGTGCTACACATTCTGAGTAGCTAAATCTGAAACATCAACAAACATTGGCTGATTATCTCCAGTCAACCACCATTTGGTCACCATTTGGTCCGGGAGACATCTCCCGTCACGCAGGGTGCAGTTGTGCCTTCACAGACCTCCAGTATCATCTTTTGATACTGGTAATGGCTCAAAAGGGCCACCACTTGCGGGGTATTCATGCCCGTGCCACCTCTTGGGTGGCTTAATCTTCATCAATCAATCCAATCAACCAAAAGAGGAGGTTAGCTGGACAAGGTGTCGATCCTCGGGTAATCGTCACCACTAAATCAACAATAATAACGTTTCTATCAGTCTGAATTGATTAATAATAATTGAATTATTATCAGTGTCAACAATGCAATAGCAGCAACTGTTATTATTGTTACTATTATTCACCTGGCGCAATTTATCATTGATTATTAGACTAATCTTTAGGCTGATTGTCTTGTGAAGCTCATTGTTCACGGACGACAGAGAAGAAATACTTGTAACAAGTGTTTAGGTGAAGAGACGTACAATGGGTCTGGCAGTTTCACCATTTATGGGTTATTTCATCATCATCTCAGCTGGTAAGTTAATTAATAATAATTCATTGTGTTGGGGGACAGGCAGCCAGAGTGTATTCATTCACGTAAGGCTTATATCGAGGTCCCTTCCTTCCCCCAAGGCAGAATTGCTGTTTCCCGATGACGACAGCTCAAGGTGAACTATTACTGTACTGTTGTTGTACCACCTGGGGTCCCCTCCACAGTACCTACTTAATGTTAGGTGAACAGTAGCATTAGGTGAAAGGAAACACACCCAACTATTTAAATTTAAATTAAATTAAATATTTTATTCAGGAAGAGTACATACATAGTTGATTTACAAACACAATGTTGGATTTATATATAGAGCTAGTACATACAATACCTAAAGCCACTAATATGCATTGCTTTTCGGGCAAGGTGTGGGGGGGGGACACTTAGACTAAAATTTAATAGTAATTGGGATTAAGGTATAAATTGTGTTGATAAAGGAATAAAAAACAAAAAAGGGGCAACATGGCAGAAATCAGCAATTGTACAAGTTGGTGAACAAACAGCATTGTTTAAAAATAGCAAGACATGGGTTGACATTTAGGGGGGGTAAAGCATGGAGTACTACCTAATTAACATGGAGTTAATTAGGAAATACTTCGTTTTACTCTTTAACTGGTTTAGAGAGGTACAGCCTTTGACATGACTGCTATTGATAATATTGCTGTCCCGCCCAGGATTCAAACCCGGAATTCTCGATTGTGTGTTGTTTGTAGAAGTTGTTAGGTCCCGATAGAACCAAATTGTACTACCAGGACCCTCTATTACTAATTGACATTTAATTTGACTAAGTGATGTGGGTGATAATTTTTGCACAATAGACAAAAGCTATTCACAACTATGTCATTACTAAACAAACTCTGCTCAGCCCATCCAAACCCAACCCATCTGAAATAATCTCATCACAACTGAATGCATCCTAACCTAACCGAATCTAATAGATGATAATGTTTTGTACATAATGCATGTGAAATGTGTGACAGAAGAAAAAGAGGTGATATGATCACTACATACAAAATAGTAACAGGAATTGATAAAATCGACAGGAAAGATTTCCTGAGACCTGGAACTTCAAGAACAAGAGGTCATAGATATAAACTGGCTAAACACAGATGCCGAAGAAATATAAGAAAATTCACTTTCGCAAACAGAGTGGTAGACGGTTGGAACAAGTTGGGGGAGAAGGTGGTGGAGGCCAAGACCGTCAGTAGTTTCAAAGCGTTATATGACAAAGAGTGCTTGGAAGACGGGACACCACGAGCGTAGCTCTCATCCTGTAACTACACTTAGGTAATTACACTTAGGTAATTACAGTTTGAAGTGTGTTCAAAGCGTTATATGACGGAGTACTGGGAAGACGGGACACCACGAGCGTAGCTCTCATCCTGTAACTACACTTAGGTAATTACAGTGATCAAAATTTAATTTCGAAAGTTTTTAATGCTTTTGGTGAAATAGACCTGCCAAACTTAGCCTTGGCCTGTGCATTTCAGTAGACAGTACAGAAACATTTATCGATTTTCATAGATCAATAGATATATACCAAGTTAAATACTGTACATGACTATGCAACATTTTCATTCTTAAGCTTATGTAGTAATGTACAACTGGTATGCATGTTCAGAAAGGGTCAGATGTCATTCAACATCATCACTACTCATTAAACAAAATTATCTTGATTTAACCTAATCAATCCTATCCTATCCTATCCAAACCTAATCTTAATGACAATATAAGAAATTTTTGTTCTTTATCTGTATTCTCTGAGAGGTGTGTAACATCATTGTAACATCATCTGCTTGCTTCTGTGACCTTGGATGTTACTGAGTAAATGAGTGATCTTTCTTGGGACTATTTTGAGAATTGTATGAATAATGAAACTGAAACTCAGGAGACTTATAACATTTCAGGTAGGTCCTTAATCTAACATATTTGGATATCTGGCAACCAACCCACGAAGTGGCTTCGGGGGTTGCCCCTTCTTATTCGGGTTCGGAGGTGGTTGAGCCCATTTTTCCTGCCAAGGCTTTCAGTATATCCCAGCCGCCTTCCTTCTCATAAGCTTTTCCCATGGTCTCTGCTTTGTCTTCTGGGGTGGTGGGCATGGAAGAGGGCTCAGCCCTGGAGCCACTGCTGGGGGTCCCAGGCTAGGGGGAAGGGAGTCCGCTTGGAGTGCTTGGGCTTCATTTGACCCAGCTTGGGCCCTTGTGCCTTCTGGGCAGGGATTGTTGCTGCAGGGGAGGGGTTTTTCCTACCCTCTGTCCCTGTAATAGTTTGAGTTATCTTGAGGTTATCTTGAGATGATTATCGGGGCTTAGTGTCCCTGCGGCCTGGTCCTCGACTAGGCATCCACCCCCAGGAAGCTGCCCGGATTAAAGGCATAATTATATATTTATCATCTTCATTACAAATGTCCAGAGCCATTAGTCAGCTTCTTGCAGGTTGTCGATGATTAATTCTCTTACCTTTAGGTGTACTTTCACCAGCAAAGCAACGCTTTCACATTTTTTATTTTTTCTCTCTCGTCTCTAAATTGAGTAGCCCCTTGGAAATATGACATTTAAAATATTATCCTCAAGTTTTATCTCTGTTAGTGGGACAGTTTCTGGCATCTTGAGCTGTATTATATCGTTTAGCTCCAGTGTTTATGCTTATATGTTAAAGTGTATTCTTTTGTAAATTTTAACATGCTATGGTATTTTAGTACATGGGGAGTATATTGCTGTCAACTGGACTGAAGTAGGATCTAGAAGGTCAACCACTGGGTCTCATTTGGAAGACCCAGCAGTGAAGCCCCTTGCTCCTTGCCCATGTGACCTGACTTCAAACTTCTGTGATCCTCATTGTTGCTGTGATAAGGTAAGTAACATGTTGTGTATTTTATTATATGTAGTATGATTTAACATTGTGAGATTGCTGTACTGTACTTAAAATAAGATTGTTTTTTTATCTCTTTTTCTGGGCTGTGGGGGGAGTCAGCCTGGGGCACTTAAGCCTGTTCGATCCTGCCTGGGCCTTGGTCCCCTCTGTGGGGTTTGCTGTTGCATGGTTCGGGATTTTTGTATTGCCCTTCCCTGTATGAATTTGATATGGGTTTAGCTCCTCCCAGGGTTTGTTTCCGGGTTCCTATGGGTTCAGTGGTTTCGTCCTTCAGGAGGTTTTCCACCTCTCAGATTTTCCCTGCGGAGGTTTGGGAGGCCCTTGGTGCATACCTCCTGCGAGATCTGTCCTTTGTCTCTGTGATAGAGCTGGTCTCTTTTGAGTTTGGTTCCTCTTCTCCATATTGGGTGCATTATGAGGTTCCTGCATCTTCCTGGTGTACAGACTGCCTTTTCATTTTGCTTGGGGCATGGCACGGGTTCTGTCATACCTGCACGCTGGATTGGCTGAGCTTACTATGGTATTCAGGTTTACTTGGGGGGGGGGGGGAGCAGTTTTGAGCACCTCAATGCGTGCCTCTATGTCCCTGTGCTTCCTCGTGAGTTTGGCTTGCTCTAGTTGCACACCCAGGTCCCTTCCCTTTTGGTTGCATTAGTTGCGCAGGATCTTTATGCTTGCCTTGATCTGGCGATCTGTGATCTGGCCTTGGTCCTGTGCTTCTTTCCCCTTCTGGAGCTGTCCTTGGACTGACTTGTGGAGGATGTGGAGGCATTGAGTGCCGGGCTGTCGTCTGGGGCGTTGGTCTTGGCAGCGTTGCTGAAACTGTATGCACCCATCCTTAGAGAGGCAGTGTCTCTGTTTTTTTGCCTCTCGCCTCGCGTGTTGGCAGGCCGTCCTTGCTCTCTCTCTTGATTCTGCTTGAACCCCTGGCTCTTAAGTTGTAGTCTGTTTTCTGTCTGTTGTTGTTCTCGGACACAGTTGTTTCTCAGTTTTTGCAGGCGTCTTCTGCTAGTTGCCGTCCTCTTTCTGATTTGTTGGTGATCCGGGGTGGGCATTCTCGTGCTTCAAGGAAAAGTCGTGCCAGCGCTCGGCTTCTGTAGGTTGAGGTGGGCCCTTGGTGCCAGCTTCTTGCTGGTGCCTTCTCCGGAGTCGTCTTCGACTGGTCGGCGTGGTGGTCACTCTGCACATATGTCAGCTTCTCAGAAGAGGTGCTGGCCCTTTCAGGGGTCGCCCCATTGATGGGGGGATGGGAGGGAGGCTGGCTCTGTTCGCCCACACTTGATCCCACGATTTGTGGGCATTTGGGATCGTGCCCTCAGGCCTGTGGTGGCGATGGGCAGCTCCTCTCCCTCTTGGAGGATCAGGGCTGGCGGGGCAGGCTTCTTCCCCTTCTCCCCGTCGGCTCATCTTGATGTGGGTTTGCTTGGGCGTGGTCGAAACGACTTTGGTCCCTCAAGTGGGTTTCTTGCTTGTTTCCAGTGCCGAAACGGGACTGTGCGGATCTTCGGTTCATTCTGGACTTGCCCCGTCCGAATCGCTGGATTACTTTCCCCTTTTTTTGGCTGACCACTCTGTCGCAGGTCGAGCTTCTCTTGGAGTTGGGTTCTTGGATGGTGTCTCTGGATCTCTGGGATGCGTATTGGCATGCCTCCATTCATCCGGGTTTCAGAGACTGGTTGGGTTCTGTGGTGGGGTGGCAAGCTTACCACTTTCGTTGTCCTCCCTTTGAACTGAATCTGGCACCTCGCGTTTTCACGCATCTTACACTGCTAGGTGTTCTGATTTTGGCCTACCCCAACGACTGGTTGGTGTGAACTCCCAGGCAATTAATGGTTAATGATGATGATTATGGGTTAATGATGATGATTATGATAAAATAGAGTATCATCCTGAATGTTATTTGGAATATGATGACACTAGCCAGACCATTTCAGTGTTGAAGTTATTCAAATATCAGATATTCTAGGTATCAACTAGATATCAGGAAAATATCTAGTTTATAAAATGTGTTCCTTTTGTGATGCAGATAACAAGGATTTTTTTTTTATCTTTCCAGGACTGCTCTTTGTGTGACAAAAACTCTTTCACGTGTTTGGAAGGCTTGAATGGTGGTCATTCAACGGATAAGATTTTAGATAATAACTGTAAATACCAAGGACCTTACTCACCTGAATGGCATAACTTCTTATGCTTTGTGACTGAGAATAATCCTTACCTGGGGCTTTTTTACAAGCCTGAACCTTCACTTCAGGATTTTCAAAAATATCTATCACGAGTTAAGAGTGATGCATATAGCTACAGACACACTACTGCTCACCCTCAAGATCAAGAACGTTTCCCATATTATGTATTGGGTTCAAGTGTGGAAACTGCAATCCTAACAAATTTTACTATATTTAAAAACATTCTGTCATTGCCACAGCAAGTATTGAATGGGTTGTGTGTTAAAACAATTCCTATTCATTTCCTAGAAGATTTTGCACATGTGTGTTCCTTGGCTTTATCTCCTGAGGTATGCAAAACAGAGCCTCTCTTAAGTGCAGCTACATTCCTTCATAAAGCTGATGGAATTATCCGAGATCCTTATGTAGGTCATCTACATGTTATTGGTAACCTTGCTGCCCTTCAGATGGCTGATGTCTTTGTCGAGTATGAATGCCTGTGGGACACTAACAATTTCATTAAAGTACAGGGCTTGAATAAGTTTGTAAATAAAGGTTCGTCTCAGTTTTGGACAGAACATTATAATTCAGAAACATGCAGTGGAAATAATGTCCCATTTTATAATGAAACATCTCAAATGTGTGAAAATGTAGTACTTAGTGTGGAATACAATATAGGGTGGAGAGGACCATCCATTGTTGAAGTTCATGCTAAAGTTACGTTAGGGGATGTGGATGTTACATTTGAAAGACTTCTTGGAAAATATTTGAGTGAAATTGATAGGGAGTCATTGCTTTACAAAAACACAGTGAGTAAACTTGAAAATGCACTTTCAAAAAGAAGAAAGTTTATCACTCCATCAAGAATTCTTAAACTCTCTCTCCTTCAACATTTTTCAGCAAGTTTTTATCATATGGGGTCTTCAAGCACTTCAAATGAAACAACCGAACTCTTCCGTAAATTAGATAGTAATCAAATAAATATTACGGATGATTTCGAATATGAGTCAAGAATTTCCGAGAGGTCTGGCAATCCTGGATATGAAGTTGGCAAGCCTGTCATAGGAGGTTATGCTATGTAAGTTTTCATTGATTATTATTGTTTCATTTATTCTTAGAACCAGTTAAAAATGTGTGTTTATCAAAACTTTCTAGCTTTTCTAGGAGGAGTTTCTTCTCTATCTCAGTGAGCTTCCCACTGGAGTCCTCCTAAACCAGCTACAGTACTACATCAGGCTCTATTGATTCATGAGTGTCTTCTGGAGAATAGTGCCATTATCTGGCACCCTCAGAGGCAAGAGGTACTGTTGGTACTATGCCACCACAGTTACAATGGATAAAAGTTCCATAAAGGTAGACCACAACAAAATGAGGAACTGCTTGGACAACATTGACAACCTTGATTGAAACTATGTATTTACTCATTGTCCAGGTCCAACTACTACTTAGCTCTACACCCTTGCCTCAAGATGGAAGCCCCAGCAACCTAGGAGCCCGCGGCAGCTAGCCCAGTCATTTGTGCACCTGGTGTGCTGTATGGCGCAGCTCCTGATCCTAGCAGCTCTGCGGGCATTATCTTTTCAGTTAAGAGTTGGCCATTCCTTGGGACCCTGTCCTGTGTGGGGAGCCTGTGCTTGTGTTTCGTTTTTTTACTTCACCGGTGTACTTTTTATGCTGACCTGTTGCATGCGCTTTGATTGCTTGTTAGCATTGGCTGCTGGAGTTGTGGCTAGAGTTGCTGTCTCTGGTTACTGCTGGGATTGCCTCTGCCTTCTGTTATGGTTGTCTTTCCTTGAGAAGGTTCGGGAATGGGGCAGTAACCAATGGGGTTACTGCTTCTTGTGGGGGGCCTTGTGCTGAGTACTACATGTGCTTTGGCTTCTCTGTGGGGTCTTGCAGTTGGGGCAGGCTGTAGTTAGGTTGTTTTGGGTAGTCACTGTGTGTTTGTGTGTGTGTGTTGTCATTCTGGTTTCGGGAGTGGCATACACCTTCCCTCACCAAGTTCTCCCAGATTGTAGATTGGCATGGGTTTGCATGTCACTCCTCAGTATCTTTCCTGCAGGTTTCTAACATTGCGAGGGATTAGGGATCCCCCCCAGTTTTTGTTTTGGGAGACATTGTGTGCTTCTGCGGATTGAGTCTGCTGCCAATTTTGTCTCTGTGGCTTTTCTGGGGAAAGCCCAATGTGGCTTCCTAAAGCTATAGGCCGAGATGGTTACCATCTACTATATCACATTATCTGTAGAGTTCTAGAGGCCTACCTTCTTCTAGAAGGTTCTTCTAGAAGGCCTACCTTCTTCTAGAAGGAACTTCTAGGTTCTAGAGGGACTGTAGCCAGAATCTGCCCCCTCACCAAGGTGCAGGGAGTGGTGACATTTTTGCCACTTCACTGTGGAAGACAACCACAAAGTCGTGAGTCAAAACAAACTACAGGTACTGCTGGATTCAAAAGAGACAGAAGCCTTGAAACCAGCCAAAAGAACTCCCCGATGATATAAACAAATGGCCAAATTCTCTTGGAACTTGTCATGCTGTGTACTGGTGGCCACTATGCTCTTTGGGCACCATACCAACTTAGATGTAGAGTTATGGTGAATAAAACATGTAGATTCTGTGATGGTAACGTTGATGGTGGTGCAGTCTGTAATGCCAGTCACAAAATATTTAAAAAGAAAAAAGAAAAAAAGTTAAACTGCAAAAGGTGTCTTCACAGTGTGGTAAAAAGTAGGATAAAGCAGAGGGAAAAAACATTTAAAAATACTTTACTTTAAAAATAAATTAAACAAATTACAAAAAATATCCAGGCTTGGCTTTAATACAAAATGTGCAAAACAAACAAGATGAATAATAAAATTTACGTTACGTTAAGGTGCAAAATAATATATGGTGCGGAGTACTGTGAGTCAAACTAAATAGCTCTGTTACCACACCGAGATGTGTCAACAGGTCTACCCAGCGAGAGCACACAGGAGTAATCTGAATCTTTGAGAGCTTGGTAGCCCTATATACAGTATACAGAATATCGGCCGAGCAGAGGGCGATGATGTCTTCTCTAAACTATGAACCGGCTCCTTTAACTGCTTGTTACGGAGGGCGTGGCCTCCCAGTGACCCAGGTGCGAGGTGGGGTGACGGGCCATGGTGCAGGAGGGGGACTGGTAGACTGGTGGTATTGTCTAGATGTCTGGAAGTAGTTGTTGTTGTTGTTCTTGGCTGCAGTTCTTTATTACATAGACGTGAATGAGTAGAATAGGCGATAATGGAGTAGGCCGAATCTCTTCCTAGAGATTTTACCGTGACAATACTTATATATAATGTGTGTGTATATAGTGTAATAACACCACAAACAGTATGGTTGGGGAGGAATGTTAGTGCATCTGGTCTTGAACAAGTGAGGGAGGGAGGGAGCATTAGTTGACTCCATGTGGCGACCTCTCTTATTGTCTGAACTCACCATACCAGCTTAGTTGTACAGTTATGGTGAACAAAATATATAGATACTTATATATAACATCTGTATATAGTGAAGAAAAGCAAAAACAGTATGGTGGGAGGAGTGGTGTTGGTGAGTGAGGTGTTGAGGGAGAGAAGGAGGTGGCATTGACTGGCTGGTGGGTGGTGGCCACTGGTTGCTGTTTTGACTTACCATACCAACTTGGTATGGTGGTTCGTTTGTTTGGGGCGCCTACCTTTCTGGGTGCATGACCCGGTTGATGGCAGACATAGAATACTTCATACCACATGGAGGTGTCTATAGGCTATTGCTCCTCGTGCCTCTCTGAGGGGGCCAGGTTCTGGCTCGTGGTCCTCGGTATGCCTAGAACTCCATTCGCTTGACTGATGCCAGGGTCTAATACATTCATATCAGCCCGGATAGCTCTGGGTAGTCTCCGGGTCTCATCCAGAAAATGGCGTTTAATTACATTCAACGCAAGTTTTTTGGAAGGGAATCACTGTAGCTTCCCAAGCTACACTGCAGATGCCAAACTTAGGGAACTGCACTAGGCCTCTGAGACCCACTCGAGCCTACCATGAGTCAGCATTAAAATCTGGTTCTTTCTTCAAGATGAGGGGAGCTCGAGAGTTAGAGATCAGCTCAAAAACTAGGGAAACGCCTCCAGAAATAGTAAGCTCCTCTAAAGAATTGTTTGAAGGAATTTAGTAACCCAGAGGAAGTCAAGGCAAAAAAATCTTATTCATTACATTTAATGAATTGTTTTCATGTTGCATTTTAAACATGTAATCATTAACCTTTGGGTGGCTTCAAAATAAGGTGCATGAATATGGCAAATTGTTTGGTTCCAGGTATAACATGAGTACATATGAGGACAACACTACATGCAAGAACTTTATCTCTGTTGAAGTAAGTAACACAACTGGACTCTACATCTGGAAACCAGGTATGGGAAAGTGGCAAGTCTACTACTTTATGCTTCTCAAAGTGTTTCTTCCTCACACTGCACCACCTTCATAGTGTGTTAAGCTTCACCAAGGCTATATGCCAAGGCTATAGTATCTCCCACATGCTTCACAAGGCTATATATCAAGCCTGGCCTCAAGCCAGGCTTGGGGAGTAAAAGAACTCCTAGAACCCCATCAAGCGGGTAAGGCTAGTCTCTCCCACATGCTTCACCATGGCTATAGTCTCTCCCACATGCTTCACCATGGCTATAGTCTCTCCCACATGCTTCACCAAGGCTATAGTCTCTCCCACATGCTTCACCATGGCTATAGTCTCTCCCACATGCTTCACCATGGCTATAGTCTCTCCCACATGCTACACCAAGGCTATAGTCTCTCCCACATGCTTCACCATGGCTATAGTCTCTCCCACATGCTTCACCAAGGCTATAGTCTCTCCCACATGCTTCACCAAGGCTATAGTCTCTCCCACATGCTTCACCATGGCTATAGTCTCTCCCACATGCTTCACCATGGCTATAGTCTCTCCCACATGCTTCACATGGCTATAGTCTCTCCCACATGCTTCACCAAGGCTATAGTCTCTCCCCACATGCTTCACCATGGCTATAGTCTCTCCCACATGCTTCACCATGGCTATAGTCTCTCCCACATGCTTCACCAAGGCTATAGTCTCTCCCACATGCTACACCAAGGCTATAGTCTCTCCCACATGCTTCACCATGGCTATAGTCTCCCACATGCTTCACAGGCTATAGTCTCTCCCACATGCTTCACCAAGGCTATAGTCTCTCCCACATGCTTCACCATGGCTATAGTCTCTCCCACATGCTTCACCTGGCTATAGTCTCTCCCACATGCTTCACCATGGCTATAGTCTCTCCCACATGCTTCACCAAGGCTATAGTCTCTCCCACATGCTTCCCACATGGCCTCATAGTCTCTCCCACATGCTTCACCATGGCTATAGTCCTCTCCACATTCTTCACCAAGGCTATAGTCTCTCCCACATGCTTCATCACCATGGCTATAGTCTCTCCCACATGCTTCACCATGGCTATAGTCTCTCCCACATGCTTCACCAAGGCTATAGTCTCTCCCACATGCTTCACCATGGCTATAGTCTCTCCCACATGCTTCACCAAGGCTAT
>WNGS01169498.1:48697080-48721487 GCA_020271785.1 Procambarus virginalis
ACTATAGCCTTGGTGTAGCATGTGGGAGAGACTATAGCCATGGTGTAGCATGTGGGAGAGGCAGCAGGGAGGGAAGGGGGGATGGTGAGGGCCGAGACTGCAGCTGTGAAGGTCGTCTGGTGTACACTGGCAATGTTCCGCCTCGCAGGTACCCCCAGCAACTAACTCCCGCCCTGGACACAGTCGTCACAGTCTCTAGTGTGGTAGGCAGTGCTCACACGCTTCTACTAATGTTGACTAGTACCCTGCAGTCCCTTGCAATCCTTGCAATACCACCACCACCACCACGAGGCTCTGTGCTGGCAGCCACCTCCTCACCCCCTGCACACGGTGCTACACCCCGGGTTACGCCCTCCCTTCTCTCCCTCACTAACTCCTGAAATATAAGCTACAGTATACATATGTGCTTGTCATAACCCAGTGTGGTAACCATTTATTTATTTATTTAAAGTTGGGTAAACCCGTATTTTGCCAGTGCTCCAGTTTGTGTGGCTGATTGGGAGGAAGGGTAGTTTACTGGTGATGCCGGCCCTATCCGGCCTCTGGCCAAGCTTGCCTAATAATAAGGCATTTTATTCATTAAATATACATCAGGAATAAGTGGTATATTTGTAGATATAGAGGAGGCATAATAAATAAAGTCACATTAGGCTCTGTAGCTGAACCCAATGGTCTGTATGCTTAGCAATTTACATTTTTGGTTAACTAGTTGCAGGTTTCATTGCCTCAAATGTGTGATAGTGCAGTAATTTATCAAATTATTGTAGAACATTATGGCGCATAATCATGAGATAAACGTAGAGGGCTACAGTCGGTCGTCCCTGTTTCGACAGGCTTCTTTTCTAATTGTAAAACAGTATTAATAGTATTCGGATAGGTTATCTTGAGATGATTTCTGGGTATAGTGTCCCCGCGGCCCGGTCCTCGACCAGGCCTCCACCCCCAGGAAGCAGGCCCGTGACAGCTGACTAACTCTCAGGTACCTATTTACTGATAGGTAACAGGAGCATCATTGTGAAAGAAACTGCCCATTGTTTCTCGCCGGCGCCCGGGATCGAATCCGGGACCACAGGATCACGCATCCAGTGTTCTGTCCGCTCAGCCACCGGCTCCATTAGGTTAGATTAGTAGGGCTTTAAAATCCATTTGTGAACGGTCTTTTGTGCGTAGTGATCCATATAGAAATATTCCCGTCTTGAACCAAGCTCCCTGCCATGCAGGACATATCACTTCGTACTCAAGGTGATTTGCCAACGGATTTTAAAATTTACATAACCCAACTAAAAGTATCCTAACTTAACCTAACACAGCCTAACTTTAGATGTATATATAGTTGATGCAGTCCCCCGTGGCACAGTAGTAAAGCACTCGTCCAGCGCTTTGCGAGCGATTTGGCCTGGGTTCGTATCCTGGCTGGGGAGGATTGACCGGGTGCCAATCCTTAACTGTAGCCTCTGCTCACCCAGCAGTGAATGGGTACCTGGTTATTAAACTATTTAGCGGGTCCAGTGGGTCTCTGGAAAATCAGGATCAAGGATTTGACAGAAATGCTATGCATGCTAGTGGCTGTACAGTACAAACGTACAATTTGATGTACACATATTTCTATCTTTCTATCCCGAACTCTTGAGATAGTTTGTCATCCAAGGGAGTGCAAGGTCTTGACTAGCACTAGCAAATTTGAGATATGTTATAAGGATACAGTACACTATCTTCAAGCTCATAAGGGGGCTTGGAAAAATTGTACAGATGTTTCATTGAAACTCGTTTTCTAATTGTAAAACTAGACCATAACACTGTCATTAGGTTAGGATAGTTGGATTACTAGACTAATTTAGGATGGGTTTAGTTTAGGTGGGATGGGTTAGGTAGATTTTAAAATTTGTTGGCCAACCATCTTGAATACAAAGTGACTGCATCACTTGCTAGAATAGACAAAGTTCTAGGTAGCTCATGTTGGTAGGTCTAAAGAAATCTTAGTCAGAACATCTAGTAGTACTGAATATAGTAAATCAGACATTGCAGTATGGTATTGATAATTTCTCTTGGCCTTTACAGAATGGTCATATCTAAGCTATGCTCAGATTGCTGACTTCAGGTGGCTCACAAACTTTTGCATGAGCAAAAAATGCTTAAATGTAGACTGCATTTGGTGTTAAAATGAATCTAGTAGATTTGTTAGTGTGCTCTGTGTGGTGGTAGATGCTCTTAACAGTAAGTGCATGAGGTGGATCTATGTAATAGACATATGTGTACTGGTATATTTTCTTTACCTTCCCCCCCCCCCTCCCTCACTCCCTCAACTTGCCCCCAATATGCTCTTCACTTTCTCTTATGTATTCTCTCTTATACACCCGGCCGATTTCTCTTATGTATTCTCTCTTATACACCCGGCCGATGGGTAGTTGGTCTTTGGAATCGTTGACAGGTACTCGACATGTGTGGGCAGTTTCTCGACATGTGAATTTGCCACACTGCTGGTGTTAATTATATCTTTGTACATGTCTTTGAATAGAAAAACTTTTGTAGAATTTGTTTGCCTGGATAAAATCTGAGCATGCATTTCCTAAAAATTCTAATTTGTTCAGATCTGTTACCAAAATACTTTGCATCTAAAGCACTAAACTGGGAAGCAACATGTTTAAAGTGCTCAAATGTTTTACCTGTACTATTTATAACAGAATCTAAGGACACAGTGGAATTCAACTATAAATTTCTTTCAGGCATCAAATGTTTCTTCATACTCTGTAATTTCATCATGAAATCTTTCTTTCACATTCTATGTTGTTACACATCTTCCATATTGTCTCATTTTTGAGCCAACTTGGTTGCTTCATTCTCATTGTTTGAATTGAGATTCATATTCCTATTGCATGGTTTTCCATATCTTTTTCTAAAAGCTGAATTAATTGAGAAAATGTTACCAGATCTAAGCTACTTTTCTATAACTATACAGGTAAATTAAAAATTTTATTTAGCACTTTACTCCAGAATATAAGAACAGTTCAGAAATTGTAAGTACTGTAGAGTATAGTGCCTTTCCAGTATGCCCTTTTCTTCAGTGAATTAAATATGAGTACAGTTTTTTGTCACCATCCAGAATTCTTATCAAAGCAACTACTGTACTAGTGTTGGTAAATTCTGCAAGACTGCCTCTACTGCAGAGTTTCTGGATATCCATCTAGTATGTTTCTTTAGTTATTGCAAAAGATTTGCTCTGATTGCATCGTTCTTCTTTTGGTACTGGTATTTACTCTGTGGTTTACACTGTTTTGGAGATGATGCTTCCTGCTATGACAATGCTGTGCACATGTGTAGAACTGCCTATTGAACTGTGGGGATTTCTAATGTAAGAGTTCCAGACTGTTTTTTTCAACTTTAAACACTGTTGTTTGTCTCTACTGCATTATACACTTCACAAGGGTCTCTCTCTCTCACAGGGCAGCCCCACTGCTCCTCCATGAAGCCTGTGAATGGGAAATGTTCTCGGAATCCATGGACTTAAGTATTACATAGTTACAAAAAAAAGATATATTGACTGAATTGATTGGAGGGAAGAAGAAGAAGAAGAGGGGGGGGGGAAGAGGAAGGGAGACAGAGAGCCAGGCACTGCTGTACTCACCTAGTTGTGCTTGCAGGGGTTGAGCTTTAGCTCTTTGGTCCTGCTTCTCAACCGTCAATCAACAGGTGTACAGGTTCCTGAGCCTATTGGGCTCTTATCATATCTACACTTGAAACTGTGTATGGAGTCAGCCTCCACCACATCACTTCCTAATGCATTCCATTTGTCAACCACTCTGACACTAAAAAAGTTCTTTCTAACATCTCTGTGGCTCATTTGGACACTCAGTTTCCACCTGTGTCCCCTAGTGCATGTGCCCTTGTGTTCCATCACTGTGTGCTCCATCTAATGCTGTATGTTGAAAAACATGGTTAGAATATACCGACATTTAATGTAAAAATTAATTGTAACGCTCAAAATGTATTTGAAATTTTTGGCATAGATTCTGCACGTGTGGCTGTCATCTCCACAAGGCTAGGAAGTTCCCATAGGTAGTGGGGTATGGTGACGAGAAAATCATTAGGAACTATGAGGAGGATTCAGACCTGTGCAATTGGTGCTCCCAAGCACGAGTGTTGGGGGGAGAACTCCTGGGCCACAGCCAGAGTGCATGTTGGGGGGGGGGGGACTATGGGTAAAACCATCTCTGGGCTACAGTGGAAACCTCAGGACCCCAAGAAGATTCAATTGAGTCCCAGGTTGCACTGCTTTCTACCATGTCATGGTATAGTTGCCTAGGGTGTGTGCTTGGGAGTACCAAGTGTGTAAGTTAGTCCTCCTCATGGCTCCTTCTGATTTTCTCATTGAGGCATCACATTAATGTGATTTCATTATGTATCAGTGATATTCTGTTTACAATTATCTGGAACATGCTAGCACTATACACTAAGTAGCAGGGTTTTATAAGCTTAAAAATATATCGTTTATGCGCAAATTCCTGTAATAGATGGTGTATGATTTGGTGCAGAGTATAGAAGTGTGCCTCCTGCACTGCTTGAAGAGTTTGTGTGGTCAGTCACCAATAAATACTTTCATTGTTCATGATTGACAGTTATAGACTATTGAATATTAACATATTCATATTTCTTTGCAGCTCAGAGTTTCCTGACAGTTAGTGGAAGTGCTTTTGTAGCAGCTTATACAAGACCATTAGTCATGGTGAGTAAGAATCTTCTTTAGTACTATTTCTATTAAAAGTTTGTCTTTTGGACTGTGTTCTTATGCTAAGTATATATTGGTATGTATTCATCTTTATCCTGTTACCATTCAGGAATTATTGGAGGGTCATGTGCAGTATCTGAAGTTAAATTTTTGTGTAATTTAAATCTTGAATAATAGTGTAATTTGGATATTTATTGTAATGTTTATGGATTATATTAAACTATTTTAACACTATCACGTGCCTTGTACACAGCTTCCCCCCCTCACAACTCAAGGTAGGCGGAGCGTTGAGCGTGAACTCACCACCACATAAATATGATTATACCGTTCTCTCTTTCAGCTTTGTGACCTTAATTTTCGTGCTACGTCATTCAATTTGGTATCAAATTGTTCGCAATAAAATGTTTTGGGGGAATATTTGCATATAAGTACATGTCTCACTTTTCTATACCTTAGACCCGTCATGCACCTCCAAGTAGTCCGTGCATTGCCCGTGATCTCGCCAAAATCATCAGTAGTTACAAAGCAATGCGTGACTAGAGTATTTGGAAGACTGAATCCCTTGAGCATAGCTCTAATCTTGTATTGTAATTACACTTTAGTAATTATACACATATGCATCCTCCTCCTTTCTCACCCTCCACATACTCACTCATCAGTATGGTTTCAACACTTGTTTTCTAATATTTAATTATCCTATTTCATTGTAGGACTTAATATAATTTTTCAATTGTATACTGTGCACATTTACATTGGTTTAAAGTACTGTATTAAATGTCTATTGTAATGCTTGTTCGCATTTTCTGAGTTTTTTATTGTTTCTAAAGACTTGCTAATTTTCAGACATCCCAGAAGCATCCTGACGCATGCGCATCTGGGTTCTTTGCACGTAGGTGCCATTCCAAGGTTCAATAAGAACAATTAAAAATAGTTAAACATGAGATTAAAAAAAACTTATTGGAAAGAAAGCTAGTTAGAAATGAATTAATGTGAAAATCTATGTAAAACTACTTTATTAATCCTCGGAATGTGCATAGGATAAATTGGGCATTATCTCTATACATACAAATTTCTTTTCTTGTATTGTTAAAACCTTGCCCTGAGCACAAGAAAATTTCCCAAAAATCAGAAGTAATTTACTTTAGGATGTAATGAAGAGACACATTATTGATGGGATGGGATCTTGCTTGCTGATGATGCACGCTGCCTGGCTGGGTTATGTCTGGCATACGAGGAATAATATACAGTACTTATTTCATCTTGCAATCAATATATTATTTTGTTTTTCATATACTTAAGGTTTTCCATTTTTTCTTAGTGCAGTGGTACATTGGGATGTCAACATTGGTAATTTTTCTACCAATGTGATTTTTCTACCAAAATTATCATAGAATGTGTGGAACATAGATACACTGTGATATGCATCACTTATATGTTATAACCTTAGAACAGTAAAAAAATTATTTGCCACTATCACATTACATATACACAATACAGTACAGTATTTCACTAATTACATTGTTTATGCTGTGCTATGAAGCTCGGAGGTTTTGAAGGGGGGTGATAATGTCACAAGCAGTTGTCCCCACACACCTCAACCTCCCGCTTCCTTCCGTCCCTCACACTGCACCAAGTTGTAACTTAACTTCTGTTGCTTTTCCATCCTGTTGTGTTCTTGCAGACAAATCACTCGCGTTGGGCCTTGGCACGACCTCCAACAGGTGGTAGAGACTTAAAGCAGTGTTGCATCATGAAGTCTTTGAGACACAGTTTGTTCAGTACAGTATGTATCATTGTGGGTCTGAGGATGGTCTGCCTGCTACCTGTGACATTTCACCGACCTTTACAAGCATTTGCCACACAGGGGCAAGACTAAAGATACACATAGATGTTTTCTCTCCTGTTTTTACAATAAACTTGATGTAAATGTTCAGCATGGTTGTCAACAAGATGGAACAATTTCCTTGCACCCTAAACTCTCTAGTGCAAACACTCCACTGCATCAGTCATCTGGTCACATTTGTAAACCAAACGAATATCAGTTGTAATCCATTACACAATTTGGTTTAAAGATTGATTAATTGGTTACACAGTTTACCTTGCCACTGTCTTACCATTTCACAAGTGTTAATGATTTTAATCATATGCACCTTGCACCTATGTTTCTGCTGTAATGCCAGCATTTTGTCATCCCATTTTTTAGTATGGCATTTCCTAAGAGAAATTGTATGGTCTAACACTGGCATTTAGTTCCTATGCACTTTCACCATGTACATTGTACAGTATATAAAATGTGGCCTTTGTTTAACAGTGGAGCTATCGGTAGTTTCACCACACTGTAAAAATCACGAGGATCGTTCTTGAGAATGTCTTAAGACCATTCCTGTCTGTCAAAGTATGAACAATTTCAGTCCAAAGCTGTGGCCTTTGGAGATGGGGATATAATGCTTAAAAACAACATTCATCTTGGACAGCATAAGTGATTCATAAATTGGCAGCTTCTGACCTGCTACATACAAGCTCTGTACTTTTCATTCAGGTCACAGAAGTGATGCATAACTTTCCAGTTTATCATTTGTCATCAGGGTGCCATCAACCTCAAAATGAGTATGCCTGTTACAAGACTTATTTCCTAAACACAGGTGTTGGAACAGAAAAGTCTTTGCTCCATTAGTTTGATAACCTGTTCCTTTGACATGTTTCATAAACATTAGAGGGCAAGAAATATGTACATTTCATATACAGTCATGTCTTTCCAACGCTGCATACATGAATATGGTGTTAGGGCCTAGTTTTCAATAAGTTTTGCTGTCTGATTGTTCATCTTCTGAACGATGTATTCCATGTTCATCAAAATTCCATTTATTGCATCAAAGTATGCAATAATATAGTCCAGTTTTGCATGTAAGGAAAGATGACTGCATCCCTACATCTCTAATCTGAAATGAAGGTACAGTCTTTATAATTACTAAAAGTGTAGTTACAGAATGAGAGCTATGCTCGTGGTGTCTCGTCTTCCCAGTACTCTTTGACGTATAACGCTTTGTAACTACCAACGGTTTTGGCCTCCACAAGATGCCTCGCTTAACTTGTTCCAATGGTCTACCACTCTGTTTGCAAAAGAAAACTTTCTAATTTTTTTCTTTGTAACAAAATTGGTGCCACTATCTCATTTGTGGTCAACTGTGGTTTCCACCTCACAACAGGCATGAGTCATCTCATTGAGCCAGAATCAGTTGGGTAGTTGGTTGCTACCAAAGGGGGAGAAAAAGTGGCCGTGAGGTGGTATGATGGCTCAACTCGGGAAATCTTTGGACCAGATCCCCAAATTCCATATGCCACTCTGCGTACCACAGTGGAGCAGCTATGGCATCTACCAGGATACAAAGGGAAACCATGCTTAGGCAGTATTTAGTACAGGTGTCGCTACCAATAAAAAATGAGCAGGTAAGGTCTAGTGATCTGATTGGTTGACATGCCCTCAAGGCAGCTGGCTGGTGCCTACAGCTTCATTTGGAACTACAGGGGAAGGAGGAGGGCAAGATGTCTTGATAACAGCTAACAAAGACAGTCTCTCTTTATCCCTTGTTATTGACATTGCCAAATCCGAATTCAAGAATCGTCTAGAAATCATGATTAGTTGGGATCTTAAACCAAGATAATCAATATATTGGTGTAAATGTACAGAATAAGGCAAATAGGATATTAGGATTCATATCTTGAAAGCATTAGCAATAAGTCATCTAATGATATGCTTCCACTGTACCTCATTCTTTTTAGGGCCCCATTTTGATCATTCAGTTCAGTTTCGGTCATTGTACAATACAGTACAATAGAATGGATGTAAATTAATTTGAACAATTACAGAGAATGACGAGAGTTAATCCCATGAATTAAGAAAATTTCATTTGCTTTTTCTAGAAAGGCAGAGTAACAGGCTACGAGATTAAAATACACAGATTGCTGAATGGGTATGATGATGATGATCCTTTGTTGGTGAGGATGACCATGACTTCAATATATGGGTTGAAGTCATGACTTGCGCTTGATTAAAGTGAAGGAGAGTTATGGAAATCATCAGCCTCGCTCATCGCAGCGTATTTGGGTCCAGCAGCAAGACAAGTCGAGATGGCAGGAGATAGGTTAGGATGCAGTGGATGGCCAGCAGTGTTCTGTTTCACTGCATCCTAGCTGCACTCCACACTGCTTTGCTGGGTCCACCTTTTTGCCCATTGAACCAGTCTGGTAGTTTCCTCTGCATAGACTATTGGGTCCAGTCTTTGAATGCGTAGGTAGACAACCCATAATTCACCGAGGAGTCTCAAACCTTCAGCTACCCTCGCCTGGTTTTGCCTGCCAGTCGAAACGGTTTACTGGGGTATGGCCACTGTTGCATACAAACCGCTACTAGGAGCCACAGGTGAGAGTTGAGTGCAGGTGGGGACCAAAGCAGGTGAAGCCACCCAAAAGCAAGACTGTTTCCTGTCAGAGGTACTACCCTCACTGACACCCTATACACCCCAGAAAGGGTATAACAAAAGGGATATTAGCAAGCCATGTGTTGCCAGTTAGCTTATAACTCAGGCCAGAACTCACCACTGACACCACCTTCCTCCCCTGACCCAACTATCACTCCCTGCCTTCCCTGACAACTTCCACCACTGACACCACCTGCCTCCTGACAACTTCTTCCACTGACACCACCTGCCTCCTGACAACTTCCACCACTATCACTCCCTGCCTCCCCTGACACCATTATCACTCTCTGCCATCCCTGACCACTTCCACCACTGATAGCACCTGGCCTCTTGACAATAAACCCTAAACTCATTCCCTACTGACACCACTTGCCCTCTGACAACAACTCTCACCAATAACCCCTTACACCATTTTGTCATCCGTTTACCACTTCTTCCTAGAAACAATGGGATAGCATAATAAAACACTGTTTACACTTTGTTGAATCATAGCTGATGACAGCCACCTCCCACACTCAGTCTCGGTGACCGCTTGGACGAAAAATCCCCACTTAATCGTACATTCGTATGCTTCATGGAATATTTAGTACTGAATTCCATTTGTTACGATCTTCCAGAATTCGATAGAGCGAGGATGCACTGTGTATGACCACAAAATAGAACAATGGATAAATTCAGATTCAGAAAAGACTTGGTAAAATATTGGTTTCCAAATAGGGTAGTTCATTTATGGAACAAATTACCAGGTACTGTAATGTAATTGATTTGGAATTGGTGGATAGTTTCAAGCAAAGGTTAGAGATGTGTATGCAAGTTTGGTTGGGTGTAAATAGAAGCTGCCTCTCACGGATCATCAGGTCTTCTGCAATTTCCTTTATTTTTAGGTTCTCATGTTTCGTTTCCTTTCTTATTTGCTGCAACTCTTTGAAAAGCTTGCTTGCCCACGTGCTTCCGTAAAGAAAAATTGCGGATCAGAATCCAAACCACTTAAAAATTGTAACATTTTATATATAATAAATCTAGTAGTCACAGATGTCGGCAAAGTTTTAAATGCTTTTTTCTTTTTTCTTTTTTTTAGGCAGCTGGTGCATCTTTTTATGACTTTAATGCACTAGACATTGATGGCAAAGATGTGTCCATGGAAAAATACAGGTAAGTTTTCTCCGTGTAAAGATACTTTGTTCATAATCAATATCTTTTGCCAATATTATAATTAACAAGACAAATGTCAGCAGGATCTGATGGTATGAACATGATGTATGTGATGTGTGTGTTGAATTACATACATCTTGTGATAACATGAAGACCTATGGTTTCATCTGTTCTAGCGAAAGCATGTAGCCCATGCTACATGCTTCCTGCCTCCTTCCTGGCTGGGGCAGGAAGGAGGAAGAGGGTGGTATGCAGGCAAAATATGCCAAAGAGTGTACCCCAGAAAAGTCATCACTGCCTGATGTTATAATGGAAGGGGACTCCCCTTCCAAACACTAACACCCTTTCTCCTCTCCTCACCTTTAAATGAATGTTAAAAGTTTGTGAACATATATTTATCGCTGTCGTGCATAATCTATTATAAATGCACTTTAATTTGTACACCTGTTGTCTAAAGAATTTATTTGCAAACATTTTGACACCAAACTCAAAATGATTGTAAACATTGTATGCATCACTGAATGGGGCCCTAGGGAGCTTGAGATTATCTTCTCGCTAGAAACATTTACTGACAGAAATGTGTGGAGAGGCTGATTAGTGTTAATTAACTCACCCATCCATCTTACTTGGGTATGTTACTTTACAACATACTGATCCCATAATTGTGTTTTAAAGGTTGTATTAATGTTTAAGAGTGGCACATAGGGAAACTGAGAGCCTATTGGTGATAAAGTACAAGGTCAGAATTCTTGTGTCTCCTTCCAGGGGCCATGTTTGCATTGTGGTGAACGTGGCCAGTAAATGAGGTAAAACAGCCGTGAACTACACCGAACTGGTGCAGCTTCACGAGAAATATGAGTCTAGTGGCCTGTGTATCCTTGCCTTTCCCTGCAATCAGTTTGGAGGCCAGGTGAGAATTGTTACATTTTTGTCAGGTTTATTTTGTCTTGATTATAAAACTGTTTTGGTCCGTTTTGTGTATTTTCTATGCAACATGTATACAGAAGTTTAAATTTAATTTCTAAATATTTATCATTTATGGCAGTGTTAAATATAGTATAATTCATATAGCCAAGTAGCCATAGACAGCATTTCCCTACCCAGATTCCTGGAATTCTATATTCAAGAATTGCAGAAAAAAAAACTTATCACAGGCCCTAAACATCTTTGGAGGCAGAGCCCAGATACTGGCATTACAACCTGTCCTCTTACAAATTATGTCTGAATTTGGCAGTTTGCCCGTATGGCCAAAATTGGACGTAATTTGAAAATGAAAAATAATTTAAAATAAATTTAGGATTTTTTTTCCAAAACAGCAAATTATGGGTGTTCTGGTAGGTTAGGAGGGCAAGAAGATTTCCTAAGGTTTCAAAGTGTCATGAAAACTGTTAACTGAAAGTTTCCTCACCTAACCAAGTAAGCCGGAGGACTCAAACAGAAAACGGGACAGTACATCACTTTCGTGAGCTGATTTCATTTCAAATTACTGCACTGTACAGTACGTCCATTTTTGGCCATAGCGCGCACACGAGTGAAAAGTGACGTTATTTTAAGAGGATGGGTTGGGCATTATCCCTAATTTACTTAAAACAGCAGAGAATGTGCCACCCCACAATGGAGGTAATAAAGCAGATGCAAAACATTATAGACAAATAGCTCTAGCATTACAACTCACAACAACTTTTTGAAAGAGGACTAAGAAGTAAGATTATAAAACACACAGAATCAGTGTTATATAACCCTGGGCAATATGGGTTTAGAACAGGGTGCTCCTGCCTCTCACAATTACTAGACCACACTGTGTTAGATTCCACGGAAGATGAGCAAATGTCTATGTAATATAAATAGATTTTGCTTAAGTTTTTGACAAAGGTAACAATGGTGTAATTGCACAAAATGTGCACAAAAGAAATTACTGGCAAAGTAAGGAGACGGACGTTTAATTTCCTAACGAACAAAAACAGAGGGTACTAGTCAACAATGTAAACTCTCACCCACTGTGAAAAGCTCAGTTCCCCAAGGTACTGTGCTTGCTCTGATACTTTGTCATCCTCATATCAGACAAAGACAAGTTGAAGTTGTAGTAGATTCTGCTGTCAAAATGAGGCTTTCACTTCTACTGGTCTATAGGCTTTTTCCATGTTCTGTTTAAGTCAAGTTGTGGTTGATACTACTCTGTAGTGGGAGAAAAAAGGGAAGATGTAGAATTAATAAATGTAAAATATTTTTTTGAGAGGGGCCTCCCTCATTGACTTCATAGCTTAATGCACTTAGTCTGCCAAGCCTTGGAATTGCGCTAGGCATTGGTAACCCACTCCAGCCTATTGGGAGCCAGGATCAGAATCTAGCTCCAAGGCAAGAGAAACTTGAGGATTAGAGATCAACTCAAAAACAAGATAAAACACCAGGAAGTATAAGTGCATCAAAACAAGCAACTGCTTGAAGAAAAATAGTATTCCTGTGTAAAACAAGGCAAGCAATCATTGCTGTAAAGTAAACACCCCACCTGTGATGCACTGAATTGTTCCTAGATGGCAGCCCAGACCACCTAAGAAAAGAGTGTATGAAAGTGGCCAACCCAGGTAACTTGGGCTGGCATATAGTGAAGATTGGGGTTTTGCCCCACAGCAGCAGTTGTCTTGTTTTCTTCACTGTTGTTTAGTTGCTTACAAACAGTGCATGTTTAGCATGTTCATTTATTCTGGTAACTCATTTGCCATTGATCTTCAATCTCCAAGCTTGCCCTTGTCCCAGAGCCAGATTCTTCTTCAGGCTTGCAATAGGTTGGAGTCGGTCTCTGAGGGTCCCACAAGGTCCGAGAGGCCTGGTGCATTTCACAAAGACTTGGCAATCCCAGTGCTATAGCTATGGGAAGCTACTGAATGGCAACGACCAGAAATTAGCCTTTCATAATATTCAACACAATTTTTTCATGTGTAATAGACATTTTGAGAAAGGTGTGAAGAAATGTTTGCTAACATTAGTTTACTGTTGCTAGGATCTAACTATAGAAAGGTTGTCATACTCTTACTTTAAAAAGTATATTTTAACTAATACACTAGGCGGTTAATTTATTTTATTTTTTTTTTTCCAAATTTAGGAACCAGGTACAGAAGAGGAAATTAAAAAGTTTGCTCAAGGTTACGGAGTAAAGTTTGACATGTTTTCCAAAGTTAAAGTGAATGGGAATGATGCTCACCCTCTCTGGAATTTCCTAAAGTCAAAGCAAGGAGGAACTCTTGGCAATTTTATCAAATGGAACTTCACTAAATTTTTGATTGACAAAGAAGGAAATCCAGTGTCACGCTATTCTCCACAGACCAACCCAATTGTAAGTCGTTATTAAACTGTTTTCATGTGCTCTCTCTTTTTTTTTTTTTTTTAACTGCATGTTTCACAGCTTATTTAACTTTTGGGCTGCACCTCTGTTTATATAAGTGTTTATCACAGGGGGAAAATAATTAGTTTTCTGTGGGGAGCCCTCCCACCCCTTCCCCAAAAGGGAGGGGGGGGGTTGAGCTCATTCAGGCAAGCTGGCAGCCCACCACCCCAGTTTTTGATTGATGTGCCTGGTGTCACCTCTGGCCTCACTTTCCTGTCTGGATTTTGCCTTTGTGGGTGTGCCAGCTGTGTTAGCCAGGTGTTCCCAGTACACTGGGCTGCATGTGCCTAGGGCTGGCTTCGCTAAGTGTTATCTAGGGTTGTGTTCTAGGGTTATCTTCCATGAGACTTTCGGGTCTCACTCCCGTTTGAGGGCTTCGTCGCTTGCCGTTGTTTTCGCCCTTTGGGTATGTCAGGGGTCTTGGGCTTACCGTCTTTCCCTGGGTAGGGAATGGATTTTTGCCAGGTGGGGCACACTGCATACACGCGGTGGCCGACAATTCTCCCTGTTGGCCAGTTTGTTTGTGCATTGCTTCGGGGGCTTTTTTTTTTTTTTTTGTTTTTTAGCATGTTCGCACGTGTTTGGCAGAGGTGATCTGCCTAGCTTCCCATTAGGTCTGCTTAGGTTGTGTTGGTAATTACCTAAGTGTAGTTACAGGATGAAAGCTACGCTCGTGGTGTCCCATCTTCCCAGCACTCTTTGTCATATAACGCTTTGAAACTACTGACGGTCTTGGCCTCCACCACCTTCTCCCCTAACTTGTTCCAACCGTCTACCACTCTGTTTGTGAAAATGAATTTTCTTATATTTCTTCAGCATCTGTGTTTAGCTAGTTTATATCTATGACCTCTTGTTCTTAAAGTTCCAGGTCTCGGGAAATCTTCCCTATCGATTTTATCAATTCTTGTTACTATTTTGTATGTAGTGATCATATCGCCTCTTTTTCTTCTGTCTTCTAGTTTTGCATATTTAATGCCTCTAACCTCTCCTCGTAGCTCTTGCCCTTCAGTTCTGGGAGCTACTTAGTAGCATGTCTTTGCACCTTTTCCAGTTTGTTGATGTGCTTCTTAAGATATGGGCACCACACAACCGTGTGGTGCCCATATCCTAGAAGCTTCGGTGGGAAATTCGGGCTCTACCACCTCCGAGCCTCAATCTGAAGGCCACCCGAGTGAACCCCTGCCCCTAGGGGTTCATCTTCTAGGTTGATGGTGATCATCCTCTGTTGCCCCAAGGTTTCACAGTGACTGCTGGTTGTCAGTTTGCCGGCTTACAGACAAGGTTTACCAGATTAGCTAGCCCCAGTGCCTAAACTTTCTGTAGGGCTAACGTATCCTACGGGCCCTGGAAAACCCCATTGGGCTCAGGGGTACCTTGGATGCATCTGTTGAGCCCCCCTCTCTCCTTATGTGATGCTGAAGGTTATTCATTGTCCCTGCCTCGTGGTGATGATCACCCGTCCTGCCTCTGTCATGCTGTCTGTTGGGTCGGTGACACCTACAACCCTGAGTTTTGCAGGACTTGTTTCTCGCTTGTCATTCAGTTTACCAATTCCCTGTCTTGAGGATGTTAGGGGTCAGGCAGTGGCTGTGTTGCATGTTTGATTCTCTGTTGCAACGAGCCAGGTTGGTTGCCCAGTTGAAAGCCCCGGAGCTGCCCCACTTGGGTTTTAAGGGACCAGGATTTAGGGGCATTGATTACATATTCCATGGTTCTGTCCTTGCCATTGCTTCCTTCCCAGATGGGTGTGGTTCGCCCTGCTCCTCCCTCCTCCTGCTTCCGGCTTTAGAACGTGTGAGGGTTTGGGAGTCGGGGCAGGGGTTCACTCGGGTGGCCTTCAGATTGAGGCTCGGAGGTGGTAGAGCCCGATTTTCCCACCGAAGCTTCTAGGTTGACCCAGCTGACTCCTTCTTTGAAGCTTTTACCCTGGACTCCACCCTTTCTTCAGGGGTGGTGGGCATGGATGAGGACTGCCCCAGGGCCTCATTGGGGGTTCCCAGGGCTCGAGGAGGGTCCGCTAGAAGCACTTGGGTTCCGATTGCCCCAGCTTTGGCCTTTGTTCCATCTAGGCTGAGGTTGTTGCAGTGGGGGAGGGGGGGAGTTTTTTTTTTTTTTTTTGTCTCGTCGTCCTTCCTTTCTGAATTGGTTTACCGTATTTGCCGGTGTGAATTACACACCCTCATGTTGGGCGCATCCATCTTTGGTTTGAATGTTTTGTGGTGGTTTAGTTGCTTGTTTTTGTGCCCATTTTGCACTCCTGGAAGCGCTTCCGTGCCCAGCCAGCAGGGCAGCGCTACAAGTTGTTTACATATGGCTGCTGAGCATGTGTGCTCGCTTTTTGGGGCATTTCTCAATTAGTTCATGCACTCTTGTTCTTATTAGCATTTCCTTTGGTGTGTGATATCTATAGTTTGGGTTATCTGCTTTGTTAACCTCTGGGCTGCTCTTGTGATTATAGTCTACAACATGCACAGATGCAAGAAATAAAAAAGTAACAAAAATTCGTCTTATAAAAATGTTCATTTGTGTTCCCTGACCACGGGGAAAAAAATAAAAATTAGTAGGCGACATATTTTGGCTGCAATAGGACGAGGAAGTTGGCAAAATTGAGGCATTGACAGAGCAGTTGTCGGAGGTGGTCAGCTCCACCCAAGCTGTCAGGCAGGAGTTGCCACAAAGATATTTCCTAATAATTTCAATGTCTGTTTTTTTTTGTTATTTTTTTGCAGTAATATTATTCAGTAGTGTGTAGTGTGAATTATTTATATAATGAAATGTGTGAATCATGCCTATACTCAAAAGTATGATGTGCATATTAGTGATTCAATTTTTTTTTCATAAAACAATAAACAAATAGTTTTGCTGTTATGACACTATATTCACAGGTTATATATAAGTATATGCACGTTTTGTTCACCATAACAAACTGCTAAATTGGCATGGTAAGTCAAAACAGCAACCAGTGGCCGCCATGCACCAGCCAGCCAATGCCACCTCCTTCCCTCACTCACCAACATTCCCCCTCGCACCATACTGTTTTTGCTTTTATTCACTATATATATTATGTATAAGTATCTACATGTTTTGTTCATAACTGTACAACTTAGCTGGTACGAGGAGTTCAGACAATAACAGAGGTCGCCACAGTGTCAGCTGATCCTCCCTCCCCCCCCCCCCCCTCCCCTCACTTGTTCAAGACCAGACACATCCCTTCCCCAACCATACTGTTTGTTGTGTTATTACAATATATATACACACACACATTATATGTACAGTACAGTGTGTGTGTGTGTGTGTAATTACCTAAGTGTAATTACCTAAGTGTAGTTACAGGATGAGAGCTACGCTCGTGGTGTCCCGTCTTCCCAGCACTCTTTGTCATATAACGCTTTGAAACTACTGACGGTCTTGGCCTCCACCACCTTCTCCCCCAACTTGTTCCAACCGTCTACCACTCTGTTTGCGAAAGTGAATTTTCTTATATTTCTTCGGCATCTGTGTTTAGCCAGTTTATATCTATGACCTCTTGTTCTTGAAGTTCCAGGTCTCAGGAAATCTTTCCTGTCGATTTTATCAATTCCTGTTACTATTTTGTATGTAGTGATCATATCACCTCTTTTTCTTCTGTCTTCTAGTTTTGGCATATTTAATGCTTCTAACCTTTCCTCGTAGCTCTTACCCTTCAGTTCTGGGAGCCACTTAGTAGCATGTCTTTGCACCTTTTCCAGTTTGTTGATGTGCTTCTTAAGATATGGGCACCAAACAACAGCTGCATATTCTAGCTTTGGCCTAACAAAAGTCATGAACAATTTCTTTAGTATATCCCCATCCATGTATTTAAAAGCAATTCTGAAGTTAGAAAGCATAGCATAGGCTCCTTGCACAATATTCTTTATGTGGTCTTCAGGTGATAGTTTTCTATCTAGAACCACCCCTAGATCTCTTTCTTTATCAGAGTTCTTTAAAGATTTCTCACATAATATATAGGTTGTGTGGGGTCTATGTTCTCCTATTCCACATTCCAGGAGAACATAGACCCCACACAACCTATATATTATGTGAGAAATCTTTAAAGAACTCTGATAAAGAAAGAGATCTAGGGGTGGTTCTAGATAGAAAACTATCACCTGAAGACCACATAAAGAATATTGTGCAAGGAGCCTATGCTATGCTTTCTAACTTCAGAATTGCTTTTAAATACATGGATGGGGATATACTAAAGAAATTGTTCATGACTTTTGTGTGTGTGTGTATATATATGTGTATGTGTATATATATATATATATATATATATATATATATATATATATATATATATATATATATATATATATATATATATATATATATACCTAGGTAAATACTTGCAAAATTTATAAAATGATAAGTTACATAGCATGAAAAAAATAAAAGATGAGAGAGACGGGCTGTGGTGGGTATGTGGATCTGCGGGCCACTCCAAGCAACAGCCTAGTGGACCAAACTCTCGACATCAACCAGGTATCAACCAGAAAAATTGTAGGTATCTTAAAGCACATAGGTAGCTCAAAATGATTGCAATGACAGCTTGAATGGTAGTTTAACAAAACTTAACAGGCACAATACAGCATATTGTTTGGAAAGCACACAGCACATGTACAGTAGTCTATAATGGTTGCCTATATGAATGTGTGTGTAATCTGGAGACCTCCAGTATGTATAATATACATTTATCATTCATTCATTTATAATAATTTGCAAATGGTAATATTAACAAATGAGCCCAATATTATCTTAATGTTGTCTATTGTCTTTTACTTACACAGCCGACAATTGAAAATGATCTTCAGAATTATCTGTAAGCCTCCAGTATGGTTCATGGTGTGCAGAAGTACAAGAGTTCGTGCAGGGATACTGTTAGTCTTCTAGATTCTTTTGGTTTATAAGATAAAGCAAAGATAAGAAGAGATCTTATGAAGGTTTACAGGTAAACTTGCATAATAGGCTTGTAGACTGGATGTTATTACTCTTAAAATCTTTGTTATCTTATTTTGCAGCTGATGATACTAAACATATTGTATGCTTACGAACAACAATGTCCTTTTTTGTTTAAGTGGAATTGTAATGGAGATCCTAACCTCTTGCAGTGTGAGTATTGATTTTTGTAAATTATCTAGTCGTTTGACATCAGGTATTTGTTTGATAGGATGCATTTATTTTGTTTATATTATACATTGAAGTCCTGGAACACAACTTCGGTTAACATTATAAATCTTCAATAAATTATCCAAGAACTGTGGTTTTAATTTACCGTTACTTAATGGGTTTTCTTTTAGGAATACAGTACTCTGTATGGATTCATTATTAACAAATGTTTACAAAATCAGTGACTTATGAAGGCTTTCTGGTATCCAACAGGTTGATTTATATAATAACTCTGGACAGTCCAGTTGTGCTCGGTTACCCCTGTCAGTGCAGCTTGGAACATATTGTGGTCATCCAAGCCAAATTGATTAGACATTTACTTATGCTTATGACCACGAAAAATTATAATTTTATGTAGAAAACACATCACAATACTATACAGGTTCATTTAATACAGTACTGTAAACTAAATGCATCAGAATGTTGTATTAGTAATACAGTACTGTACTGGTATTAAATACATATGGCTACTCTCTTAGGCTCCAGGTGCTTCTCCATATATGAATTTGAAATAATGTGCTTACCTATCGGTGCCTATCAATGTTTTGACAACTATGGTAACATTGAGAGAGATGGTTTTAGGGTCAAGGGTTACAAGAAGGCAGAAAACTAAAAGGCTTCAAATCCAGCTCTCTTGACAGCCCTTTAGAAAGAATGGTACAGTATTGTAATTGCTTCAAACCATTTCTCTTAATTTTTAAAACTATAATTTGTAAAAAAGCCAGTGTTTGGAGTACTGACGTTCACTCTTATCTGCTTGAACTTTATAAATCTTTTGGAGTTCAATGATCAGTCTATTTACAAGTAAAAAGTCCCAGGTTTGATTTCTGCAGCAGGACACACATTTGATTACATTTCCTTTTACAATGTACAAACTTTCAATTTCAGTGTTATTTGAATGAACGTTCAAAATACTGAACAATTTGGAGGATGCTGATCCAGACAGCTTCTTCAAAAGGTCAAATGTAATGCAAACAAGGAGCAACTGTTGCAATCTCAACAAGCCACACTGTAGAACTGAAAACAGGAGATGCCTTTTCATCCACAGGGTTATAACCCCATGGAACTGCCTACCTGCCAAAACTCTGAACTTTAAAGCAAAAATTTAAAATTTACAAGTTATAGCCGCTTCATTAACAGGGTCTGCAGAAAATATTTATTTGTTCTACTAATAAATAATTAGGCCCCCATGTTGTTGGTGTCTTTTTCCCTCCATGAGCAGAAATTAATAATTTTGCTGTAATTTGTGTCTAGCTTCAGACACGAGCGTGTTAGTTAGGTTTTAAAGAGTTGAGAGCAATTAAGGATGATAAAGAATCACTTACAATTAATGTATCAAGTTTGGAGACTTTTACACATTTCGGTGCAAAAATGCAAGACAAATAGTTCTGTCTGAAGGATAGAGTTAAAGTAAGTTATGTGGGGGAAGGGAACTATCAGGAGAAAGCACCAAGCTATCTAACATGCAGGCGATGAGTCACAATAACGAGGCTGAAGTATGTTGACCAGACCACACACTAGAGTTAGTTTAGTTCATTTATTATGCACCCCATACCCACCACACACTAGAAGGTGAAGGGACGACGACGTTTCGGTCCGTCCTGGACCATTCTCAAGTCCACCATTCACAATCGACTTAAGAATGGTCCAGGACGGACCGAAACGTCGTCGTCCCTTCATTTTCTAGTGTGTGGATTGATCAACGAGCTATGTAACATATTCAAAGGTTTAAGTAAGGGTGCCGAGTGCTGTCTGGGGCCAGAGGTTGATATTGTTCTAATAGCAGCTTTGTGTTGAGGAATTAGAGGACGTAGTCGATTTTTGGGTAAATCTTTAGGTAACTAGCGCGCGTAGCGTTTTGGGCAAGTCCTTAATCCTATCTTCCCCGGAATACGACTCGCCAAATCGTTTAACAACCAGGTACCTATTTTACTGGTGGGTAAACAGAGGCTACAGTTAAGATTGGCATCCAGTAAATCTTCCCCGGCTGAAGTTCAAGCTTGATATGCTGTCTGTACAATATAATGTTACTTACCCATAGAGGATCAAAAACCAAAGTTGGCTTTCATTTTATAACCAGAGGATGCTGTGCTTATCTTTTGCAAGGGATTTGTATCTTGTTTGTAGCTGGATATTTCTTTTATAATTTTCAGTACTTGGGGGGGGGGGGAAGTGAAGGAAGTTTGAGGGCTTTCATAATTAATGAATATTAAGTGACACTACACTATGTTTACCGCTGTTCTCTCAGAGTAAAAGTAAGATATTTCTGTGGTGAGCCCCAGAGGCTTCCCACAGTTATCCGAACTGATATGTGCTGTATTAGTTTGGGGTCATCAGTCGCAAGAGTTCTTATGCCTCCCAGGTACCACCAGCAAGAACCTGGTCCCCTCAGAGGCGCAGGGAGCAATGCCCTACGAGTACATAATTGCCATCGACCAAGGAAGGCCCCTGAAAAGTAGGCAAATCAAAACAAACCACTGTTTGGTTAACCTGTGCAATCTAACATTCCAAAAGATAAAAATTACCAAAAGATAAAAACATTCCAAAAGATAAAAATTACTCCACTCCCCCTAGAAAGAAACATCACAGTTGGTGATGTTGTCATGTTTATGGCAGTGTAGGAGAGAGAGAAGTCCAGATGAAAATTCATGGGTAGACATGAGGTTGTTGTATTTGATACCTACTTGAAATAAAGGTCACAATTTCTCTACAATTGTGCTAAAATTTCTTAAAGGGGTCATTAACCGAGAGTTAGATGCAAAAGTCACTTGATGATAACTAAGCACAACTGTTGCAACAGTTATGCACATTCGTGGAGTAAAGAACCATAAATAGATTGCAGTAATGGTAAGTTAGTCAGGTTAAGAGTGCAAAGCCTTGCTGCGTGTGTTGATGACACATTATTGTAGTTAGTGCATGGCTGGAGTGTTGGGGGTGACACGAGCACTATGATCATTGTCCTGGATATGATTCACTTTACTGTACAAGTTTTGCGGCTGATCCAAGTATATTTATGTATTACAATTACATGTACACGTAATTTAAATATATTTATTACCATGTTTATTTATATATAAAGTAACACAAACTTTAATTAAAACCAGTTAAAAGTTTAGGCAGTTTTATGAGCCGTGTAGATTAAAATTGGCAGCAGTTATTTTTTGCTTTTCACCAACATATTTTGCCAACTTATCTCTATGCCATTAAAAAACTTCTAGTATTTCATAGTCAAAGCAAATGGCCAGCACCATACTAGTCGTTCACAAGACAAAATAGAGTCAATACGGTATTTTGTGCTATTATCAGTAGTAGATGATAACAATGATAGTCTACTAATATATTATGGCACAGTGCTAACAATGTGCAGCTAACAAGCAAAGCAGCTGCAAATTTGAGGAGGCACATGTGCATTCCTACCTTGTGGAAGGGATCGGATTCCAAAAGATGTCAGTTAATTCCACACGCTGAACTCACGTCCCATGCTCGTCGTGATTTCTGAAAAACCATGGCATCTTCCCCACCAGTTGAACGTTGTCGCAATATCATAGCAGGCACTGAATTTAACTGGGCCTGGAGGTCTATATTCTTACGATTTTGCCACAAAGATACTCTGTCAGGTTGCAGTTCTATTTGACCTAGGGAAAGGCTTATAACATACCGGAGTGTGCAAATTCTTGTGTCCAGCTAACCTTCGTGCTCACCACTCTCCCTCAGAAGCTTATCTTCTGCCTTACCACGACTCGCAGGCCAGAAACGCCATTTAAGATTTGTACACATTAAAAGTCGTGCGCGGTTGGTTGGGTATGAAATGGACTCCCTGGGACCCTCTAGTTACAGGCAGCAGCATCTTGGAAGAAATTTCCCAGAATGCCTACTAGGCGCGAGTGGATCAGTTCCAACTAGCAACCAGGGGTGCATCGCCTCTGGTTCCCAACCCTGTCCGATTGGTTTGAAAGATCCCTCTCTGTACAGGGAAATTCAGACCTATTGTTTAAAACATAAGGGTAATGATATTGATGAAGCTAGCATAATAGGACCTAAACACAAGAGTTGGATGCAAGTGATACAGCACCAATGAGGACTTTACAGCAAGCATATCCAGTAGTAGCCTGCGCAATGGTAAAGTTTCTCGCCACTCGAGCATACCGACAGAACCCATGCCACGCCCCCCAACAAAAAAGAATGGGCAGTATGCCAGCCAGGAAGACTGGAACCTCCAAACACACCCAATACAGGAAGAGAACTGAACTCAAATAAGGACGGATCCATCATAGAGGCAGAGATTCGGGTCTCGCATGAGGTACGCAGTGAGAGCTGCGTACCAGTTGACGAACTGGAGTGGCTGAGTCACCGGCGCAGGGGGTCCAGGGCTCCCCCCTCCCACTTCTGGGGGGGGGGGTCTGCCCAGCGATGGAGTGTGATGTTTGCTCGTTTCCTTGGGATCGGAGGAAGTTCTGCCTCTGTTCAGTTTTCGGTTGCAATTTTCTTAACGTGTGGGGTCTGTTTTGTTATGCCTACCTTTCTGGGTGCCTAACCTGGTCGATGGCAATTAAGGAAAACCCCTAACCACTTGGGGGCTCATAGTCCCTGATAGGCCGAAATCCATAGATTAATGCCCTGGTCTAATGATTAGCTCGATAACCCAAAGAGGTGTGCCACTGAAAAATTATTCTTGGAGTCTTTTATTCTGGCAATATTTCTTTATTTCCTTTGAGGGTAGTGAACAGCTGTGGACCCCCCATATACATAGTATTCTCTGATTGTGCTTATGGTACCTCTACTCTTCAGTGGATCTATTCTGCATTTCCTGCTTGCCTTTGAAAGTCAAGCGTTCTTCCATACCATTTGCTCCAGTATGTCATTTTATTGTGCAACTTTGGGGAACTGATGCTGCACATGTAACATTGGCCTCCACAGCTGCATATAAACACTCGCATGACTACATGATGCCAGTATATCCTGCAGTGGTACACCTGCAATGTTTTGAGTAGAATTTACTACCTATGTAGGATATTGACCTTGGTATGTTAGAATTGCATGTATGGGATAGTTTCTCATTACAGTATTGTCATTTCCCAAGTACAGTCACTAACAAATATTAAAAACAACATTTTAGCAGCTTGATGCTACCACAAAATATTTACAAAAAATTATCTAAAAATGTTTAATACTGCAATCATACATTAATCTAACATTTTGTAATATTTGTTTTGACAAAACTAAGTGTAAATATATTCACATACAGTATTACTAAACTAAACACTTGGTATAACTTTAACCTACTTTGGATTAAGTTTACACTGTGAAGATACAAGCTCTCACTGCTGCAACCACACTTTGTGGAGAGGCAACCTAAGTTTATATAATCTCTAAAACATGTAGTTTGTTAATGTAAAATGTTCAGTAAAACCTGGAAAATGTCTGAAATAATAGATTACCTGAATATGAATATACACAACAGTAGTGTATGTATCATCACACACACCAT
>WNGS01169498.1:48721512-48772066 GCA_020271785.1 Procambarus virginalis
CTTATGGAATTGTCTAAAAGTTTTGTTCATTTCTTTGCTAGATGAAATTAACTTTCATTAATATTTTAAATTTAATTAAAAACCTTGTGCTTTTAAAATACCACAAAGGTCAGACAAACAAAAAATGACAAGGATCTGACTTTATTTTCCTTCACAATTCTGAACTTCAGAGTATATTAAACAATTATTTTTCTTCTGCATGAGAATGATCTTCCTCACGTGCTGGATGGCAAAGTTTACTGTGTGGCTATCAGCATCGTTAACTTCTCATTGAGACTCACGTTGACCTTGGTCAGTTGAGACAGGTAGATCACCATCAACAGATCCTGTAAAAAAAATTATTAACTTGGCTGAAGGAATAACACAAATTTGAAATAAAACTACATGACTTTTTTATCTCTGACCACATTTAGATCACTTGCCCAATACTCACTGGAAAATGTGTCATGGAAATAGTATATGGGTACAGAGGCAAATTGGGAGGCACTAAAGAGGGCCTGGAATGTGTACACAAGTTCTTGCAAGATGTATCAAACTAACCGGGATGTGTATGGGCTTACGGGCAGCTCCAGCCCGTTGGATCAAGTTATCACAAGTTCAGCCTGGCCTCAAACTGGGCCTGGGGAGTAGACTCCCAAGATCCTCTCCAGTTAAGAGCCAAATAAAACAAGAATCAGGTGGGTAGCAGACAGCAGTTTGAGAATGACACGGCAGCAAAAGCAAGGTCCACGTGATTAGACTGCAGAAACATTCTTGTCATACTCGAAATCTGGGAAGAACTCGACAAGAAGTTCCAGGTCTTCAAATCGGTACCATATTGGTGTCCAAGTGACTAGGCACAAGTAGACAACAGATGACCAGAAACAACACAAGACAGACTTCAAGTTAATGTGGGAGATGTAAAAAGAGACACCTGGAGGAACAAGACGTTTTATATTTGCTGGGCTATACTTCCTAAACATTTGGCTATCAGACATCATTACTCTCAGATCCTTCATGCATCGTTTTCCTACTATGGAGAGAATTGTGCTTTGTACCCTTTATTTTGACTGTGCCTAAGTACCTGGAATTTATCACTTATTTTATGATGCCAATGCCCAATCAAAAATTTTCTTAATATCGGTGTTTTTCAATGTCTTCTGGAATTACCCAAATCTCTCTCCACTGTTACAAACTACTCATCATTACTTAATTCCCCCAACCTCTTAATTATAGCTTTACTGAACTTTTCCATTGTGTGCTCTGCAAGCTGCTTCCCCAATAGTTTATACATTTATCCATACTACTACTGGTCATATACAAGAATACCACTTCTGCTTATTTATCTACAGCACCTTCTTCATTTTACAAAAGCAATCTTTTAGTTGTGTATTCAATCCAATGACCACTGTTCTAACATTTTATGTAGTTTGTGAATGGAGAAAGTTTTGAGCAGTGAATTCATTTGAATTATGTGAAATGTATAATAACTGAAACAGTAATTTGTGCAAGAGGTAAGGAAAATTGATGTAAGTCAGGTATGGAAAGTAGTTAGAGTAATGCAAGAACTGCCTCAATAAAACAAGAGGAGGACATATAGCTGTATGAAGGAGTTGTTATACTGACAACTATGTACAGATGCAAGACTGGCAAAGCATGAATGTGAAAATAAAAAATGAGTTAGAAATAGATTATGAGAAGCATATATGCACTGGAAGAAAAGGTAAGAATGAAAATGTCACTAAAAGATATGTGCACTAGTTGATTAAAAACAAAATTCAAGGAAAGTAAAGTGAGATGCTCTGGGCATGTGGAATGAATTTATAAACTGGTGAAGCGTGTACAGGTATATTCTGCTGCAGCCTCACATAATAGGCAATCACCAGAAAATGCTAGCCAGAGACTAGGCTGCAGTAGTACAACTCGACATCCTCAAAAGATGAACCATAAATGAGTGGAGAGAGCCAGTATTCACATGCAGTATGGGAGGTGAGCAGCTGGAATGAATTGATAGCCACTTCCAGCCACATCTTAGCATTAGTTATGACAGAACATTACAAAATATATTTAATTAAATCATGCACCTCTAGACAGAGGTAAACAACCATCTCTGCTCTTACTAATTATTAAACTATCAAAGCATTTTTTAAGTTCTCTGATATATTACTACATCCTCTTAAAATAAGTTAACTTTAAAGAAAACTTGTAAATGTACAAAGTTATCTTGCAAATAATAAAAATTTAAAAAGTTCAACTTATGCCCACTTATTCAAGAAAATCAAATGAAATTGTACACATTAGTTCTGTAACTTAAACACTACACCTTTAAGGTAGAGCCCTAATTTCTTCCAATACACTCCTTGTGTTTTATCAGAACCTTGTACACCTTTAAAGTCACAGTATTTAAATTATCAAGTGACACCAAATCATTAAGCATTATGCCGGCTGAAAATATACACAAGTAAGCTTTTTATAAAATAGCCCACTGTACCTTCTTGTATATAAATAAATATTTTGTTTCTGTTTATCTTAATTTAGAATTTATTCATTATGCAAACAGAAACAAGCAAACATTTTGCTTATCACCTGCACAATGAAATTTTGACAGCAACAGCTTCTGCTGAAAGAACCTGGTATTTCTTTCAAATTAATTAGAGCTTAATATTCACTACACACAAGTGAATAAGCACAATTTCCAGTTGGAAAAAGGTTTACCTAAATGTTCAAATACCTGTAACTAAATAATCAACTCTGAACAAACCACAGCCAGAGACATACCAATCTGACCATTCTCCTGCTATATAGAAGCAATGGATAAGCATTTTCTCCTAATAGTTAACATTTTACCATTCTCCCACATGGGCATCTTGACCCCAAAACTGTTTAAATGTGTCCATTGTCTTTGGCATCGTGTGGGTGTCTTATTAGAAACATTATTCCGTACCTTCATATTGGTGTTAAGCATTTCCTCGAAGTCATGAGCAGACATCTTAGGAACCTGGTTTACCATCCTTGTTAACTCACGACCGATGTAATTGTCAGCTTGTACTTTTCCACTCAGGACGTCATCAACATATGCTGAAGAGATGTACGACTTGTTCCAGTTATTCAAGCATTAATACATTTTTAGGCAAGAAAAATAATTTAACAAATTTTATGTTAATTGTGAATACAGATCTTCAATTTCATATGAAAAACTAGTAAAATAATAATGTTAGTGTTTTTGTTTTTATCATAGACTGGGTAGCAATTCTGAAGAAAACCACTTTGAGAGTAAAAATTCATTTTTACACAACTGTCTACTGGGTTGCAGCCTCTTTACAAGACCAGGCCTTCTGTTACAGGCTGGTGCTACATAGCCTTCCCAGTTTGGTGCCTTCTTTTGATAATTACTTACTTCCATTACAGGCATGTGGTGTGAATGATACTTTCCTATTGTTTTTGAGCTTTCCAACCATCTGGCCTTGGACACTAATGCAAGAGACTGTCGACTTCCTTTGCTGCTTCTACTTCAGTCCGCAGGTAGTTTCAGGAGCCCATGGGTGCTAACGAATGTGTTCCTGGGCTCTGAGCCCAGAGATGCCCATGCTCAGAGATCACTGGGGGTTTTCAGACTGTGCACTCAGATGTTTTGAGCTATGTACTGGGGAGTTGTGGGCTGTGTGCCCAGAGTGTTATAGATTGCATACCTGGGGGTTTTCATGGACTGTGTACCTGTGGCTTATTCTAGGTTTTTTTTTCAGGCTGTAAGCAAGAGGCTGCTGGGCCAATACTGTATGCCCAAGGCTGTTGGGCCATTGTTCCTGATGCACGAAGCTGCTAGGGTAATGAACACAAGAGTGCCTCCATGGCAATGTGCCTTGGAGCAAATAGGCCAAAATTTTGTCCTATCCCCATAGTTTTCCTCTTCCTCCCTGCGGTGTGTGGCAGGATTTAGAGTATTTCCCTAATCTAAATTGAGGAGTTATTTTCTGAAATTGAGAAGTTATTTCGCAATTCAGGTTTGCAGCATGATCTTTCCTCAGTTGGTGCCATGTCCTTGGTCTTCTAGGCAGGGTGCTCTGCACGTTCAAGTGACCCCCCTATCATCAAGTTCCTCTTTCATTCCTTTCCGCTGGAGGCCGCATGCTATGGGTTCTGGCTGTCACTAAAATGTTAGTTGTCTCGGGCCACGATTTTCTGGTGGCTGGTTCCCAGGGACTATCGGCCCTAGTCCCTGCATCTGGATCTTTTGCGTAATGGGTTCATGGCATCTCCAGGAGTTTTAGTCGATCCTTTTTTTCAAGCTTTTCTTGGTTACATTGAGGGTGTGTGTGTGCAGTTGAGGATGTGGTTCCATCCTTTCTAGGATAAGGTTTATTACTGTCTTGCCTCCTCTTTCCTCCAGTGTTGGGGCAGTTTACTTGCACTTTTGCTTTGTGTTTGATTGTGGTCTCATTGGTTCTCTTGACTATTTTCCTCAATTCTTTTACATGCTGGGCTGCTAGGGGCTTTAGGCAGTCAACTTAAATGTGCCTCTTGTTCTTATGGGTGTCAACCCTGTCCATGTTTCCCAGTTTGAAAAATCTAGTTTCCTCTATTAAGGTGGTGTTTTGAGTAATCTCGGCTAATTACTTGGGGATCCTTCCCAGAAATAATACTAGTACATTGAATGTAATGCAACACCTTTCAGGAGTGGGCCCCAAGTAGCTTCCCATCCCTGCCATATTCCATTCTTTCCACTGGGGTTTGGCACGGGCAACTTCAGAGTGAGGTGGCAGATTGGCCAAGACCCCAGGTAACCTGGGTAGACATGTGGTGGCAGTTGAGCATATCACAGGTACTTATCCTGCAGCAATTGAACATTTGCTTTGTTTACCCAAGTGTGCCCAATTTCCTTGACACTCACTGGTTTTGTTGAAAGTATGCTTTCTGATGGGGGTTTGTTCTCAGATTTGGGTCGATCTCTTACCCACAAACTTCCCCCCTCGCCTCGTGGAGTGAATTAAATTCTTGTCCTATCTTCTGGTAGGCAAGGATGGGTCTCAAGAGGCCTGGTGTGATTAGCCATAACTTCCCAATACCAACATATAAGCTTGATAAACTAATGCAACCCACCAGAAAGGGTGTTTCATTAGTCAATGCCTTGTGTTTTTTTCTTTAGACTTGCTTCACTATTCCATAAAATGAGAAATAAGCTAATGATAAATGAATGAACAAATGTTTTAAGAATACAAGAGGTTTAGTTTTAGGTTAAGAAATGCATCATTTGGGATTCAGGGACAAGTTTATATTCAGTAAAATGTAGAGATTTTATATTTTGAAGTAAAACTAAGATAAGAATCGGTATACTGTACTGTAGTTGGAGAACAGCAATTTATAATTAAAAAAAAAAAAAGTATATGGGTTAACATGGAAAACTAGGAAGATCTTGTCTGTATTATAGAAAACAAAGATAAGTAACTACCAGTACTCTCACAAGAAGCAAGTATAGTACTTACAAATGAGAACTTCAAGGGTTGCTTCCATGTTTTGGGTGGCTTCAGAAATTTGATGCAAGTCGGTAGTAGATTCCACTAAACGTTGCCTGTTAAATTTACTTTTTTGTGCAACATTTGCTGGAAAAACAAAAAATAATAATAATAATTAACCGCCACTGACAACAATAATGACTACCAGTACTACACTACACTTCATGGTGAGCTGACCAAACATGCTTGCAGTCTAACATAAAATAATGCACAATATTCAATCTCACTAAATGAAAAATTTTGAAATTTTTAATTACTTGTAGGGTACTTGTAATATACAAAGTAATGAATGTTATATTATACAATACTTACTTTTTTAAAATTAAATACCTGTAAACAAGTAATTATCAAAGAAGGCACCAAGCCGGAAAAGCCATGCAGCACCATCAAATATGCGGAATAATCAGAGGGCGCTAAATATCACTGAGGATGCCAATATGAGAACAGAAACCCGTAAGACGAACAATATCAAAAGTATCCGATTCACCAAGAATTCTATTGAGGTACAAGTGACCGCGAGGGACGGTCAGAAAGCAAGAGACACGCTCGTCCTAGAAGTCAGGACATTCAACAAGGATATGCACAACTGTAAGAGGGACAATGCAGTTAGGAAAATAATGAGCATGGCGGTGTTCCACTAAGTGTCTGAGTTAAGAGCTTATGACCAATACGCAACCTTGCCAGAGCCATTTCCCACCGCCAGTTACAGAGGTAGGAGGAAGGCCACAGGGACACACTACTCTTTAAGAGTACGCAGTTTGTTACCAGTAACAGAAGACCAACAACCCTGCCAACGAGCAAGAATGGAGGAATGAATAACTAGGTAAAAGTCGGAATAAGGAATACCTTTACGGGAGATGGGATAAGTGCGGATAGCTTCCTTAGCGGCAGCGTCCGCACGCTCATTATATTTAATGAGACACCAACCCAGCACAACTCAACTGTCTTAAATTTACTGGAGATAAGAAACAGCCAATGTTAAATCTCGGTCTACCACCGGATGGACTGGATTAAAGGACTCCAGAGCCACGAGAACACTGCGAGCGTCAACAAAGGAGGATTGACAGCGAGAAAGCAGGAGACGAAGAGCATAGAGAATAGCAAAGTTCTGCTGTGAAGATGCTAGTCTCCGGAGGCAGGCAACACATATAGGTGTGGTCAGGAAAAACAAGTGTAACCTACACTGTCTGCAGAAGTTGACCCATCGGTGAAGATGGAAACAGAGCAGGAATGTGAAGAAAAGTGTTCAAGGAAAAGGTGTTTCAGAACTGTAGGAGGGGTAAAAGCTTTATTGATGTGGGTCAGGGATTTACAATATTGAGGAAGAAGGACCTTCCACTGGGGCAAGGATGGAACAACACAAGGAGAAATGTTAGTAATACTAACCGAAAGAGAATGTTGCAGGCGAGACAACCGGACAGAAAGAGGGAGGTGGTGAAGGGGAACAGGAACTACAGGAGGGAGGAAAAGTCAAAGCACGACACAGGCGAGTTTGAGGGTGTTGTAAGGACTGTGCAAGGTACCGAAGAAAGTAGTGACCTTGGCAATCCTGGAGAGACAGGAAGCCAGTGTCAATGTACAGGCTGAGGGTAGGAGTCGAACGAAAGGCACCAAAGCTGAGGCGCAACCCAGTATGGTGCAAAGGATCAAGATGGCGAAGAGTAGAAGGAGAAGCAGAAGAGTAAGCAGGGCAACCATAATCAAGTTTAGACAGTACGAGAGAGGAATGCAAAGAGAAGCGTGCGCCTATCCGCTCCCCAAGAAGTATGGAACAAAACTTTAAGTAGGTTAAGGGCCTTAGAGCATTCAACTCGGAGGCAAGAGATATGGGGCGACCAAGGCAAACGAAGTGTCAAAGATTAACCCCAAAAGCTTCACGGAATCTTTGTACACAAGGGGATGACCATAAAGAGACACGAAGAACGACATGCTTCTGAGTAAAAATCATAGCACAAGTCTTAGTTGGAGGGAACTTGAAGCCATGATTGGTGGCCAAAGACGCCACGGCATCAATCGCAAGTTGAAGCCACCGTTAAAGGAGAGGCGAATCATCACCTCGACAGCAAAGAGTAAGAGCGTCGACATAAAGAGCGGAGAAGACGCCAGAAGGGAGAAAAGAAGACCATTGAGAGCAACCAGAAAAAAAAGTAGTGCTCAAAACACTACCTTGGGGTACATTTTCGTATTGCCAAAGAGAGGCAGAGAAAGTGACACCAAGTCTGACTCTAAAGGAACGATGAGAGAGGAAGCTATGGAGGAAGAAAGGGAGGTTACCTCGAAGGCCAAAAGAACGAAGTTGAGACAGAATATGGTATCTCCAGGTGGTGTCGTAAGCATTTTCCAGGTCAAAAAGAACAGCAACAACGGAGGTGCTTGCAGCAAAAGCAGTAAGAATATAGACAACCAAGTTCACCACGACAGCAGTTGTGCTGCGGCACTTGCGAAAACCAAATTGAGAAGGAAGGTGGTGGTGGTGGTCCAAGAACCACATCAGACGAACATTTACCATACGCTCAAAGAGTTTGCAGAGTCTGACAAGTCAAACGAACAATGTATAAACAATGTGAAAACAATGTATAAACTAGGAAGCTTCCCAATGGGCTTCCAAGGAAGATTTTGTATAGCTATTACTATATAAAATTCTATTATTATATAATTTTTTATTTCTTTATCATAAACATATAACTTACTTCCAACTATTTCTGGCAAGTAAGAGATGACCTCAACTGGGATAGGAGCAAACATGGTGCCTGGAGTGCGGCCAGGGACCCCCATATTGGCACTCACGTACCCCTGTGGAACACCATTGAAAATTAGTATGACAAGTGTTAATTCAATTTTATAACAATTACTTATGAGTAATTAAACTTTATATCAATTAATTACGAGTAATTAAACTTTATAACAAGCACCAAGTCAAGTATATAATAAATGACAAAACTTATATTTTAAAATCTAACTGGAAAGGACACCAGGGCAAATGGAGGGGAGGGACCTTCGACAAGCCGCTGGCTTCCTGTCCTCGTTGAAGCCACTAGTGTTAGTGGCCCTCAGGTAAATCAGGTAAATTATGCATTGTTCACGTATCATTTGATAAAAAGATAATGTTGATGGGCATTACAAAATTATCTGAGCAAAATCCCCCTGATGAAATATGTACAGTTGTCAATTGTCTCCATTAGTCAACTTTCAAGAAATTTTGTAAAATTCTAAAGCAAATGTGACTCGGCACTAAGCCACACACTTGGTTTTACTCGTCAAACACTAAGTAAACCAGAGACTGTTTTAATTCATACCTTTATGTTCATCTGGCCTCCATGCAGAGTGGTGTCAACAGTAAGATGAATGGGGTTGTTGGTGACCCTTGAGTAGTAATCATGGATCAGAAGAGAATGGTCAGTGATCTCGTGGCCAGTTGCCCACCATCCAACGATCACTTCGCCGGGGTTCACTTTGCGATGTAATTCATACATATCTTTAGCGAAGTCCAGCTCTACTGCTACCTAATTAAGACCAATAAAATAATTTTGTAATCAATTTCATAAAATATACATGACATAATATATGCCAACCATTACAAACTAATCCAGGGCATTCCAGAAATTCTTTGGATTAATGTGAGATTACATTCTGAAAAAGACTTCATGAAATTGTGAACTACAAATCTAAACTGATGCTGGCTATATGATCACCCTGCCCAGACTGTGAACCTGAATCATTCATTTTTATGAGGCAAATGGGTGAGGACACTTATGTACTATCCACCGACACTAATATCAATTTGTAAATTCTACAAAATCGTGAATGTTTGTTTATTATACTGTACTGATATTGATATGTGATATGTTTAACAGTACTAACAGTACTGTTAAAACAATTATAATTATAACTTATATAATCATATATTAATTATACTGTAATAATTATACTGTTATAACTTTAATACTAAATATTATAAAGTAGTAATATACTGTCTACAAGGTTATTCAGAGTTGGTAAAAATATGATAGGTCTAGAGAATGTAATGCTAGGTAGCCAATACAGTATTTACAAAGTTAAATAACTTCAGCTAACCTCTTCTTTAGATTCATTGTGAGGAACACAGAAGCAGTTGGTTATCTCAATGGCTCCCTTATCAACACCTATGGTACCTGTGGAGATGTATGCCAGTTAATTAATGCAGTAATTAATCAGAAAATTATGAACTCAATCTATTTAATCATAGTTAACGTCATAACAATCATTATCCAACTTTTGACTTACATACGGTAGTTAGGCATCAGCTCAGAGATGATTGAACAGCTGTAAACATTTTCACTCCACGTCTTTTAATTAATTTTATATTCCTTACTCTATGCTCCTAATAGCAACGTTTTATATTTTAATAAATAAATATATTTATTTATAAGGATAGGCACATCCTCTATACAGCCCTCTGGTTGTACCTCTTCCTAGCTTCATCTCTCTAACCAGAACTTTCATGGCACCCCCTCTTCCTGCCCTCTAGTCTTGTCTTCACTTGCAAAAATTCCTCTAGTCAATCATACACCTCAGGTACTTAATCTGATTAACACTCGTCACCACTTCCCCAATTCACCCTAATATCACATTCAAGTTTCCTCTCTCTACTATTATTACTTCTGTCTTCTTTTACAAGCATCTACAAAACTTTAATTTAGGCTTCATATACAATACTGTATAGTGCTTATTACTGTATGAGCTCGCTTATCCAGATTCCACTTAACTGGATATTTGGGTTATCCGGCCAAAATGGCAACCGGATTTTGCATTCTGGCAAAACTTCACAATACTGTACTGTATCTGGATAGTAATCCAGATAACCGGAGATTTGGCTGGATAGCGCAGATATCGCAGACTGGCACAGAGTCTAAGTCAAGTCCGGATAATTTTCAGGTAAAACTTCGCCATATTCTGACAAATCCCGATAACCAGAGGTCAGGTTATGTAAATTTTAAAAAATTACACATTTTGAGATCTGCAGTATCAAACGAGAAGACAAACTACAACAAGGTAAACTGAATTTTCCTATTATATTACTGTATATTTTTTTACTTTTGTTTTTTGTATTTTATTGTGTGGAAATTCAAATTATGTTAGTTATGTTACAAAAAAAATTGCAAATATGGCCATTTTTGGACTCTCCCTGAAAGAATTCTGCTTATCCAGATGTCTAGCTTGTCCTGTGAGGGGTCCTTCCTAGTCTGCATAAGCAAGCTTAGACAGTATAATTCTCTGCTAGACTAATTGTATCATCTGTAATAATCATATGCAGTACAGTATATCATTTGCTGGTCTGGAACTTGACTCAGGATGGCTAAGGTGAGTTGTAATGATGGTGATAGCCAAGTGTTGCTGTTCTAGGGAAAGTGTGTAATTATCAAAGTGTAATTACGTAAGTACAGGATAAGAGCTACGCTCGTTCAGCAAAGTTCAGTTCAGTAAAGTTCAGTGTGGTTCAGTAAAGAGATCGAGTTTGCAAGTCGATGTTTGAGAGTTAGTTGGTATTAAGAAAATGTTAGGGTAGGTTAGATTATGTGGGGTTAGTGTGTATAGGGTTATGTTAGGTTGAGGGTAGGCTAGTTTAATATGGGTTAGGTAAGGTTGTATTGCGGATCTTTACATCAGGAAAATAATTGTATCAGTCATCTTTGACGTGCCAGTAGTACAGCGTGTTGAATATCTAAGAGTGGTTGGAGGATGTGTCGTGGGCGAGTGTGGTTTATGTGGTGTTTCAGTCAAAGTACACAGGTCGCTGGAATTTCCTTGTGCCAACAGCAGGTCGAAAAGCATGCTATTGTGTATTGACATGCCGCTCATGTTTGCCATCTTAATCAAGTACAGTCACATTCCAAATACAACCTTACCTAAAAGTGTACCAATTACTCTATGAGCATCAGGATTTCTTCTCTCGTAAGAGTCAACAATGGTGAAAAACACCACCGGGTGAACTTTTGCCACAAGGTTGAGCGCCATGTTTGTTGTGAGAGGAATGGTCGCTTACTGCACCAACACTCACCAGGAGGACACACACTACAGGCATACAAAATTTATATATACATATATATAATAATTGAATGGCAATAATAAGAAAAATAATTATTTTAACGATAATAATAATTATTTTAACAATAATAATTTTTAACAATAATAATAATTATTTTAACAATAATGAATGTGGATATTAACAATTTAATAACAACAATATGAATAATAACAATTGAATGTGGCGGTCATTCCACGCGAGGGAAACGCCAGGCTCCCCTCGCGAGCGCTTTGTCCTGGGTTCGTATCCAGGCGAGGGTGTCCTGGGTTCGTATCCAGGCGAGGAAGGATAACTTGCCGTCAATCTTTAACTGTAGCCTTGTTTTTACCCAACAGTAAATTGGGTACCGGTTGTTAAACGATTTGGCGGGTCGTAATCCGGTGAACATAGGATTAAGGACCTGCCCAAAACGCTATGCGTGCTAGTGGCTGTACAAGAATGTAAGAACCCTTCATGCTCGCGATGAGTCACAATATACTTGGCTAAGTATGTTGACCAGACCACACACTAGAAGGTGAAGGGACGACGCCGTTTCGGTCCGTCCGTGAACCATTTTGGACAATCGACTTGAGAATGGTCCAGGACGGACCGAAACGTCGTCGGCCCTTCACCTTCTAGTGTGGGTTTGGTCAACAACCTTCATGCTCTTGGGTGGCACGGGCATGAATANATTCCAAGAGTACGTGCGATTAACCAACTATAAATGCTTTACAAATCAAGGGAACCAGAATGTGGAATGGTCCCCCCATCATGTCAAAGATTGACATGATTGGGAGACAAAGACCTCTCTCAACCAGTTAAGAGTAAACCAAGTGCTACTTAATTAATTAACTCCATGTAACCTACCTAACCCCTAAATGTCAACCCATGTCTTGCTTTTGTTAAGCTGTTTGTTCTCCAACTTCTACAATTGCCGATTTCTGCCATGTTGCCCCCTTTTTTATTATTTATTTCCTTTTTTCGACACAATTTATACCTAATCTCAATTACTATTTAAGTTTTAGTCTAAGTCCTACCCGAAACGCTGCGCGTATTAGTGGCTTTAGGTATTGTATGTACTAGCTCTCTACATAAATCCAACATTATGTTTGTAAATCAACTATGTACTTTTCCTGAATAAAAATTTATTTATTTATTTATTTACATTGAGGGGAGTACACCAAGGTGAGTACTTTTAGGGGGTTGCATCAAAGTCTGTCAACGAAACGCTACGCGTACTAGTGGCTGTACAAGAATGTACGAATTCTTGCATATATAAATAAATAAATAAATAAATAAATAAATAAATAATAAATGTGAACACATCAAAGTCCAACATTCTGCTTGTAACTCATTTTTATATATGTACATTTACCTTACAATTTATTTATTGATTTATTTACTTGTTTATTTATTTATTTATTTTTATTTATTTTTATTTATTTATTTATTTATTTATTTAATTAATTAACTATGTGGGGTACAACTAGGTGAGCACGGCACCCGCTGCATGGCCGGCTCAACATGGCAACAGGTGGTTATGTTCGATTGGCTTATCTTAACCTAAGCTTAAGCTTATATTTGATATTGTTTATCAATTAATACCTGATAGTAACTAAGATTTACATGTATACTAAAATTACCTAGCATTTAAAGGTATATGAATACTATAATTATTATGTTTCATGAAATTCCATCAGTCTTTATCATGTTTTAGTATTGAGAATCCCAGGACAGGTGTGCATGTAGGATGCAAGTAAGAAGCCTAAACTATTGCATTGTAATTACAGTGATAATTTTTTTTTACTAATCAATTCATAGATAAACTTATATATTTCTATAAGTTCATAGCGAAATATATAATAGGTTTTCTCTAATAGGAACTTGTGTAATACATCCAGGAGTGAGTCCTCCATGAGGGGGGGGGATGATAGTCATCAACAAGGATGGCCGGACAGCCGGAGACTAAGGCTCTGCCCAGCAACTCTGTGGCCACAATATTTCATACAATGGAATATGGACCAGCTCCGGAGGATGATAAAGTAGCGCAGGTATGTGACTTGCTCGCCCATGCATTACCAGAGCTTGACATAAGTGTTAGATAGATTAATTGGCATTTCAACTTTTGACATGTCTTCTTGATGGTAGATGCAGTTTGCATGAAGGGTTTATCCTCTCGATGACTGCACCAGTACAAATAATTGGGAGACGCGTTAATGTTGACAATGACAAGATTTCAAGTGTTTGTTGATTTGTGTAGATGAGGGAGCGGCGACTAAGTAGAGACGATTGTTAGAGGGAGACTCTCACCACTGTGGGGCAGGATGTTGTGTTAATGGCGTCAGCTGATCCATGGTGCTGCCACGGGGTATGGTCGTTTCCGACGTGAGACGATTCGACCAAGCTCGTTTTCTGTTTGGTAAAACCATAAATATTGTTATGCTAGGTTGTATTAGCTTAGGTTAAGCTGTATTGGTCTAGTTGGGTTAGGTTAGGTTGGGTTGAGCTAGGTTTGGTAAAGTAGCTTTCAAAATCCGCTGGTGATTCGTCTTGTGTACGATGTGACTTGTATCCTCTGCAACAAAGCAGTTGTTGTCTGTTTGGTGAGACTGCTGCTTTCCGAGGGGTCCTTGGGTCATTTATTTATTTATTTATATACAAGAAGGTACATTGGGTTTATTAGAGATACAGATGTAATTGATGCTTGGTTGGTCAGGCCCGGGATGCATCATGTGTTGTGTTCGGTTGCGGCTCTTTGCCGTTGCCTGCGTATGCCTCGGTTTCTGTTGCCGGGGATGTATTTTGAGTTGATCTGGTTTCCCTCGATCCCTGTTCCAGGGCTTGGGTTTCCCAGGTCGTCTGCAGCATTACGTCTATCCAGCCTGTGGTCTATCCTTGTGCCATGATTTTGGTTTGTTTGCTGCCAGGCTGCCGTCTTCTGGCATCTGTGCTGAATATGATATTCGGTCGGGGGGATTTTGGAGGTCGAACAGGGTCCTGGGTGCCCAGGTTGGTTAACGTTCCTAGGCCTGGATGTTTGTATGTGTATTTGTGTCGCAGGTTGCAACCAGTTGTCTCGCCTTCGAGTTGAGGCACGTTTGGCGGTTGCCTCCTAGGTAGTCCTTCTTTTACTTTGGTTATGTTGCTCCAAGGAGCCAACGGGGATCCACACAGAAAACCAGCGTTGAATGTAATGAAACGCCATTTTCTGGGTGAGCCCCGGAGGCTCCCTGGCACCCTCCCTCCCTCCCTCCAGTTGACAGTTTTCGTGCTGTTTTGATGCATAGCCTCCAAACTGGTGGTTGCCGAGGTAGTATCCGGCGCGGAGAGTCCGGCGCTCCCCCTCCACTCACGAGCGGCACGGTGTGATGTTTCCTTGGGAATTAAGGGAGTTCTGCCTCTCTGGTTTTGGTTGCAATTTTCATACCATGCAGGGTTTGTTTTGTTATGCCCACCTTTCTTGGTGCCTAACCCCAGTCGATGGCAGATAAGGAAAACCCTAAACCACGGTGGGTTTCCTAGGGCCATTGCTCTCTGGGGGCCAGGTTCTGGCTTGTGGTCCCCGATAGGCTGAACTCCATTGACTAATGCCCTGGTCTAATGTGTCGCATATTAGCCCGATAGCTCCAGGGAACCTCCAGGGCTCACTCAGAAAATGGCTTTTCTTTACATTCAACGCAGATTTTTTGTACACAGCAGCTTTGTCACAATTAAGGCGGCGCTGTCCCATGATTAATGTACTGTAGTTTGTGTTATGAACATTGGTCAGCAGATGTCGTTCAGTAACCCAATAGCAAAACCCAGTAATCCGGATTTCTGTGAATTAAGTAGTCAAAAACTTGGACTTCATTTTGTCTGAATCACACAAAGGTCCGAGTTACAGAGATCCAAATTAACAAGCTCGTAAAGCACCGTCATTGATTGAAAGTGCATTTTTTTTTTAATTATACAGTCTGATGTATTTAAATATATTAGCATACTGTAGTCATTTTACTTCTATAAATCTACAGGCTTGGCTTGATGACCATGGTCGGAAATTTGGTCATTTCATTAACAACACTTGGGTTCATCCTGACGATCGGAAGACATACGAGACAAAGATCCTTGCAGTGGGTCTGTTTTAGCATCAACCATTCAGGGTACTCAGGAGGATGTCAACCGAGCTGTTTGCTGCAGCAAAAGAAGCCTTCAAGACTTGGAGTGCTCTATCAGGCCATGCAAGAGCTCGCTACTTGTACAGGTACTGTACTACATACACTATTATTAATAATATTTACACCTAGTAGGTTAGACTGCAGTACAGTATACATTATTATTACTATTATTTTTATTATTACACAATATTGCATTGCTGTATTATTAAATATTGGTGGTATTACAATTACTAGAAACTCTTGATGAGAATATCTTGGTTATATCATTTTATATTATATATTCTGAGCCATATCAAACTTTCTCCTTATGGCAAGTTTCTGTTGTTACCATGGACAGGATTGTAGGCCCAGTTAGGAGAGAGTAAATTTCACACAGGTGCATTGAGGGTCTTTTCAATTGTTCTGCTGGGTAATACTGATGTGAGCACTTCTTGGCATGGGAGAGACTGCCAAAGAGTGCTCTATATATTCCACGTGCTCACTGTTCCCAGTCATCACCAGGCACCAACACTTGAATGTCAGCAGAGTGCCCAGACTGTGTATGCCTCACATTTCTCCTGACTGTTTCCCTGTGCGCTTTATTCAGGCTGAGATCAACATTATTCGGTTAAGTGACTTGTGTTTCTTTAGAAACTTGCTTAATTGTGTAGTCTGCTCATGGTGTTAGTGAACACTTTAACTGGGTGTGAATAATGGTCATTTTGTGTTTCTGGACTCTGTAGCTGATCAATTTTAGTACTTTTTACTCAAGTGGTTATAGGAGTAGGTGCTTTCTGACTCTCGATAGAAGGCTGAGAGCTTTCCCTTCCCATAGCTCGTGGTAAACCTTTCCCTACAAGTAAGGCTTGTATGTGGCCACCAACTGGTTTACTCTTTGATCCCCAATTGCTGCTGGTGAACTGTTAAGGATTGGCTCCCAATCAATCCTCCTTGGATTTTGCCACAGGGTGAGTATGTAATTACCCAAGTGTATTTACAGGACGTGAACTACACTTTTTGTGTCCCGTCTTCCTGGTATTCTTTGTCATTGTGACGCTTGAAACACCCAGTGGCTTGACATCCTCCACCACCTCACTTAACATTTTGGCATCCTGCTGATGCTCTCCTTTGGCATCCTGCTGAGAGAAAATAGGACACAACATAGGATAAAGCTGGAAATGCAAATAAGCTGAAGAAATATATGGAAATAAGGATACACTGGTCACAAAGTGGAATGTACTGAAAATAGTTTTAACAGCCACCTCCATCCACAACTTTAAGACTATATATTACAATGAATTTCAACATCGGTAAAGTAAAACAATGCAGTGTGTGTGTGTGTGTGTAAGAAGGATAGCAGGTGGAGAATACAGAGTAAAGCATCATAGTCAGTATTAATTAAGCACTACGTCCCCAGCCCTACCCCACCTCCATTCATTATGTGCCCTCATGCTCAATACACATCTAATTGTATTTACAGGGCTGAGCTTCAGCTCTTTGGTCCAGCCTTTCGGTGTAAGTTTTAAGTAGGATATCTTAAATGTGTTGTAGTGTAATATATTTTCTATTATCCAGTGTCAGCTGGTTACTAGATACATATACCAACCTGACATTGAATTATACTGCATTAAAATAATGTGACATGACTCCAATAACAGGGTCTGTGTTTTGTGACAAAAAGGTTTGTTAGGGGGAATAGGATGGGAAGCATAGGAGATTGCCTGGGGGTAAATGTTGGTGCTGTGATTTTCCCTTTTTTATGCAAGGTGCAGATTGGGCTTATTCAGAAGCCTGAATTACTAGTACTGTATGTGCAAATCTGGATAGGGACCATAAAGATGTACAGTAGTTTAAATTTTGGGGATATACTGTCAATTTTGATGACTTTTGATTTTCAGTATTGCCCGTCATGTACAGAAGCAGGCTCGTCTACTGGCCGTGTTGGAGTCCATGGACAATGGGAAGACCATTCGAGAAACACGAGACTGTGATGTACCCTTAGTTGCACGACACCTTTACTACCATGCTGGCTGGGCTCAGTTGATGGACTCGGAGATGGTTGGCTGGAAGTCAGTTGGTGGGTCCACTTGCTTAGATTTAATAAAGCATTAAGTGGCATCACATGTATTAAAAAAAAATTGTTTTTAACATATTACTGTATAGAAGAGATTGCCCCAAAAATTAATCATATGTCTTAACAAATTATTTAAATAATGATTCTATTTAAGGCAAAAATCTTGAAGACTGCATACATGTCAGGTTCTTGTCCAATCCGTCCTCCTAATAGCATATCACATTTTGACATACTGTATTCTTTACCTTTGACTTTATATTTATAATACATCAGTTTTTGGCCTTAGGTAATTACCCAGGTGTAATTACCTGTGGCCGAAAACTGATGTACTAAAAATGGTAGCGGCTTGCGAAATTGACATGTCCCATTTTCTGTTTGTGGGTCCTCAGGTAGGTTAGGTTCAGGCACTTTAAACTCTGTGATGCACCACGATTATTGTGAAATTCTCCCTGTGTCGAAAATCAAGTGCTCACAAACTTTTTTTTCTTTGTAAAATGATAGATTTGCTTCCCTTAACATGTACATGTAAAAAAAAAAAAAAAAAAAAAAAAAAAATCCACATACCTTGGGTGTGGGGACGTGGACAAAGTGGTGTGAATATATAAATATATTTATATATGAGTGGTTACTCATATTTTTTTCTTTTCTCTGTTCAGATTTTTTTTATTTAATTCTGCAGTGTAATGATTAAGCACAAGATAGCATTGTAATTACTTGGGTATTTATTTTTCTATTAGGAGTGGTTGGTGCAATTGTCCCATGGAATTTCCCATTAATGCTGCTGGCATGGAAGGTGTGTCCTGCTCTGGCAATGGGTAATACAGTTGTCTTGAAGCCAGCTACCAATACCCGTTTGTCGGCTCTCCTCTTTGCCGAGATCTGTGCTGAGGCTGGGTACGTAAATTCTATTTCACGGGAAGATTTTACCATGTGTCTGAAGAGATGTGCAGACACAATGTTAAGGCTTTTAATAAGGAAATGTTAATTTATTTTTATTCTGAATTCAATACCCGGTCAGAGTGAGATGAATGAACATGTTAGTTTGAACCTGATGCCCTGTTCACCAAGCAGAAGTTGGTGAAGGTATACATTAGACCTGAAGGTATGGCAGAAAGTGCAAAATACCCCTGTTGAAAAGCAGAGATACAATAGGTATGCTGAGAGAGAACTATCAACATCAAAGGCCCAGGACTTTTCAACATTCTCTCTCTAAACATAAGGGGCATAATTGGCCAACCTCTCATGTCATTCAAAAGAAAACTTGATAAACACCTCCAAAGGATACCTGATTAATATGGCCGTGATTCATACATCAGGGTGTTAGCAGCCAGATCTAGCAAGCCTGGCTGACCAGACTACCAACCAGGAAGCCTGATCAGAGACCGGGCCGTGGGGACATTGATATTTGGAATCAGTGTAAGTAACCACAGGTAACTGTAAGGAATATGGAGAGAGCGAGGGAGGAAACTGTTATTTACATTGTAAAAATTGCTGTGAAAGTTGTTTCTTTATATATTTTATCATGAGAGGGCAATTATTATTAATTTTAAAGATGTTTTAATATTGTTTGTATTGAAATGCCTTCCTTAACCATGAATGATAACAAAATACTGTAACTAGTTAAGAGATTACCCACTGGCTGTCGATTCTAAAATGTAAACATTAGTAAAGATATTGAATTTTTATTGTATGTAATTTTGAATATGTATTCATCATTTTAGCTGTGCTTGTACCTTTTTATATTTTATCACTTCTCCAGAGAGTATAACCTCTGAAGACTGTGTGTTTGTGCATTAATAGATTGCAGTGTGTATTGGACTAATAATTTATGTTGGATAATTCTTAGGGTACCTGCTGGAGTGTTTAATGTGATAACTGGTGGAGGCGCAATGGGTTCCATGCTTGCAACTCATCCAGATGTTGATAAAGTGGGATTTACCGGCTCTACTGATGTTGGCCAGGTCCTGAGGAGAGCCACTGCAGGCACTGGAAAGAAACTCTCACTTGGTTAGTATTTAAGGTGTTGATGGATTTTTTTTTTATCTCCTAGGACAACCCAAAATATTTTTGCTAAAATTTAGGGTCAGTTAAAAATCCTAAGCATGCTTTTCTAGACATCTCTCCCTCAGCATAGGGGAGTGCATATACAGTACATATGCTGTAGTCACTGATAGGTAATTTAATTTAATTTAATTCATTGTGTTAAGGACAGGCAGCCAGTGTATATGTACATGTTAGGCTTATATTGAGGTCTCCTCCCTCTTGTCCAACAAGAAGCTGACTAACTCTTGGATGCCTCATTACTTCTAGGTGGAATTGTTTCTCCAGGGCTCTTTTCTTGTTGGCATTGACCTCTGGGGGGGTCAGGTCAGGGAGCTTCATGCTCTCCTTCAGTGCAGGGGCTTTTGCTCTTTCAGTCCTGGTGGTAGGGCTGTTCGTTTGCAGCAGTCTCCTTCTTTTCTGGTGAAGAATTATACGGCTGTTTTCTGGGGGTCCTTGGGTTGTTGATGCACGGTTGGTTAAGCCGGGGGTGCATCATGTGTCATCATCATCAGCTCCGGGAAGCCAAAGGGGCTCCCCCCAGAAAACCACCATTGAATGTAATGAAATGCCAGTTTCTGGGTGAGACCAGGAGGCTTCCCGGCATCCCTCCCTCACTCTGGATGGCAGTTTTTTGTGTTTTTGACATCCAGCCTCAGAACTGGGGTGTCGATAGCCAGGGCGGGAGTCTGGGGTCCTCCCTTCCCCTTCCCGGAAAGAGGGGACCTGCACAGACAGTGGTGCGATGACATGGTGATGTCGTGCTCGTTTGCTTGTTTTCATTTGGGGAGTTCTGTCCACTAGTTTGGCTTTCAGTAGCACTTACTGTAATTAACCAGAATAGGGGTTTGTTTTGGGGTGCTTACCTTTCTGGGTGCCTGACCCAGTCGATGGCAGACATAGAATGCTTCCACCCACACGGGGGTTTCTATAGGCCATTGCTCCTCGTGCCTCTCTGTGGGGGGCCAGGTCTTGGCTTGTGGTCCACAGTAGGCCTAGAACTCCATTCACTTACTGATGCCAGGGTCTAATACATTCATATCAGCCCAGATAGCTCCGGGGAGTCTCCAGGTTTCACCCAGAAACTGACGTTTCATTACATTCAACGCTGGTTTTTGCAGTGTTTTGTAAGAAACGGGGCTGTAAAGGATTAAAAAAAATGTATATGCAGTTGAAATGTATCTTATTAAATACAAATCTATTGTATAATGTTTAAATTTTATTTGCCATTGTAGATGACTGAAGGTTTTCACTGTAAAGAAATATTTCACGCAAGATTACTCTCATTTCTTTTCTCGGCGCAGAACTTGGAGGGAAGAGCCCTGTAATTGTGTTTGACTCTGCAGACCTAGACTCAGCAGTTGAGGGCATTGTTGACGCCATCTGGTTCAATCAAGGGCAGGTAACTTCTATGAAATAAAATCTTTTAATGTAAGTATAGATATATATAAATGAAGATTTAGGTACAGTATTGAATTAAAATAAGCTTCAGTATACCAAAATATTAAACAAAATATAGCTTGAATTGTAAATGAAAAGCTCCTTTTTGGTCAAGGCTTTCAGCTGCTCTGATAAGAAAAGTCCTGGTGTTCCTGCAAACAGGGCTATGTACGGTTATAACAGGTTGTACTTTGTACTAGAGTAGTTGTAATGGCTACATAATGTAATGGGGAATGGGAGGAAATGAGAGTAAGGGGAGTTAATGAGTTAGGGATGTAAGGGAATGGATCACCAAAGGGAAACAGGTATAAGGGAGAAAGGAGGATAAAGGGAGAAAGGATCAGCAGGAATGAAGGGGTAAAGGGGTAGATGATGTTATCATTCATTTTCTTTATAAATAAAATGAAGTTGTCTTTCAACCTGTTATCTCTATGCAATGATATGAAAATCATAATCACATTATTCAGTGAGTGCCCTTCACTCCTGGACATCATTAACTGGATTTTAAAGTAAGCACATATCATCTTTCATTCAAAGGCAAGTGTACAGTACCGTTAATAGTTAATATTTTTCTAATTACATTTTCTAATTTCTTGTACATTACTACATTCTTGTGCAGCCACTAGCATGTGTAGTATTTCAGGCAAGTCCTTAATCTTATGTTCCCCTGAATACGACCCGCCAAATCATTTAACAACCAGAAACCCATTTTACTGTTGGGTATACAGAGGCTACAGTTATGGCTTGATGCCCAGTAAATCCTCCCTGGACAGGATATGAACCCCATGACAAATCGCTCATGAAATGCCAGGCGAGTGTCTTGTCACTACCCCACAGGGATTTACTTTACATTTATAAATATTAGTCAAAGATATGAACATGAGTGAACTCACAGAAATCAGAGATGTTACCTGACTGAAACTGTATCCTTGATATTTACAAACATCAACACAACAATACATCACCTTGCACCCATAACTCACCAAGGGTTCTTTGCTAGGCTTCTCAGAAAATCTGGACTCTCTGACAGGAAGACTCCTGTGGGAGACTACTGGGTAGCTCTCTGAGGGAGGCTACTCTGTCTGGATGTGTAATTACATGTACTCACATAATTGTACTCACCTAGTTGTGCTTGTAGGGGTTGGGCTTTGGCTCTTTGGTCCTGCTTCTCAACTGTTAATCAACTGGTGTAGAGATTTCTGAGCCTATTGGGCTCTATCATATCTGTATTTGAAACTGTGTATTGAATCTGCCTCTACCACATCACTGCCTAATGCATTCCATTTGTTAATTACCCTGACAATGAAAAAATTCTTTATAATGTGTCTGTGGCTGATTTGCATACTCAATTTCCACCTGTGTTTCCTTGTTTGTGTTAACCCATGCTAAATAGTTTCTTTACCCACCCTGTCAATTCTTCTGAGAATTTTGTAGGTGATAATCATGTCTCTCCTTACTCTTTGTCTATCAAGGACGTGAGATTTAGCTCCCGTAGCCTTTCCTCATAACTCGTACCTCTCAGTTCTGGAACTAGTCTAGTGGCATACCTCTGAATCTTCTCTAACTTTGTTTTGTGTTCAACTAGGTATGGACTCCAGCTTGGAGCTGCATACTCCAGGATTGGTCTGACATAAGGGGTATAAAAGTTCTGAATGTTTTTTTTTTTCACAAGTTTCTAAACTCAGTTCTTATGTTGGCCAATCTAGCATACACCGCTGATGATATTCTTTTGATGTGGGGATAGGTTCGGTGTGATATTAACCCCCAGATCTTTCTAATTGACTCGTGCAGGATTTCACCTCCCAGATGGTACCTTGTGTTCGGCCTCTTGCACTGCATGTCCATGTTTTTAAACTGCTCTGCTATTTAGCTGAAAGCTAGGGAGCCAAGTTCCACCTAGTGAGGTAGCCTAAGGTTATCAAATGTTCAGTATGGCAAAGAAAGGTTTCACAGTTGGTCAGTTACCACAAAGCAAGGCATTACATGTGACCTCACTCCAGTTATAAGATTAGCAGATCATAGTATCTGACTTGGTCTTTAAATGTTGACCACAAGACCTGACCTCTTGGGTTAAGATGCAACTTAGTACATTGAAGGTGTGATCTTTTGACAGAGACTGGTAACAAAATATCATGACTCGACTCTGTATATAACAAAAAGCCAATTATGGTGTTACACAGTTGTGATCATTTCAAACACACTAAACAGGTCATATTGTTACAAGGGGGAGAGGGAAGCCATCCTGGAGCCACAGACCAACTCCAACCACATCAACGACCAGAAAAGAGGCAACTGAGACTTTTGTAATTCAGACAAGTCTGCCAGCAATGCCTGATTTTACATGAGTATTTTTTATGAAATGTTTCCAAAAGATACCAACTCTTTCCTACTGTTCATTTCTGTACTGTACTATTAAATTGACTGCTATGTTATTATACTTTCTCTCTTGGTTTGCTCTCTCTACCTCATTTTTGCTCATAACTTGACATGTATAAGAATTGAATAATTTGTTGGGGGAGAAGAGTAGATATTCCATACACTAGAATTAGACATAAAATAAATCAAAGTTCTTTAGTCAAAAGTTTTTCAGGTATAAAAGCTACAACTATAAATGTTGGCATTTCAGGTTTGCTCTGCTGGTTCACGCCTCCTGGTTCAAGAGCCTGTGTTTGATAGGTTTATTGAAAAGTAAAGCAGCGTATGAAGACACTGAGGATGGGTTCATCCTTAGACAAACCGTGGGATATGGGAGCCATCATTGATCCAACACAGCATAAATTTATTGCCGAGTATGTTAATTATGCTCGTAAGGAAGGAGCAGAGGTAAATTTTAGTAATATTGTTTTTTTCTTCAGCCATTATAACCCTTTGTTATTTAAAGTTGATTCTTTTATATAATTCCTCATATTGCAGACACACTTGATCGTTTTTTTGTAAGGTGTAAAATAGAAATTGTCTCAGTTTTTCCTTCTGCCCCTCTCTCTTCACATGCATAATTTCTCTCACTCACCTTCCTGTATATATCAGACTTCCTTTCCTCCTCTTACCTCAGAATTCACTTCAATCCGTATAACTAGATCTCTTAACCCACATACTGTACATGAAATGAAAATTATGTAATTTTGGTCCATCCTGAAGGGTTTTGAAGTCAAAACTAAGCAAGAAAGCAGTGGAAGCCATTATAAGGCAGGATAGGAAGTGAGGGGAATACACTTTTCTCACTATGATATTATTCATTTGTTTGCCATTACCGTAAGATGTTTTGTTAAATTCAGTCAGTTCAGATCCAGAGCTATATGGGTAAAGTTTTGGTACCCAGATTGGTGCTGGAGGTTTGTGCAACCGAGTTATTACTTTAGTGTTCATTGGTCAAATACCACATCTGGCCTTGGGAATTCGTGCAATGATATGTTGTTTGATACAATAATACTGATTGTTATATGAACTGTATTTCTTAGTTGACATTCTTCAAATGCTCCATGAAACCAAGGAATTACAGTCCACTAGTGACCTGACCCCTTGCCCAATAAGTCTCTTTGCAAATGGGCTTGTCAATAAAATTAATAGGTAGACCTGAAAATCAGCCATATATTCAGTGACCTCTATTAGTGTTACAGTAATAAGAAATATGCAGTAAGGTCAATTAGGGCCAATCTATGCTAATTAGCAATCTGTGAACTAACATTACAAGTTGTGTTCACTCTCCACTGTGACCAAGGTAGCAGCACCATGCACAACAATATTATGTAAGCTGGCACTGCAGCACTCTTGCTACCCTTGAAATGGTTGTCACAACATCATGCTCTAGAGTTCGATTCCAGTGGGTATAACTAGATTATTGTCTCACCGACTACAGTTATCTGCTAAAACTTTGTTCGTCATGTTCCTGGGTATACTTATTGCCGTATATTTTGGCAGATAAGATGACACTTGAATAGTCAAAAAGAGCACCCAAAACCAAAGGTTGTCTTATGGACCAGGGGCCAGATTCATAAAGAAGTTACGCAAGCACTTACGAACCTGTACATCTTGCCTCAATCTTTGACAGCTTTGTTTACAATTATTAAACAGTTAATGAACTCCGAAGCACCAGGAGGCTGTTTATAACAATAACAGCAGTTGATTGGGACGTTTTCATGCTTGTAAACTGTTTAATAAATGTAACCAAAGCAGTCAAAGATTGAGGAAAGATCTACACGTTCGTAAGTACCTGCGTAACTGCTTCGTGAATCAGCACTTCGTAACGTGCTTCGGGAGAGGGGGGGGGGCTTCGTAGATGAGCGGCGTGGCAGTGAAGTGTGATGTTTGCTCGTTTGCTTGTTTCCTTGAGATCGGAGGGAGTTCTATCTCTCTTCAGTTCTTAGTTGTCATATTCTTAACATGTTGGGTTTGTTTTGTTATGCCTATCTTTCTGGGTGCCAAACGCTGGTCGATGGCAGATAAGGAAAACCCCCAACCACATGGGGCTTTTTCAAGGGCTATAACTCCCTGTAACCTCTCTGAAGGGGTCAGGTTCTGGCTCTTGGTCCCTGGTAGGTCGAACTCCACAGCTAATGCCCCGGTCTAATGTCACACATTAGCCCGATAGCTCCAAGGAGCCTCTGGGGCTCGCCCAAAAAATAGCGTTTCATTACATTCAATGCTGGTTTTATTATAATACTCCCTTTATTTTCTTTCATTCCCCTTTATTTTTCATCTGGAGAATCTTATCTTGTCATGAGCTGGTCTTACCACTTGGTCATTCCACCAAGCTCTTCCTCACACTCTTATACCAGTTTGTGCTGTCCCACACACCAGCTTAATATTCCTAACCAGATTTTTCATGTATTCTGATTTTTTGCCAGGTATTTCAAGTTGATGCTCCTTCAGGATGTTTCTATCCGCCAACCTTAATCACCGGTGTGGGCACTACATCTTGTACTGTCATGGAGGAGATATTTGGCCCTGTTCTTTGTGCCATGCCATTTAGGTGAGTTTTGTGAAGTAAAATGTTTGTACTGAACAGTACAAGTGAACCTTATTTAATTCAGAAACTGTATAGGCTTAAACTGTACTTCATGCACACAAAAAGCCAGCATTAAATGTAATGAACTGCCCCTTTCCTGGATGAGCACTAGTGGCTACCCAAAGCTCTGTCTCTGATGTAGTTTCCAAATAATTAGTCACACCAGTCATAAATGTCCTGTTGGCCTACTGGAGACCAAATCCAAAACCTAGTTCCCCCCTCAAAGATACACAGAGAGCATGGACTTGTTATAATCATTCTCTCCATTAAAGCGCCCAGATAGCAGACATGGCATTACAGACAACTGCGTTGTTCGTGAAAATGAAGCGGCGACACATCCAACATACATCACAAAAGAATCCCTCAAAATGAAATGGTTCATACAAAAATGTGTCTGAAACACCTGCAGTGTGCATGCACAAAGCTGCCAACTGGCAGCATCCCAGGTAAGCCAGCATCGTGCACTCGGTCCGATGCAGATGGGCCATTAACCAACGCACCTGGTAATTGGGGTGGGGAAGGGAGTCAAGGAGCCACTGGAGCTCACCCATAAAGGGGTATTTCATTACATTCAGTGGTAGCTTTCTAGGGGAGGCCTGGTGGCTCCATGATGCTAATGAATAACAGAGAAGAAGAAATAAATGGGAATATACAGGAAGGAGGAGAGATTGGCAGCTACAAAGTTGAAGAAGAAACACCATGCTGGGCTACCTGGACCATATAACACAAGTTGAAATATTGGCAAGAACTGTACCCAACAACACAAACATGTGAACATCATAGGCCCATAGATAGACCACAGGCTGGTGTGCTGTACACCTGCAGACCACAGGCTGGCGTGCTGTACACCTGCAGACCACAGGCTGGCGTGCTGTACACCTGCAGACCACAGGCTGGCGTGCTGTACACCTGCAGACCACAGGCTGGCGTGCTGTACACCTGCAGACCACAGGCTGGCGTGCTGTACACCTGCAGACCACAGGCTGGCGTGCTGTACACCTGCAGACCACAGGCTGGCGTGCTGTACACCTGCAGACCACAGGCTGGCATGCTGTACACCTGCAGACCACAGGCTGGCATGCTGTACACCTGCAGACCACAGGCTGGCATGCTGTACACCTGCAGACCACAGGCTGGCGTGCTGTACACCTGCAGACCACAGGCTGGCGTGCTGTACATCTGCAGACCACATGTTCTTTATGTGGTTCTCAGGTGATGGAAAACTATCTAGAACCACCCCTAGATCTCTTTCTTTATTGGAATTTTTTTAAAGATTTCTCACATAATTTGTAGGTTGTGTGTGGTCTATGTTCTCCTATTCTACATTTCATAAAATGGCATTTATTCACATCAAGTTCTATTTGCCAAGTGATGCTCCATACACTTATTTTGTCCAGGTCATCTTGAAGGGCATGACAATCGTTCAAGTTTCTTATCTCCCTATTATCTTAGCATCATCATCAAACATGTTCACATAATTCTGTATTCCATCTGGTAGATCGTTTATGTAGACAGTGAACATTTCACTAAAAATATTAGCATCTTCATTATATGTTTAATACTAGCAGTGGTCTTTACTTGTTCAGAACTGCCAAGGAGGCCATATCTTTGGCTAACAATACCATATATGGCCTGGGTGCCTCAGTCTTCACAGAACAGATGACTCTTGCCATAGAGACTGCCAAGATGATCAAGGTAAGTTCCTTGTATATTGTGCATTCCTTCACAAAGTGTATTTATTAGGTAGAGTTAGGCCTTTTTTTCAATCTTTTACAAGATTATATTTCTATGGTTCTCTTTTCTGGACGTATGGTCCCCTTGTTAGTTTTCCAGGCTTTAGTGCTGGTATTGTTAAGCCTTAGAAAATCACACCATGTCTTTCAGACCCATCCTTACCTTGCAGTTTACTTCCAGTGGGAGCTAGACTTTTTAATATTTTTCACTTGACCATCCTGCTTTTCTTGAAGCATATTATAGTGTTATGCTGTGATTTAATCATGTGATGTAATATTAAATTAGAGTAAATAATACATTTGTTCACAGGCAGGTACTGTGTGGATTAATTGCCACAATATGTTTGATGGTGCTGCTGGGTTTGGTGGATACAAGCAGAGTGGCTATGGCAGGGATGGAGGCAAAGAAGGTAACTGCTAATATGAGCAAAAAAAATATAATTAAACTATATTTAATGTGCAAATTGTACTAGTATAACAAATGTGATTTTATCATTATTTCTTATTATCTGGTTCTTGCTGCAAATTGGCCTTTCCTAAGTAGCTTCCAAAGTCTAGATGGTTTTCAAAGGAATTCATGCAGCAACAGATCATTGAGTACAAAACTAGGTTGCTTGTTCACGAAATCTCAGCAGTTAGCGCAGTTGGCTGACAACAGAGGCATTCCCAAAAGCAACAACTTGAAGAACAAGAGGACACAGATTCAAGCCAAGGAAACCAAAGTGCTTGAGTATACCTGCTTATGGTTAATTTAGTGTACATCATGAGGGAGGTTTTCCCTCACTTCACTGCTGGCTAGGCCGAGATGTCTCCAGTGCTGGCTAGGCCGAGATGTCTCCAGTGCTGGCTAGGCCGAGATATCTCCAGTGCTGGCTAGGCTGAGATGTCTCCAGTGCTGGCTAGGCCGAGATGTCTCCAGTGCTGGCTAGGCCGAGATGTCTCCAGTGCTGGCTAGGCCAAGATGTCTCCAGTGCTGGCTAGGCTGAGATGTCTCCAGTGCTGGCTAGGCCGAGATGTCTCCAGTGCTGGCTAGGCTGAGTTGTCTCCAGTGCTGGCTAGGCCGAGATGTCTCCAGTGCTGGCTAGGCCGAGATGTCTCCAGTGCTGGCTAGGCTGAGATGTCTCCAGTGCTGGCTAGGCCGAGATGTCTCCAGTGCTGGCTAGGCTGAGATGTCTCCAGTGCTGGCTAGGCTGAGATCTCCCCAGTGCTGGCTAGGCCGAGATGTCTCCAGTGCTGGCTAGGCTGAGATGTCTCCAGTGCTGGCTAGGCCGAGATGTCTCCAGTGCTGGCTAGGCCGAGATGTCTCCAGTGCTGGCTAGGCCGAGATGTCTCCAGTGCTGGCTAGGCCGAGATGTCTCCAGTGCTGGCTAGGCTGAGATCTCTCCAGTGCTTAGTTCAAAGCCTGACTGTTGCTAGCAGCAGTTTTAGGCATTTTGCAGGGATAGATAATGTCCTGTACTGTACTTGCATGGTTATACGTACCTGCAAGGGATGAACTTGCTCTCACCCCTTATTCAACTGGTGTATATCTGCAGGCTTCATCGTATCATCATTGGAGTCTACTTCCACTATTTTACTTTTTAGTACATTCCAGTTGTTCACTATTCTGACCTTAATTTCTTTCTACTGTCTGTGGCTCATTTTCGAACCTACATTGTTTCCATCTGTCATAATCACTATTATGGTGAACATGATGATTGAACTATTATGATGAATATCATGATGAGTGAACTATTATGCTGATCATGGTGAGTGAACTATTATGGTGAACATGATGATTGAACTATTATGGTGATCATGGTGAGTGAACTATTATGGTGATCATGGTGAGTGAACTATTATGGTGATCATGGTGAGTGAACTATTATGGTGATCATGGTGAATGAACTATTATGGTGATCATGGTGAGTGAACTATTATGGTGATCATGGTGAGTGAACTATTATGGTGATCATGGTGAATGAACTATTATGGTGATCATGGTGAGTGAACTATTATGGTGATCATGGTGAGTGAACTATTATGGTGATCATGGTGAATGAACTATTATGGTGATCATGGTGAGTGAACTATTATGGTGATCATGGTGAGTGAACTATTATGGTGATCATGGTGAGTGAACTATTATGGTGATCATGGTGAATGAACTATTATGGTGAAATAAAATCTATAATACTTTCAAAAATTGCCATGGAATTACAAGTGCTCTCAGACTATGGTCGGCCGAGCGGACAGCACGCTGGACTTGTGGTCCCGGGTTCGATCCCGGGCGCCGGCGAGAAACAATGGGCAGAGTTTCTTTCACCCTATGCCCCTGTTACCTAGCAGTAAAATAGGTACCTGGGTGTTAGTTAGCTGTCACGGGCTGCTTCCTGGGGGTGGAGGCCTGGTCGAGGACTGGGCCGCGGGGACACTAAAGCCCCAAAATCATCTCAAGATAATCTCAAGATAATGGTGCCCTTCAATGATAGCCTGGCAAGTGGGGTTTGAAAAGCTCCCCAGTGTGTTGAAGAGTGAGTGTTGATCTTGCCTGCCTGCTTATTTGAGTGATCTTGAGAAAGCATGACATTGCACAAGAGAAAATAGAAGTGGCCTGAACTAAAAGGAGCTGCTCAACCATACTGTTAAGCTATATGTATTGTGTAGTGCTGGCATAATCTTTCCTAAACTAGTTGGGGTTTACACCAAAATATATTCAAAATATCCCATCTGTTTTTTGGCTCTTGCTTTTGTGATGTCAAAATTCTTGCTCCACAATGAGTGGTCACAGAAATGGATCCTTATGAAGGACACTGAAGTACATGGATGAAATTATGCATGATTTTATGAATATTGGATCTAATACTATCAAACATATTATAAATACCTTATATTATTTTCCACAAACCTTTAACAGGTCTCTTTGAGTATGTGAAACCTTCATGGCAAGGCCGCCTAAGTTTTGAGACTCCTGAACTAGACTGTGGCAAATTTGGTGCTTCTTACATGGCAGACCGGCCTTCAATCACTCCAGCCACTCCACAGGTCTGATAATATTTTTTCTTAGTAATTAGTCAATTGTTATTTACTCTACTAAACTATTTGTGTTAAACAGATCAAAATCCATATTAAATCCAACAAAAACATGCACTAAATAAATGATACAAAGATAAATAAAAGTTCTCTTATGAATAAAGTTGTAGAAGTTTGGAACAAGTGAGAATGCAGTGGATACCAAAACCATCACTAGTTTGAAAGCATTGTGTGACAAAGCGTACTGTGAAGATGGGACACCACGAGTGTAGCTCTCATCCTGTAAGTTCACTTAAGTAATTACTGAAGAAACAGTGACAGCAGAGAAACATTTATTTCAAGAATGGAAAAATAAAAGAACCTTGGCAAATTTTTTAATGGATTTACTTGGAAAGGTTTGCTGTTTGGCACGAAATTGAATTTGTTCAAACTGGAAAAGGTTTTGTATATATGTTGCAAAGACAGTCTAAACTAACCTAACCTAAATTCCTAGGCCTAATATACTACATGTGTGTGTGCTATACTAGGCCTAGGAATATTTGTTTGTTTGCTGTGGGGGAGCCCTTCGGCTACCTAGAGCTATCGGACTGACATATACTATCAGTCTGAGAGCATATATCAGCCCCCTCTCCCATAAAACAAATTTCTTGTAACATTTGCAGTGGCTAAAGATATCTTATATACCTATAGATAGAAATATATTTATCTTAGGACAAATATAAATTAAATCATAGCATTTCTAACAAACATGTTTCATTTAAAAATTTACAGATTGTTAGTGTTGATAGAAAACTGCCGCAGGTGGATAGAACATACAAGCTATATTATGGTGGAGCTCAAAAGCGTCCAGATGGTAACTACTGCCGCGTGATCAATGATGCCAACAATAGAGCTTTTGCCCTCGTTGGAGAGAGTAACAGGTAATCAATGAGGATTATTTTTGTAGTCATAAATCTGAAAAAATTTCAGACATCTGGGTTTTGTTCATGTATACAGTACTTGTATGTTATGAATGTAGTATATATACATTGGTTTTTGCCTATTAAAGGTGGGGGACCCAAGAGCTGGAGTTTTATTCTTTAGTGAACAGGTGAAGTGAGTTGTAAGATAACTATCAGGAGAAAGCACCAAGCTATTGCAACTGTACAGCACTTGGGCTGAAAGGGGTAATGAGTCAATTCCATTCACAGCATCATCAGGCACATATACAGAATGACAAAGCAGTCAGGCTTGGAAATTGCTATGCTGCAGTTTGTAGTTTTTCAGAATGTTCATGTGGCCTGCATGTATCAGGGTTCCTTTCACTTACGGGAGAGTGCCACTGATTGGTGAACTGTTATTGTGATCATGATGAGTGAACTATTACAATATTGTGATCAAGAAATGAAAAACCCACCACAAATACAACGTCACTAGGTGGAACAGAGCCAGCCTTTCTGTTTCGCTGCCTTTCACCGCTGTATTATGGTGAAAACAAGCTGCATGGTACCTTGTGCCCCTACCAGTGATGAAGGTACCTCCTACATGGAGGCAAACAGAAGCGCATGAAACACCCCAGTTGACTCCAAGGGCAGGTAAACACCGAGCAACAAAAGACCACGGTGGAGGTAGGTCCCAAGCGACTTATGAAAGATAACTCCAAGCCACAAGGGCAGTACTTACAGGGCACTAAGAGAAGAGAACCCGAGGCGCATGCAACCCGAGTACTGGTGAAACACTCCTGGCTCACACACCACCAAGGGACAGGACCATACCACAAGGCACAGCACTGAAACAAGTCTGGAGCCAGAGTTGCAAGACTGCCAGGTCTCACATCGGCCACGGAACTAAAGGTGTGGATAGCCGGTGCGGGGGTTTGGGGCTTCCCCTTTCCCCTCCCGGGGAGGGGGGAGCTGCTCAGATAGCGACGCGGTGATGGTTGTGACGTCATGCTTGTTTGATCGTTTTTTGTTTGGGCGAGTTCTGTCCAAAAGTTCAACATTCAGTAGCAATATTTTAACCAGATAGGGTCTGTTTTGGGGTACCTACCTTTCTGGGTGCCTGACCCCAGTCGATGGCAGACAAAATGCTTCCAACCACACGGGAGTTTCTGTAGGTCATTAATCCTCGTGCCTCTCTGAGGGGGCCAGGTTCTGGCTCGTGGTCCCCGGTAGGCCAAAGAACTCCATTTGCTTTGACTGATGCCAGGGTCGGAAGCCTTATGTTATCAATATCCTTCACATCCCAGTGCTGTAATCTGAGGAAAACTACCAGTGTAACCAAGAATTAATTTCATTACACTTAGTATGTTAGGTTAGTGACAAGTTGACAGAATAAATTGCAAGATAGTGTAGGGTCTGCGTATAACATTGGCAGTTTCCAAACTGTTTATGGTAAAGAAGATGGAACAACTTGAGCTTAGATATAATCTCATTACTACAGTTTGGTAATTGCAATTAGGTGCAGTAGTTACATTTACATTCATTTACAAATGATTATTAACTATAACTGTATAATCTTTGCATGTGTAAATTTTCCAGAAAGGATGTTCGCAATGCAGCTGAAGCAGCCAGCAAAGCTCAACCTGGCTGGGACAAGCGAACAGGCTTCAATCGCTCTCAGATTCTCTTCTATTGGGCTGAAAACCTGGAACAACGACGTCAAGAGTTCATAGACCACTTGGTAGCATTGACAGGCCAAAGCACAGCAGCAGCTTGCCAGGAGGTGGACAGTACAGTGGCTAGACTCTTTCATTGGGCATCTTTTTGTGACAAATATGGTGGGGCAGTTCAAGAAACTCAGATGTATGGCACTGTTCTGAAGATTCATGAAGCAGTGGGGATAATAGGGATAGCGTGTCCTGATAATGCTCCACTACTAAGTTTTGTGTCGCTGGTTGCTGCAGCAGTTGCTCGTGGTAATACAGTAATAGCAGTACCAAGTGAGAAATATCCAACTGTAGCACTCTCTCTTTACCAGGTGGGTTTTACAGGACATTACAGCTTATTTAAAGATGTCTAAAGATTATTTGTATACAACCTTAACTTTTTCCTGTCAGTTTACCTCATTTTCTATAAATATTCTTTTTACAAATTGCAATATCTCCTTACTTCCCTGATCTATTATATGGTTTATATTTATAGTTACTAAGTTCAGGCTTTCCATCTTGCCCTGGGTAGGGGAGTGCTGTTGACTGGTGGGGTACACTGTGGTTGGCACTGCCAGCTCTTCAGCTAAAGATGGCACACCGATGCTTCTCCCAAACTTCTCGTTTGCTGTCGTGAGGTCTTGAAGGGGGGGGGGATTTTTAGCTTTTTCATTTGCTGGCACTTTGCTCACTTATTTCGGCAGGGAAGTTCTGCCTTTCGTCTTACTAGGCTAGCCTGGGGTGTGTGCAGTAGAACTCCTCTGTTACCCCCGGGGGCTTTCCTGCAGTTTACTGATAGGGTTTACCAGCATAGCTGGACCCAGTCCTTGGGCTTCCTGTAGGGCTTGTTCACCCTACAAACCCTGGAAAACCCCTATGGGCTTGGTTGTACAATGAACACCTCTTCTGAGCCCACTCTCACCCAGAGCGAATGTGACGGGTATTCGTCCCCCCTGCCTCAGAGTGACAATCATCCATTCTGCCTCCGCCATGCTACTTGTTGGGTTGGTGACACCTATGACCCAGAATCTTGTGGAACTTGTTCTCTGCTTGTGCCCCAAATCACCCATTCCTCATTGTGAGGTGATGGGTATTCCTTTCATCACAAACTAACACACACACAACTCTTAGCTCCCTGCTAGGTGCCAGAATGTGAGGTTACTTTATGAAGGAGGCAACCCAACCCTTTAGGCGAGAGCAAACGCTGAGGTCCAACGACACAAACCTCCCGTCACTAGGTCGCTAGTTCCTCAACTGAACAAATCAGTCTAAAGGGTAACTAATGGGTCCTCACACCAAATTTAGTATTTAGTGTTTGAAGCTATGGGGCTTGATCCCTTAGCTTAACCCAGTTTATTACAAGAACACGGATGTTAATGAAGCAGAGCAAAATAACAGGGCAGTACACACAAAATGTGTTGACGGAAAGACACTTGCAACAAAGCAACATTTATTCAACAAACTTATTTACTAAATACACGGTAATTCATGTTGCGTTGTGTTAATTCCAGAGTGTCACTGCAACAGCTAAACAGTGACTTTTTCACAATATTTTCTTTTGCCTTTGCTGCTGGTAAAAAATTTAATTGACACATTTTCCTATAGTTTGAAGTAACATGGTGGTAGGATGCTTATTTATTTTAAAAGAAATAACAAGGAATGCGTGTGAAAAGCCTTTGGATGTCTGCTCCAATGACAGTAATAAAGCTTTGTTGGCAGGTCAGGGAAGCATGTCCTCTCATCACTGAGAGGCTGGGGCTATGTGTCAAGCCTAAGATGAAGACTCAGCATTGTAATGTAGGAAGCGGTCAAACTGGTGTTGGTGCCTGTACTGTACACTGAAGTTGTATTTTGCAGTGTTAATTGGACTCTTCCTACATACTGTTTATAGTACAATTTATTTTTTTATTGTATATTTCAATTATAAATACACTTTCAATAATTTTTCTGATTCTCACAGGTTCTAGAAACTTCAGATCTTCCTGGGGGAGTAATCAACATTCTAACAGGTTCTCGAGACCACATTACCAAATACTTGTCGGAGCATCAAGATCTCCAGGCAATGTGGTTAGTTTCTCACTATAATTTCATTATGTTTTAACAGATTTTGAACATTATGTACAATGTGTTCCAATCATCCCTCTGGTGATGACAGATCACCTGCATTTAGTCATACCAACTTCACTCCATTCATCTGCTCATCTTTCAACCTGTGTTTTTCAGGATGGGCCTCTCATTTAGCTCCACAAGCTAAATGGTGGTTTAGCCATCATCTCCCGGAACTCTATCCTGTCTGTCTCTTCATTCACCTGGTTACTGCATTGATGGCATGCTTTCTCTGCCAGGGCCCATCCTGTGCCTCACACTTTCTGCTGATTGGTGTGGACTATCCCTGCGAATGTTAGTTCTGCCGTGGCCATTGGTTCGTTATTGTTTTATTCTGCTTCACGATTGTGTTTTTATGCCATTCACGTTGTGTGTGTGTGTGTGTTCTAGCTTTGTATCTCCAACTGTGTGCCAGGGTTACTCCTTGGTAGTTGGTTTGCATTTTCCTCATTCCACCTGATATCTGTTCTATATAGTTCATATTCCTCTGTAACAAGTTGACTCCTCTTGAGTCGCCTCATTTCGGGTAGCACATTGTACTTGTTCTTTAGTAGGAGCCTCGTTTACCTGTAGGTTTACTTGCAGAAGACTTTGTGTTCTACTACCTTAGCCTTTCCCTGGAGTCAGGCTTGTCTTGTGATAACTAGACCTAATAGGCTGTTGCCTGGAGCAGCCACCAGGCTTGCCTATCCATTTCATTGGTTAGTCTGCTGTGTTGTTGTGTTATGTTCACAACTGGCCTTCCTTTCACCGAGTGTGTGCTTGGGTCACTTACATGATTCTTCTCCATTTCTGCAAATGCCTTCCTCACTTGGTGTTTACGGTCAGGGTTCACTAAGCCTACATGCTGCTCTCATGCCTTCCTGGTTTCCCTCTTCCCACCCTTGTTTTCTGGATGGCTGTCTAAATAGCTCCACACACATCATGTCACAATTGGTGGCGTGATGTGATTTATGAGTCATTAAAAGCCTACCAGAGACCAGAAGCCAAAACCTGGTCCCCTGATAGAGGCACAGAGAACAGGGTATGTAAAGTCATCCTAACTGAGAAATAAGCCATTAGAGAGGCTGAACAAGATAAAATTTATAACAGCAAGGCAAATCTGAGCAATTCTGAAAATGAGAGAGAGTAGTTAGCAGGCGATGAGTCACAATAACGTGCCTGAAGTATGTTGACCAGATCACACTAGAAGGTGAAGGGACGACGACATTTCGGTTCGTCCTGAACCATTCTCAAGTCGATTGTCTTGAGAATGGTTCAGGACGGACCGAAACATCGTCGTCCCTTCACCTTCTAGTGTGTGGTCTGGTCAACACAGTAGTTAGGTTGTTAATCCTCTAGTTACCCCTACCCATCACCAGGTAGCATCACCGGGAGCCGACAGACAGATCATGGCAATCCATCAGTCATGCGCCTGGTGCTGTAGTGTTAGCAGTGTTCTTCATGTTACCATTTTTTGTTTTCCTCCAGAGAAGTGTTTGCCATCCTTTGGACTCTTGTCTTGCCGGGACTATTTGTTTGTGTTTCTTCCAATTCTGGAATTTGCTTCACTTGAGGACCTTAAACATAATACAGGGTACAAAACACAATCAAATGTGCCCATAGTAGGAAAACAGCATGTAAAGGATTTGGGAATAATGATGTCTGACGACCTAACGTTTAGGGAGCATAACCAAGCAAATATTGCGACAGCCAGAAAAATGATAGGATGGATTACGAGAACTTTCAAATCCAGGGATCCCATCACAATGGTTGTACTCTTCAAGTCACTTGTGTTGTCCCGTCTTGAGTACTGTTCAGTACTCGCTTCCCCCTTCAGAGCAGGAGAGATTGCTGAAATAGAGGGAATACAGAGAACATATACAGCACGTATAGACGCGATAAAGCATCTAAATTATTGGGATCGTCTCAAAGCTCTCCAAATGTACTCACTAGAAAGAAGACGAGAGAGATATCAAATAATATACACCTGGAAGATACTGGAGGGCCAGGTCCCAAATCTACACAGTAAAATAACAACATACTGGAGTGAACGATATGGAAGAAAATGCAGAATAGAACCAGTGAAGAGCAGGGGTGCCATAGGCACAATCAGAGAACACTGTATAAACATCAGAGGTCCGCGGTTGTTCAACGTCCTCCCAGCGAGCATAAGAAATATTGCCGGAACAACCGTGGACATCTTCAAGAGGAAACTAGATTTATTCCTCCAAGGAGTTCCGGACCAGCCGGGCTGTGGTGGGTATGTGGGCCTGCGGGCCGCTCCAAGCAACAGCCTAGTGGACCAAACTCTCACAAGTCAAGCCTGGCCTCGGGCCGGGCTTGGGGAGTAGAAGAACTCCCAGAACCCCATCAACCAGGTAACTTGTGTGTATTTCTGTGCCTCACTTATGTGAACCTTGATTCACTGTTTACCTAGAGCTGAATGGGCTTGGGGGATGACTTCCCTAGGTGCTTGCTGATGTTGCCTCTACCTTGTCAGGGTTACCTTCCCTGGTGGTCTCAGTAGTCTGACCCTGAGGGTGCCGGCTTCCTGTTTGAGGGTGCTTCAAGGAACAGTCCATACAAATAAACATCAGCGAAACTACTGAGGTGTGTTGTCATGAGACTCGGCAGCTCACGGTGGCACTGCCACCTTGCAGTGGTCGTCTGTAACTAGAGGGGTTCCAACTGACCACTGAGTGGTGCAGTATTTGAGGAGTTTGCTGCTTCACTTCTTGCTTCTCTGTGAACTATGGCAGTTGTCTGTCTTCCCTTACTTTTTAGTTTCCTTGGTAATTACCTAAATGTAGTTACAGGGAGCCGGTCGGCCGAGCGGACAGCACGCTGGATTTGTGATCCTGTGGTCCTGGGTTCGATCCCAGGCGCCGGCGAAAAACAATGGGCAGAGTTTCTTTCATCCTATGCCCCTGTTACCTAGCAGTAAAATAGGTACCTAGGTGTTAGTCAGCTGTCACGGGCTGCTTCCTGGGGGTGGAAGCCTGGTCGAGGACCGGGCCGCGGGGACACTATAAAAAAGCCCCGAAATCATCTCAAGATAACTCAAGATAACAGGATAAAGGCCATTGTTGTGGTGTCCTGTCTTCCCAGCAGTGTTTGTCTTTGGTCTCCACCACCTTCTCACTTGTTCCAACCATTTACCACACTATTTGTAAAAATGAATTTTCTATTGTTTTTTCTGCAGCTTTGTTTAGTTTAAATCTAAGCCCTCTTACTCTTGAAGTTCCATGTCTCAAGAATTGGTCTTCTTCAACTTTTGTCGATTCCAGTTACTATTTTGTACATAGTGATATCATCACTTTTTCTTCTATTGTTTTGCTTTGGCACATTTAATGCCTCTGACATCTCCTCTTAACTCATGTCTTTCAGTTCTGGAAGCCATTTAGTTACATGTATTTCCATCTATTGGTTTGATAATCGTAATAATCCCCTGCTCCTTATATCTCTGGGTGGACCAATTGTGACTGGTATCCAAGTAAAATCTGTTTGCAATTAGAGAATAAGTTGACATCGGCTTTCTGACATTTCACATGAGGACATTATAATAAATATGTAATCACAACTCTGGGAGAGAGGGTGATGGTGAGTGAATTATGATTGCAGTATACTGTAGTACTAAAGTTTGAAATTAACAAATACTATGCACCCATTATAGGTTTCTAGATAACATTTTATAAGTACAGTAAAAGCTATAGTTTCATTTTGTATTTACCATTTAAAAAAATGACACAGTACCATACCTGTACCTGTATTACAAATTTTATATACTTTTAACAGGTACTTTGGAAGCTTAGAAGGATCCAAGTTTGTGGAGTATGCTTCAGCAGTTAATGTCAAACGCACCTGGGTGAACTACGGCTTGGACCGTGACTGGTTGGACCCCCACCAAGGACAGGGTGAAGAGTTCCTATATCATGCTACACAGGCTAAGAATATCTGGTTAACCATGGGAGATATATTTGCTAACTGAAGCAGGCAAATCTGGGATGTAAACCTCATTACCTGTGCCATTGTTATAGTAATAGCATAGTAACCATGTCCATAAATAGTGAGAATGCTATCTATGTAATATTGCATGACAAATTCCTCAAACACAGCGGGTCCAGCTCGAGTATCTCCACAAGTATTTGTGGTGCACAGGTGCCGACCACAACGCTGAGGGACCAGAACATGGTAGAGCTTGGTGCAGTCTCAGGTAGGTCAAAGCATGCATAACTTGGCAGATAATAATTATATTGTTTTGTACTCTAGTGTTTCCATTATTTAATTTTTACATGTAGCATAACAAGTATCAGTGATTTTGGGAAACTATATAAAGTGGTTAATTTGGCATTCATCAAAATAGTTTCTGTAAATATTTAAGATAAATTCTGTAGTGCTGTATGTTGAACCAAGACGTATGAAAATAGTCATTGGGTTTAGTTGATCAAAACAAAATAATAATTTTTTTTAAGTACAGTGGTACCTTTGTTTACGAATTTAATCCGTTCCCAGGGACAGCTCGTAACCCGAAACAAATTTTCCCATAAGAAATAATATAAATTTAATTAATCCGTTCTGCACTCTCAAAAATATTAACTTCAAAATACATTTCATACATAATACACACACAAATTTAGTACTATAGTATGTACAAGTTATAGCTTACCTTTATTAATGACTCTTGTTGGTATATAGAAGATGGTGAAGAGGGGAGTGGGGGGGGGGTTTAGTGTTTGGAAGAGGAATCCCCCTCCATTATAAAATCAGGCAGTAATAACTTCTCTGGGGATACACTCTCTCCTACGTTTTGCAGGAGTACCACTAGGACCTGACAGTGGCTCACTGTTTGAATGTCTAAGAACCTTTCCATAGACTTGTTTTTTCTCTATGGTCATCTTCACATGTGTTTTCTTAGGTTGAACCTTACCACTGACTTTCTTGGGACCCATGGCATGGTATATAATAATTACTTTATGTTTAGAAACAAAAAAAACTGAAAAACAATTAAATTCTTTACAAAGAATTCAAGCACGGTCATCACAACATGGAAGGCACTGTTAAACTGAGCTACAGTCGCTTGTTCCACTAAGAACCACGCGCTCAGTCGACCCATACGTGTATCAAGAAACACACAGCGCGAGGCAAAGCTTGTAAACTGAATCAAATTTAAAAAAATTTTATCTCGTAACTGAAAAAAAATTTGTAAATAGGGGCATTCGTAAGCCGAGGTTCCACTGTACTTATTTTGTTATTTAATTTCAGTGGTTTTGATTGCATGTTTATTAAAAATGCATGATAATGAAATATGTGCAGAGCATTCAGGCAATTTGTTCAAAGTATTATAGTATATTGCACATATTTTGAAATGGCATCAAAAGATTTATGATGCTGGTACAAATTTTGTCAAAGAGCTCCTATTATAGTGTACAATATGAAGTTCAAGCTTGATATGCTGTCTGTACAATATAATGTTACTTACCCATAGAGAATCAAAAACCAAAGTTGGCTTTCATTTTATAACCAGAGGATGCTGTGCTTATCTTTTGCAAGGGATTTGTATCTTGTTTGTAGCTGGATATTTCTTTTATAATTTTCAGTACTTGGGGGGGGGGAGTGAAGGAAGTTTGAGGGCTTTCATAATTAATGAATATTAAGTGACACTACACTATGTTTACCGCTGTTCTCTCAGAGTAAAAGTAAGATATTTCTGTGGTGAGCCCCAGAGGCTTCCCACAGTTATCCGAACTGATATGTGCTGTATTAGTTTGGGGTCATCAGTCGCAAGAGTTCTTATGCCTCCCAGGTACCACCAGCAAGAACCTGGTCCCCTCAGAGGCGCAGGGAGCAATGCCCTACGAGTACATAATTGCCATCGACCAAGGAAGGCCCCTGAAAAGTAGGCAAATCAAAACAAACCACTGTTTGGTTAACCTGTGCAATCTAACATTCCAAAAGAAAAAAATTACCAAAAGATAAAAACATTCCAAAAGATAAAAATTACTCCACTCCCCCTAGAAAGAAACATCACAGTTGGTGATGTTGTCATGTTTATGGCAGTGTAGGAGAGAGAGAAGTCCAGATGAAAATTCATGGATAGACATGAGGTTGTTGTATTTGATACCTACTTGAAATAAAGGTCACAATTTCTCTAAAATTGTGCTAAAATTTCTTAAAGGGGTCATTAACCGAGAGTTAGATGCAAAAGTCACTTGATGATAACTAAGCACAACTGTTGCAACAGTTATGCACATTCGTGGAGTAAAGAACCATAAATAGATTGCAGTAATGGTAAGTTAGTCAGGTTAAGAGTGCAAAGCCTTGCTGCGTGTGTTGATGACACATTATTGTAGTTAGTGCATGGCTGGAGTGTTGGGGGTGACATGAGCACTATGATCATTGTCCTGGATATGATTCACTTTACTGTACAAGTTTGCGGCTGATCCAAGTATATTTATGTATTACAATTACATGTACACGTAATTTAAATATATTTATTACCATGTTTATTTATATATAAAGTAACACAAACTTTAATTAAAACCAGTTAAAAGTTTAGGCAGTTTTATGAGCCGTGTAGATTGAAATTGGCAGCAGTTATTTTTTGCTTTTCACCAACATATTTTTGCCAACTTATCTCTATGCCATTAAAAAACTTCTAGTATTTCATAGTCAAAGCAAATGGTCAAGCCCATATATTTTCACAAGACAAAATATATCAATACTGTATTTTAGTCTTAATTATTCTATATAATAAACAATTGATTCTACTAATATATTATGCCACAAGTGCTAACAATGTTCAGCTTAACAAACACAAGCAGCTGCAAATTTGATGGTCAGGTGATCCCTACCTTTTGAATGGGATGGATTCCAAAAGATGTCAGTTAATTCCAACTCTGAACTCACGTCCATCTCGTGTGATTCTTAAAACCCTATTGCTATCTTTCCTCCACTCAGTTTGACTTTCGCAAGTATCATAGCATGACTGATATTTAACTGGACCTGGAGGTCTATATTCTTACTGATTTTGCCACAAAGATCTCTGTGGTTGCTGTTCTATTTGACCTAGGAAAGGCTTATAACATCACCTGGAGGTGCAATATTTTGTTCCAGCTACACTCTTTGTCTCACCACTCTCCCCTCAAAGCTTTATCTTTCATTGTTCCTTTAACCACTGGACTGCGCAGGCCGAGAAAACGCCAATTTAAGATTTTGTACCATTCAAAACGTGTGCGCGGTTGGTTGGGTATGAAATGGACTCCTGGGACCTCTAGTTACAGGCAGCCATCTTGGAAGAAATTTCCAGAATGCCCTAGGGCTGCTGAGTGGATCAGTTCCAACTGAGCAACCATGGGTGATGCATGCGCCTCTGGTTCCCAATCCCTGTCCGATGTGGTGTTGAAAGATCCCTCTCTGTCAGTGAAATTCAGACCTAATTGTTTGAAGANACTAGAATTAGACATAAAATAAATCAAAGTTCTTTAGTCAAAGTTTTTCAGGTATAAAAGCTACCACTATAAATGTTGGCATTTCAGGTTTGCTCTGCTGGTTCACGCTCCTGGTTCAAGAGCCTGTGTTTGATAGGTTTATTGAAAAAGTAAAGCAGCGTATGAAGACACTGAGGATGGGTTCATCCTTAGACAAAACCGTGGATTTGGGAGCCATCATTGATCCAACCAGCATAAATTTATTGCCGAGTATGTTAATTATGCTCGTAAGGAAGGAGCAGAGGTAAATTTTAGTAATATTGTTTTTTTCTTCAGCCATTATAACCCTTTGTTATTTAAAGTTGATTCTTTTTATATAATTCCTCATATTGCAGACACACTTGATCGTTTTTTTGTAAGGTGTAAAATAGAATTGTCTCAGTTTTTCCTTCTGCCCCTCTCTCTTCACATGCATAATTTCTCTCACTCACCTTCCTGTATATATCAACTTCTTTCCTCCTCTTACCTCAGAATTCTTCAATCCGTATAACTAGATCTCTTAACCCCATACTGTACATGAAATGAAAATTATGTAATTTTGGTCCATCCTGAAGGGTTTTGAAGTCAAAACTAAGCAAGAAAGCAGTGGAAGCCATTATAAGGCAGGATAGGAAGTGAGGGGAATACACTTTTCTCACTATGATATTATTCATTTGTTTGCCATTACCGTAAGATGTTTTGTTAAATTCAGTCAGTTCAGATCCAGAGCTATATGGGTAAAGTTTTGGTACCCAGATTGGTGCTGGAGGTTTGTGCAACTGAGTTATTACTTTAGTGTTCATTGGTCAAATACCACATCTGGCCTTGGGAATTCGTGCAATGATATGTTGTTTGATACAATAATACTGATTGTTTATGAACTGTATTTCTTAGTTGACATTCTTCAAATGCTCCATGAAACCAAGGAATTACAGTCCACTAGTGACCTGACCCCTTGCCCAATAAGTCTCTTTGCAAATGGGCTTGTCAATAAAATTAATAGGTAGACCTGAAATCAGCCATATATTCAGTGACCTCTATTAGTGTTACAGTAATAAGAATATGCAGTAAGGTCAATTAGGGCCATCTATGCTAATTAGCAATCTGTGAACTAACATTACAAGTTGTGTTCACTCTCCACTGTGACCAAGGTAGCAGCACCATGCACAACAATATTATTAAGCTGGCACTGCAGCACTCTTGCTACCCTTGAAATGGTTGTCACAACATCAATGCTCTAGAGTTCGATTCCAGTGGGTATAACTAGATTATTGTCTCACCGACTACAGTTTCTGCTAAAACTTTGTTCGTCATGTTCCTGGGTATACTTATTGCCGTATATTTTGGCAGATAAGATGACACTTGAATAGTCAAAAAGAGCACCCAAACCAAAGGTTGTCTTATGGACCAGGGGCCAGATTCATAAAGAAGTTACGCAAGCACTTACGAACCTGTACATCTTGCCTCAATCTTGACAGCTTTGTTTACAATTATTAAACAGTTAATGAACTCCGAAGCACCAGGAGGCTGTTTATAACAATAACAGCAGTTGATTGGGACGTTTTCATGCTTGTAAACTGTTTAATAAATGTACCAAAGCAGTCAAAGATTGAGGAAAGATCTACACGTTCGTAAGTACCTGCGTAACTGCTTCGTGAATCAGCACTTCGTAACGTGCTTCGGGAGAGGGGGGGGGGCTTCGTAGATGAGCGGCGTGGCAGTGAAGTGTGATGTTTGCTCGTTTGCTTGTTTCCTTGAGATCGGAGGGAGTTCTATCTCTCTTCAGTTCTTAGTTGTCATATTCTTAACATGTTGGGTTTGTTTTGTTATGCCTACCTTTCTGGTGCCAACGCTGGTCGATGGCAGATAAGGAAAACCCCCAACCACATGGGGCTTTTTCAAGGGCTATAACTCCTGTAACCTCTCTGAAGGGGTCAGGTTCTGGCTCTTGGTCCCTGGTAGGTCGAACTCCACAGCTAATGCCCCGGTCTAATGTCACACATTAGCCCGATAGCTCCAAGGAGCCTCTGGGGCTCGCCCAAAAAATAGCGTTTCATTACATCAATGCTGGTTTTATTATAATACTCCCTTTATTTTCTTTCATTCCCCTTTATTTTTCATCTGGAGAATCTTATCTTGTCATGAGCTGGTCTTACCACTTGGTCATTCCACCAAGCTCTTCCTCACACTCTTATACCAGTTTGTGCTGTCCCACACACCAGCTTAATATTCTAACCAGATTTTTCATGTATTCTGATTTTTTGCCAGGTATTTCAAGTTGATGCTCCTTCAGGATGTTTCTATCCGCCAACCTTAATCACCGGTGTGGGCACTACATCTTGTACTGTCATGGAGGAGATATTTGGCCCTGTTCTTTGTGCCATGCCATTTAGGTGAGTTTTGTGAAGTAAAATGTTTGTACTGAACAGTACAAGTGAACCTTATTTAATTCAGAAACTGTATAGGCTTAAACTGTACTTCATGCACACAAAAAGCCAGCATTAAATGTAATGAACTGCCCCTTTCCTGGATGAGCACTAGTGGCTACCCAAAGCTCTGTCTCTGATGTAGTTTCCAAATAATTAGTCACACCAGTCATAAATGTCCTGTTGGCCTACTGGAGACCAAATCCAAAACCTAGTTCCCCCCTCAAAGATACACAGAGAGCATGGACTTGTTATAATCATTCTCTCCATTAAAGCGCCCAGATAGCAGACATGGCATTACAGACAACTGCGTTGTTCGTGAAAATGAAGCGGCGACACATCCAACATACATCACAAAAGAATCCCTCAAAATGAAATGGTTCATACAAAAATGTGTCTGAAACACCTGCAGTGTGCATGCACAAAGCTGCCAACTGGCAGCATCCCAGGTAAGCCAGCATCGTGCACTCGGTCCGATGCAGATGGGCCATTAACCAACGCACCTGGTAATTGGGGTGGGGAAGGGAGTCAAGGAGCCACTGGAGCTCACCCATAAAGGGGTATTTCATTACATTCAGTGGTAGCTTTCTAGGGGAGGCCCTGGTGGCTCCATGATGCTAATGAATAACAGAGAAGAAGAAATAAATGGGAATATACAGGAAGGAGGAGAGATTGGCAGCTACAAAGTTGAAGAAGAAACACCATGCTGGGCTACCTGGACCATATAACACAAGTTGAAATGAGACCAGGAACATTGACCAGATACCTTGCTGCTGAAACCCTATCAGATCTCATAACCTGCAAGCCCAAATATCAACCCACAATATATTGGCAAGAACTGTACCCAACAACACAAACATGTGAACATCATAGGCCCATAGATAGACCACAGGCTGGTGTGCTGTACACCTGCAGACCACAGGCTGGCGTGCTGTACACCTGCAGACCACAGGCTGGCGTGCTGTACACCTGCAGACCACAGGCTGGCGTGCTGTACACCTGCAGACCACAGGCTGGCGTGCTGTACACCTGCAGACCACAGGCTGGCGTGCTGTACACCTGCAGACCACAGGCTGGCGTGCTGTACACCTGCAGACCACAGGCTGGCATGCTGTACACCTGCAGACCACAGGCTGGCATGCTGTACACCTGCAGACCACAGGCTGGCATGCTGTACACCTGCAGACCACAGGCTGGCGTGCTGTACACCTGCAGACCACAGGCTGGCGTGCTGTACACCTGCAGACCACAGGCTGGCGTGCTGTACATCTGCAGACCACATGTTCTTTATGTGGTTCTCAGGTGATGGAAAACTATCTAGAACCACCCCTAGATCTCTTTCTTTATTGGAATTTTTTTTAAAGATTTCTCACATAATTTGTAGGTTGTGTGTGGTCTATGTTCTCCTATTCTACATTTCATAAAATGGCATTTATTCACATCAAGTTCTATTTGCCAAGTGATGCTCCATACACTTATTTTGTCCAGGTCATCTTGAAGGGCATGACAATCGTTCAAGTTTCTTATACTCCCTATTATCTTAGCATCATCATCAAACATGTTCACATAATTCTGTATTCCATCTGGTAGATCGTTTATGTAGACAGTGAACATTTCACTAAAAATATTAGCATCTTCATTATATGTTTAATACTAGCAGTGGTCTTTACTTGTTCAGAACTGCCAAGGAGGCCATATCTTTGGCTAACAATACCATATATGGCCTGGGTGCCTCAGTCTTCACAGAACAGATGACTCTTGCCATAGAGACTGCCAAGATGATCAAGGTAAGTTCCTTGTATTTTGTGCATTCCTTCACAAAGTGTATTTATTAGGTAGAGTTAGGCCTTTTTTTCAATCTTTTACAAGATTATATTTCTATGGTTCTCTTTTCTGGACGTATGGTCCCCTTGTTAGTTTTCCAGGCTTAAGTGCTGGTATTGTTAAGCCTTAGAAAATCACACCATGTCTTTCAGACCCATTCTTACCTTGCAGTTTACTTCCAGTGGGAACTAGACTTTTTAATATTTTTCACTTGACCATCCTGCTTTTCTTGAAGCATATTATATAGTGTTATGCTGTGATTTAATCATGTGATGTAATATTAAATTAGAGTAAATAATACATTTGTTCACAGGCAGGTACTGTGTGGATTAATTGCCACAATATGTTTGATGGTGCTGCTGGTTTGGTGGATACAAGCAGAGTGGCTATGGCAGGGATGGAGGCAAAGAAGGTAACTGCTAATATGAGCAAAAAAAATATAATTAAACTTTATTTAATGTGCAAATTGTACTAGTATAACAAATGTGATTTTATCATTATTTCTTATTATCTGGTTCTTGCTGCAAATTGGCCTTTCCTAAGTAGCTTCCAAAGTCTAGATGGTTTTCAAAGGAATTCATGCAGCAACAGATCATTGAGTACAAAACTAGGTTGCTTGTTCACGAAATCTCAGCAGTTAGCGCAGTTGGCTGACAACAGAGGCATTCCCAAAAGCAACAACTTGAAGAACAAGAGGACACAGATTCAAGCCAAGGAAACCAAAGTGCTTGAGTATACCTGCTTATGGTTAATTTAGTGTACATCATGAGGGAGGTTTTCCCTCACTTCACTGCTGGCTAGGCCGAGATGTCTCCAGTGCTGGCTAGGCCGAGATGTCTCCAGTGCTGGCTAGGCCGAGATGTCTCCAGTGCTGGCTAGGCCGAGATGTCTCCAGTGCTGGCTAGGCTGAGATCTCCCCAGTGCTGGCTAGGCCGAGATGTCTCCAGTGCTGGCTAGGCTGAGATGTCTCCAGTGCTGGCTAGGCCGAGATGTCTCCAGTGCTGGCTAGGCTGAGATCTCTCCAGTGCTTAGTTCAAAGCCTGACTGTTGCTAGCAGCAGTTTTAGGCATTTTGCAGGGATAGATAATGTCCTGTACTGTACTTGCATGGTTATACGTACCTGCAAGGGATGAACTTGCTCTCGCCCCTTATTCAACTGGTGTATATCTGCAGGCTTCATCGTATCATCATTGGAGTCTACTTCCACTATTTTACTTTTTAGTACATTCCAGTTGTTCACTATTCTGACCTTAATTTCTTTCTACTGTCTGTAGCTCATTTTCGAACCTACATTGTTTCCATCTGTCATAATCACTATTATGGTGAACATGATGATTGAACTATTATGATGAATATCATGATGAGTGAACTATTATGCTGATCATGGTGAGTGAACTATTATGCTGATCATGGTGAGTGAACTATTATGCTGATCATGGTGAGTGAACTATTATGCTGATCATGGTGAGTGAACTATTATGGTGAACATGATGATTGAACTATTATGGTGATCATGGTGAGTGAACTATTATGGTGAACATGATGATTGAACTATTATGGTGATCATGGTGAGTGAACTATTATGGTGATCATGGTGAGTGAACTATTATGGTGATCATGGTGAGTGAACTATTATGGTGAACATGATGATTGAACTATTATGGTGATCATGGTGAGTGAACTATTATGGTGATCATGGTGAGTGAACTATTATGGTGATCATGGTGAGTGAACTATTATGGTGATCATGGTGAGTGAACTATTATGGTGATCATGGTGAGTGAACTATTATGGTGATCATGGTGAGTGAACTATTATGGTGATCATGGTGAGTGAACTATTATGGTGATCATGGTGAGTGAACTATTATGGTGATCATGGTGAGTGAACTATTATGGTGAAATAAAATCTATAATACTTTCAAAAATTGCCATGGAATTACAAGTGCTCTCAGACTATGGTCGGCCGAGCGGACAGCACGCTGGACTTGTGGTCCCGGGTTCGATCCCGGGCGCCGGCGAGAAACAATGGGCAGAGTTTCTTTCACCCTATGCCCCTGTTACCTAGCAGTAAAATAGGTACCTGGGTGTTAGTCAGCTGTCACGGGCTGCTTCCTGGGGGTGGAGGCCTGGTCGAGGACTGGGCCGCGGGGACACTAAAGCCCCAAAATCATCTCGAGATAATCTCAAGATAATGGTGCCCTTCAATGATAGCCTGGCAAGTGGGGTTTGAAAAGCTCCCCAGTGTGTTGAAGAGTGAGTGTTGATCTTGCCTGCCTGCCTATTTGAGTGATCTTGAGAAAGCATGACATTGCACAAGAGAAAATAGAAGTGGCCTGAACTAAAAGGAGCTGCTCAACCATACTGTTAAGCTATATGTATTGTGTAGTGCTGGCATAATCTTTCCTAAACTAGTTGGGGTTTACACCAAAATATATTCAAAATATCCCATCTGTTTTTTGGCTCTTGCTTTTGTGATGTCAAAATTCTTGCTCCACAATGAGTGGTCACAGAAATGGATCCTTATGAAGGACACTGAAGTACATGGATGAAATTATGCATGATTTTATGAATATTGGATCTAATACTATCAAACATATTATAAATACCTTATATTATTTTCCACAAACCTTTAACAGGTCTCTTTGAGTATGTGAAACCTTCATGGCAAGGCCGCCTAAGTTTTGAGACTCCTGAACTAGACTGTGGCAAATTTGGTGCTTCTTACATGGCAGACCGGCCTTCAATCACTCCAGCCACTCCACAGGTCTGATAATATTTTTTCATAGTAATTAGTCAATTGTTATTTACTCTACTAAACTATTTGTGTTAAACAGATCAAAATCCATATTAAATCCAACAAAAACATGCACTAAATAAATGATACAAAGATAAATAAAAGTTCTCTTATGAATAAAGTTTAGAAGTTTGGAACAAGTGAGAATGCAGTGGATACCAAAACCATCACTAGTTTGAAAGCATTGTGTGACAAAGCGTACTGTGAAGATGGACACCACGAGTGTAGCTCTCATCCTGTAGTTCACTTAAGTAATTACTGAAGAAACAGTGACAGCAGAGAAACATTTATTTCAAGAATGGAAAAAAAAAGAACCTTGGCAAATTTTTTAATGGATTACTTGGAAAGGTTTGCTGTTT
>WNGS01169498.1:48780852-48801585 GCA_020271785.1 Procambarus virginalis
ATAAACTACCGTCCACAGGATGAATATGGGATCAGACCAATTCTGGAATATGCGGAACCAGCGCGGAATCCTTATCTCCCTAAACACAAAAGCGAAGCTAGAGAAAGGTTAGAGGTATGTTACCAGACTAGTTCCAGAGCTGGGAGGTATGAGCTAAGTGGAAAAACTAAAGGAATTACACCACATGTCACTCGAAGAGATGAAACGGGGGAGACATGATTGCTTCATGCAAAATTCTCAGGTGAAATGATAGGGCAGACCCGTTTAGCACGGGTAGTAAACGAACAAGGGGACAGAGATGGAAACTAAAGTACCCAGAGTAAGGAACTAAGTGTCAGAGTAGTGAACACGTGAAACTGGCTAAGAGGTTCAGTGTGTAGGCAAGCTCCATCCAAAGATCTGGAACCTATACACCAGTGCTTAAGGACAGAGAGGCGGGGGCCCAAGAGCCGTGCCTCATGCCCCTCAAATACAACTAGACGAGTATAACAAGAGATAGGTGAGTACAAGCGTGATAATATACTGGTGAACACTTGACAGTGTAGCAGTGATTGTGTGTAAGGCTTGTAGCGTGGTGGTGTATGGTGTGTCCCGGGCCTGACGTGGCCCGCACTGTACCTCACCATTGTTAACCTTCCATACCCAGGTTGTTGAAGGATGTTGGGTCCACCACCACCCAGAGGGCCGGCGCTCCGACCCTCTTACTCTCTCCAACTCTGCACCTTCACTTAGTAATCATATTAACTTAATCTGACGGAAATATTTCATTAAATATTTTCCACATTTCCCGACGCCTCCTTGTAAGGCCTTGTTCTCCCCGGTGTGGTGCCTCTAGTACACACCTGGTGCTGGTGTGGTGCCTCTAGCACACACCTGGTGCTGGTGTGGTGCCTCTAGCACACACCTGGTGCTGGTGTGGTGCCTCTAGCACACACCTGGTGCTGGTGTGGTGCCTCTAGCACACACCTGGTGCTGGTGTGGTGCCTCTAGCACACCCTGGTGCTGGTGTGGTGCCTCTAGCACACACCTGGTGCTGGTGTGGTGCCTCTAGTACACACCTGGTGCTGGTGTGGTACCTCTAGTACACACCTGGGCTTCCTCGCCCTCCGGCTCCTGGCCCCACGGCGCCACATAAGAGTTCATTACGTCTTGATCCTTTTCTCCGAGGTTGTCTCTCCAACTATGGCATTATTCCTTGTTTCTATATATAACTTTACATGCATCATATTAACCCAACTTGGGCTCTGTCGTTCCACAATCTACCTCCTGCTTGTCCACTCACTTCCACAGCCTCTAGAGCACTGAGAAATATAATATAATCCCAACTCATCTGACAATAGTCTGACCAAAGTTGGGTTCGTTGGAGTGGTTGGCTTGAGGGATGATGTGAAATATTCATGGCTGAGTCCACAGAGTTTTGTATTTGTTCAACTTCGGGCTAATATTAATAATAATAAATACACCAATATATTATCCCGTAATTCCGTAAACTCGACACTGTCTTTTTCACTCCCAATGGATCTAGATTTTGTTTTTAATTTTTGGTTTATAGTATGTGAAAATTTAGACAAAAGACAGTAGAGGAAAGAGAGGTAATATTGAGAGTGCGGCGCACTGTACACTCAACTTGAGGGTAAATATGACGTATGTAGCCAGTCTTGCTCACAACACAGAGGAAAGTTGCTCTTTCTCCTTGGTGTTGGCCTTGAGGCACATCTCCATCTGGAGGACTAACTTTCCTCTCCCTCAGGAGGCTTGTAAGCTCTCTCAAGCTCTGGAAGGATCATTTCTGTCAACCTCTAGAGGACTAAGTTCTATAAGACTCTGGAGAGCTATGTTCTGTCAACCTCTAAGATCTAAATTCTATCAACACCTGGAGATCTTAGTTATAATAAACTACACCAACACCGCCACACCGTCCCAGTACAATCATGTGACGCCACACCGTCCCAGTACAATCATGTGACGCCACACCGTCCCAGTACAATCATGTCACGCCACACCGTCCCAGTACAATCATGTGACGCCACACCGGCCCAGTACAATCATGTGACGCCACACCGGCCCAGTACAATCATGTGACGCCACACCGGCCCAGTACAATCATGTCACGCCACACCGGCCCAGTACAATCATGTGACGCCACACCGGCCCAGTACAATCATGTGACGCCACACCGGCCCAGTACAATCATGTCACGCCACACCGGCCCAGTACAATCATGTCACGCCACACCGGCCCAGTACAATCATGTGACGCCACACCGGCCAGTACAATCATGTGACGCCACACCGTCCCAGTACAATCATGTCACGCCACACCGTCCCAGTACAATCATGTGACGCCACACCGCCACACCGTCCCAGCGTCACACAAAGCAGTCCTCCCTCCCGCCACGCCTAAATATACCCAAGAGGACCCAGAGACTGTGGGGAGCCAACACTGTGGTCTTTATGACAGCTGAACAAGCGGTTGTCGCCGCGGGGTTCCCGCTCGCCCAACCTCATCAACACCTTGGCTGGCTTATGTAACCCAGAATGTTCTAGAGGCACCTGTAGGCTTCCTGTTCCATGGGTTAATAATAGTACCTGTTCCATGGGGTTAATAACCCTGTGGGTGAAGAAACATCTCCTGTTCTCAGTCCAACATTGTGGCTTGTTGAGCTGGTGACTGTTGCTCCTTGTTTGTGTTACATCTCACCTTCTGAAGACATTGTCCGGATCAACATCCACCAAATTGTTCAGTATTTTAAAAGTTTCCGTGAGCTCCGGCCTGTCATGCCTGGTTTACAGTGTTGTTAGCCCCGTGGCCCTCAACCGCTCCTGATGTTGAGTTGACTTAGTCCTGGAATGATTTTTGTTGGCCGGTGTTGCACTTCATCTCCAGAGCAGCTATGTCCTTCTGGAGATGAGGTCCCCATCCTTGGCAATTATAATCCAAGTAGGGTCGCTCCAGACAATTATACAATTGAATCACTACCTTCTTTTCCTTAAAGGTAAAGGACGCTTGATTATTCTTAGGGTTTGGTTAGCCATTTTTTTACTGCTGTTCCCACTTGTTGTGCAACTTGCAGTGAATGATTGATTCTGACGCCAAGGTCGTTTTCTTCACCAATCTGCTGCAAGGTAATATGTTGTTAATTAGGTAGTTGTGGCGCGGGTTGTTATGCCCCACATGAGGGGGTCTTGCATTTATTAATATTAAATAACATTTACCAGGCTTCTGACCGTTAGTGGAGTTCATGTAGATTGTGTAAGGCTTCAATATAATTTTAATCTCCCACTTAACCATAAATGTTATTGTCGTCTGAAAATTTGATGATGTGGTTTGTAATATTGTCAGCTGTGTCATTGATGTATATGACAAAGAGGATTAGCCCCAAAATGGACCCCTGTGGTACCCCCACTCACTACATTAAGTATACACCGCAATTCATGTATGCTATATGCACCGCAAGGCCCTTTACTGAGTACCCGGTGACAGTTTCCAGACATGTGAGCAGGTTTGTAAGGCAGGATCTGTTTGTAACAAACCCGTTTTGCGTTAACTTTGCAAAACTGTGCACTGAAAGACTGCGAATGTTTCCCTCCCTGAGGATTCTCTCTCTGAGTTTGCAGATGTCAAGCTGATCGGACGGCAGTTTTCTGCTCAGATCTTACTGCCTTTTTGATGATAAATTCTATGATATTTATTTACAGGAAAAGGGCAAATCACAAGTATACAAGGTACCTACTGCTAGTGAGTTTTTTAATGCCATTTTTTGTGGAATCAAAACATGGAATCCAAGTACAATTACAGAGTGTGATAGTTAATTCCGTGCCCCCAAGGGTGTGTACACTCCCCGCTAGCAGACGATGAGTCCCAGTAACGTGGCTGAACATATGATGACTGAGCCACACATCACGAGATGGAGAAACTACGACGTTTCCAGCCCTCTACCACCTTATTTTAATTACTTATATATATATATATATATATATATATATATATATATATATATATATATATATATATACAAGAAGGTATGTTGACCAGACCACACACTAGAAGGTGAAGGGACGACGACGTTTCGGTCCGTCCTGGACCATTCTCACAATCGACTTGAGAATGGTCCAGGACGGACCGAAACGTCGTCGTCCCTTCACCTTCTAGTGTGTGGTCTGGTCAATACTTTAGCCATGTTATTGTGACTCATCGCCTGCATACAAGTAGGTACATTGGGTTTATGAGAATACATATCATTGCTGTTTTTACGTTCTAGTAAAGCCAGTAACCGCATAGCGTTTCGGGCCAAATCAAGTCGTATCATGACAGGATTTGATAATGGTTCAGGACGGACCGAACGTGGTGGTGTCTTCACCCTCCCTGTTAACAACACCTGGCCCAGTATGTTAAACGCTTAGCATGTTAATAGTTATATGTAATATGCAAGGCCTGTGCCCACAAATATACGTCCATAATATCTGCTTATGTATATTGTATGAATACGAACAATTATAATATTACAGAGAGAAGGTGAGAGGTTTGTGTGTGGGAGGGGGGGGAGTTTATGGTGATAACATTGATGTATGTATGTATTGATGTATGTATTGATGTATGTATGTATGTATGTATGTATGTATGTAGTATGTATGTATGTATGTATGTATGTATGTATGTATGTAACTGCAGTGTTGACACCTGAGGTAGGTAGGTGTGTGGGGACCAATCCTCACCCCTCATTATCTTACCTCATGCAACCCGCGCCTTCCCGTGCTGTGTCACCAGCTGGTCACCACAACACCAAGCACCAGCTGTGTCACCAGCTGTGTCACCAGCTGTGTCACCACAACACCAAGCACCAGCTGGGTCACCAGCTAACTACCCCAGTCGGCCTAGGCTGGCGTCCCTGCTAGCCGCCTGACAAAGGAGGCTGTTGCTGTTTGTGGTTCACATATTGATCACACCCTGGCGATCCGTGAGCTTATAAGATTACAATCAAAGGTGGTTGATGGCGGGGCCCCGTGCGAGCACGTGGGAAGGCTCCGGGCGGGAGTGACGGTACAGTCAGCTGGTACCGTCTGGCGGGGACGGATATGTCGGTCAGGCGGAGTGTGCTGGCTGGCTGGCTGCCCTGCGAGTCTCACTGGCAAGATGGATTGATTTATTTATATATACAAGAGCTCTTACATTCTTGTACAGCCACTAGCACGCATAGCGTTTTGGGAAAGTCCTTAATCCTATGTTCCCTTGAATACGACCCGCCGAATCCTTCAACAGCCAGGTACCCAATCACTGCTGGGTGAACACAGGCTCAAGTTAAGGATTAGCACCCGGTCTATCCTCCCCGGCCAGCATAAAAACCCCGCACCAAATCGCTGGTGAAGCGCCGGGCGAGTGTCTTACCACTGCGCCAACGAGGACTGCTTCAAAGAGTCCGATTGCCAAGATGATCGCCAAGAACCTCCTAACAGTACTCATTAACTGCTGCCCGCGCAGATTTAATCGGTCAGAATTATTGTAATTTATACCATTTAATACCAACCTGACCTTGTGGATCCTCACCGAGGATCTGAGGATATATATATATATATATATATATATATATATATATATATATATATATATATAATATATATATATATATATATATATATTTATATATATATATATATATATATACATATATATATATATATACATACATACATACATACATACATACATACATACATACATACATACATACATACATACACACATACATTTGGGGAGCCGTGGCCGAGCGGACAGCACGCTGGGCACGTGATCCTGTGGTCCCGGGTTCGATCCCGGGCGCCGGGAGAAACGATGGGCAGAGTTTCTTTCACTCTATGCCCCTGTTACCTAGCAGTAAATAGGTACCTGGGAGTTAGTCAGCTGTCACGGGCTGCTTCCTGGTGTGTGTGTGTGTGGTGTGTGTGTGTGTGTGTGTGTGTGTGTGTGTAAAAAAAGGTAGTAGTAGAAACAGTTGATTGACAGTTGACAGTTGAGAGGCGGGCCGAAAGAGCAGAGCTCAACCCCCGCAAGCACAACTAGGTGAATACATAAAATGCTCGCCTTTATGAAAGTCAGTCACGACAATAACAAGGCCACTGGTATAGCTAAATTTAGACTTGACAAATATTCCTCAATAAACATTTCATGTCAAGGTGACTGAGAAAGGATTTCTTGTGACTCAAACTGGATAGTGTCAGATGGTGAGGTGAGGCTCTCTAGTGGAAACAGCTTGACTGCAGACTGTCTGCTGTATGGGCGGAACTTATTGATTAGCTTGGTGGGTGGCGCCANAAAAAAAAAATGCACTTTCAATCAATGACGGTGCTTTACGAGCTTGTTAATTTGGATCTCTGTAACTCGGACCTTTGTGTGATTCAGACAAAATGAAGTCCAAGTTTTTGACTACTTAATTCACAGAAATCCGGATTACTGGGTTTTGCTATTGGGTTACTGAACGACATCTGCTGACCAATGTTCATAACACAAACTACAGTACATTAATCATGGGACAGCGCCGCCTTAATTGTGACAAAGCTGCTGTGTACAAAAAATCCGCGTTGAATGTAAAGAAAAGCCATTTTCTGAGTGAGCCCTGGAGGTTCCCTGGAGCTATCGGGCTAATATGCGACACATTAGACCAGGGCATTAGTCAATGGAGTTCAGCCTATCGGGGACCACAAGCCAGAACCTGGCCCCCAGAGAGCAATGGCCCTAGGAAACCCACCGTGGTTTAGGGTTTTCCTTATCTGCCATCGACTGGGGTTAGGCACCAAGAAAGGTGGGCATAACAAAACAAACCCTGCATGGTATGAAAATTGCAACCAAAACCAGAGAGGCAGAACTCCCTTAATTCCCAAGGAAACATCACACCGTGCCGCTCGTGAGTGGGAGGGGGAGCGCCGGACTCTCCGCGCCGGATACCTAGCAACTCCAGTTTGGAGGCTATGCATCAAAACAGCACGAAAACTGTCAACTGGAGGGAGGGAGGGAGGGTGCCAGGGAGCCTCCGGGGCTCACCCAGAAAATGGCGTTTCATTACATTCAACGCTGGTTTTCTGTGTGGATCCCCGTTGGCTCCTTGGAGCAACATAACCAAAGTAAAAGAAGGACTTACCTAGGAGGCAACCGCCAAACGTGCCTCAACTCGAAGGCGAGACAACTGGTTGCAACCTGCGACACAAATACACATACAAACATCCAGGCCTAGGAACGTTAACCAACCTGGGCACCCAGGACCCTGTTCGACCTCCAAAATCCCCCCGCCCGAATATCAGCTCAAGACATATTGCCGAAGACGGCAGCCTGAGCAGCAAACTTCCAAACATCATGGGCACAAGGATAGACCACAGGCTGGATAGACGTAATGCTGCAGACGACCTGGGAAACCCAAGCCCTGGAACAGGGATCGAGGGAAACCAGATCAACTCAAAATACATCCCCGGCAACAGAAACCGAGGCGTACGCAGGCAACGGCAAAGAGCCGCAACCGAACACAACACATGATGCATCCCGGGCCTGACCAACCAAGCATCAATTACATCTGTATCTCTAATAAACCCAATGTACCTTCTTGTATATAAATAAATAAATAAATGACCCAAGGACCCCTCCGGAAAGCAGCAGTCTCACCAAACAGACAACAACTGCTTTGTTGCAGAGGATACAAGTCACATCGTACACAAGACGAATCACCAGCGGATTTTGAAAGCTACTTTACCAAACCTAGCTCAACCCAACCTAACCTAACCCAACTAGACCAATACAGCTTAACCTAAGCTAATACAACCTAGCATAACAATATTTATGGTTTTACCAAACAGAAAACGAGCTTGGTCGAATCGTCTCACGTCGGAAACGACCATACCCCGTGGCAGCACCATGGATCAGCTGACGCCATTAACACAACATCCTGCCCCACAGTGGTGAGAGTCTCCCTCTAACAATCGTCTCTACTTAGTCGCCGCTCCTCCATCTACACAAATCAACAAACACTTGAAATCTTGTCATTGTCAACATTAACGCGTCTCCCAATTATTTGTACTGGTGCAGTCATCGAGAGGATAAACCCTTCATGCAAACTGCATCTACCATCAAGAAGACATGTCAAAAGTTGAAATGCCAATTAATCTATCTAAACACTTATGTCAAGCTCTGGTAATGCATGGGCGAGCAAGTCACATACCTGCGCCACTTTATCATCCTCCGGAGCTGGTCCATATTCCATTGTATGAAATATTGTGGCCACAGAGTTGCTGGGCAGAGCCTTAGTCTCCGGCTGTCCGGCCATCCTTGTTGATGACTATCATCCCCCCCCCCTCATGGAGGACTCACTCCTGGATGTATTACACAAGTATCCTATTAGAGAAAACCTATTATATATTTCGCTATGAACTTATAGAAATATATAAGTTTATCTATGGATTTGATTAGTTAAAAAAATTATCACTGTAATTACAATGCAATAGTTTAGGCTTCTTACTTGCATCCTACATGCACACCTGTCCTGAGATTCTCAATACTAAAACATGATAAAGACTGATGGAATTTCATGAAACATAATAATTATAGTAATTCATATACCTTTAAATGCTAGGTAATTTTAGTATACATGTAAATCTTAGTTACTATCAGGTATTAATTGATAAACAATATCAAATATAAGCTTAAGCTTAGGTTAAGATAAGCCAATCGAACATAACCACCTGTTGCCATGTTGAGCCGGCCATGCAGCGGGTGCCGTGCTCACCTAGTTGTACCCCACATAGTTAATTAATTAAATAAATAAATAAATAAATAAATAAATAAATAAATAAATAAATAAATAAATAAACAAGTAAATAAATCAATAAATAAATTGTAAGGTAAATGTACATATATAAAAAATGAGTTACAAGCAGAATGTTGGACTTTGATGTGTTCACATTTATTTATTTATTTATTTATTTATTTATTTATTTATTTATATATGCAAGAATTCGTACATTCTTGTACAGCCACTAGTACGCGTAGCGTTTCGTTGACAGACTTTGATGCAACCCCCTAAAAGTACTCACCTTGGTGTACTCCCCTCAATGTAAATAAATAAATAAATAAATTTTTATTCAGGAAAAGTACATAGTTGATTTACAAACATAATGTTGGATTTATGTAGAGAGCTAGTACATACAATACCTAAAGCCACTAATACGCGCAGCGTTTCGGGTAGGACTTAGACTAAAACTTAAATAGTAATTGAGATTAGGTATAAATTGTGTCGAAAAAAGGAATAAATAATAAAAAAGGGGGCAACATGGCAGAAATCGGCAATTGTAGAAGTTGGAGAACAAACAGCTTAACAAAAGCAAGACATGGGTTGACATTTAGGGGTTAGGTAGGTTACATGGAGTTAATTAATTAAGTAGCACTTGGTTTTACTCTTAAACTGGTTGAGAGAGGTCTTTGTCTCCCCAATCATGTCAATCTTTGACATGATTGGGGAGACCATTCCACATTCTGGTTCCCTTGATTTGTAAAGCATTTATAGTTTGGTTAATCGCACGTACTCTTGGAATATCAAATAGGTATTTGTTTCTGGTGTGATGCCCATGAGTTATGTTACAACCTTCTAGTAAGCTTCTAAGGTCACGATTGACATTGCAGTTCAGAGTTTTAAATATATAGAGTACGCATGAGAGGATGTGCAGTGACTTAATATTTAACATATTCAAAGATTTGAGTAAGGGTACCGAGTGCTGTCTGGGGCCAGAGTTAGATATTGTTCTAATAGCAGCTTTGTGTTGAATAATTATAGGACGTAATTACTCACCTTGGTGTACTCCCCCTCAATGTACTCACTAGCTTGGTGTCATATGATTTCACCTGGATGAAAGCTACGCTCGTGGTGTCCCGTCTTCCCAGTACTCTTTGTCATATAACGCTTTGACAAAGCGTTATATGTGTAGGCGTGCAGGTAATTCCTCTGAGACTGAGAGAGGTACTGGCAGCCGTGTGGGCTCCCAGGATTGAGGTCAACATAAGAGGATAAGTGGAATAATTGGCGTAATTGTTGCCTAAAAGCCACTCCGGAGATCCCCCTCACTGATTGTTACGTTCTTAAGTGAACAAGAAAATTAACTTGACTGTTGCATCAGAAAATTCTTTGAATTTCAAACAATTGAACAAATTAATAATTAACAGGAAACTGCCTATTTATGGATAAAGAGCGACTCGTCCTAGTTTTGGGAAATACTGGAGTAGGGGCCCATGACTTAGGGTGAGATGCTGGAGTACAGCCACTGGTCACTACACCCTGGCGAGGATATTGTCACTGGTCACTACACCCTGGCGAGGATATTGTCACTGGTCACTACACCCTGGCGAGGATATTGTCACTGGTCACTACACCCTGGCGAGGATATGGCCACTGGTCACTACACCCTGGCGAGGATATGGTCCCTGGTCACTACACCCTGACGAGGATATTGTCACTGGTCAGTACAACCTGGCGAGGGGAGGGTCCCTGGTCACTACACCCTGACGAGGGGAGGGTCCCTGGTCACTACAACCTGGCGAGGGGAGGGTCCCTGGTCATCATGTCCCTGGTCAGTACAACCTGGCGAGGGTTGGGGCTCCTGGACACCACACCTTAGTGAGGCAAGAGTCTACACCAGCAAACTCTGGGAACAACACAATAAGATCTTCCAATATTCGTGAGTGTATGAAGTACTTACAGAGCTCAAAATACCTCATGCCATATGATCTGAAATCAATGATAACAGAGCAACCACAGATATAGTGTTAGAGTGTGACCTATCTCTTGTTCACATAGTATACAGTTGGAGTGCTCACCATTGAGGGATTAATTTCCTGCAGCCATCTGGCGTAGATATCGATATCCTAGCCCACTTCTGGCAATTACAATGTTACAATGTCTAGTGGATGTTTTGTGGTGTCCGTACATATAGTTCTCGGTTCTAAACTTATCATAACTCTTTATACTCGTGCTTCCTGTCCTTTGCTCTTCTCTCATTCCTCTTTTCCTGAAATAGTATGGCATTTGCAACAGAGATTGGAATACCTAAGTCTAGCTCAATTTCATGCTCATCACATGCAGCTTTAGCTGTCTTCTTTGTAACATCATGCTAGACAACACCTGTGTGGGATGGTACCGATACAAATGATATTCTAAAATTTGTACCCATCAGTGTATTATTTATGTTGATTATAATGCATGTTACTATATTCCTAATATGTATTTTTAATGTTAGGCTTCCATGGTCAACTGCTTGAAGAGCTAACTTTGAATCAGAAAATTACTCCTCCGGCATTTTTCACTGCCTTAGTGGCAAGTTACAGTGAAGCTAATTGTGTACGTGTTGCCAGTTGTTCAGTCTCAAACGTGTGGTCCGTGTACATATGTTGTCATTATATATTCTACTAAAAATATAGTAATTTCTACGGACTGCTGCAGTGCGTCATATTGACATTTGAACAGACTCATCAGCGTAAATATAGTGCTCCCAACCCACCACCGACGGGAGGAATCCCTGCTCATCACAAATTGTCGAGGTGGATGGTCTCTAGCCACAACACCCTTGCCATGGTAGCGTTCCTGGTCACAACACTCTAGCGAGCGTAGCTAGGGTCCCTGGTCACTACACCTTGATGAGGGGAGGGAATTGTCTAATCACAGCAACCTGGCGAAGGTAAGGTCCCTGCATGGTCACTACACCCTGGCGAAGGGAAGGTCCACACACCCCAGCAGACATAACATTGCCCCACACACTCACCCTAGCTACGGCTCCCTGGCCACTGCTTTTCACTGACGTATTCGTTTTATAGTTGATTATTCAACAATTAGTTGACCTTAGAGTGTGGATGTTCTTTGCTCTGTTGTTTACCACGAAAAATAAGAACATCAGCAGAATTGTCTAAATAGTTTAAATCTGACAATCCTAGAGAGAAACACAGATGTGATCAAAACATGGAAGATACTGAGAGGACTAGCCAAGGTCAACAAACTCTTAATCTGGAGAAAGGAGAGGACATTGGTGCTAGTTGGAAGTTTATAAGACGAAGAAATGTTAGTAAACATTCGTACCCCGTACGGATGGTTCAACTGCTGCCAAGGCTGAAAGAATTCTTGGCAACCACATCCATTCATGCCCAGATTCAATAAGGAATTCTTACATTAGGAAAAATAAGTAATAATGGGGAGCCGGTCGGCCGAGCGGACAGCACACTGGACTTGTGATCCTGTGGTCCTGGGTTCGATCCCAGGCGCCGGCGAGAAACAATGGGCAGAGTTTCTTTCACCCTATGCCCCTGTTACCTAGCAGTAAAATAGGTACCTGGGTGTTAGTCAGCTGTCACGGGCTGCTTCCTGGGGGTGGAGGCCTGGTCGAGGACCGGGCCGCAGGGACACTAAAGCCCCGAAATCATCTCAAGATAATATAACCTCAAGATAATATAACCTCAAGATAATAATAATAATAATTTATTCACAAGACGGTACAATGGGTTGGTGAGATTCTTAATATAGCATATCAGGTAAAGTGAAAAGATTGATTGTAGCAAGGCTTTATATCAACAAATTACTACAAATATATTAAGTTATAACGCAACGAGTACAAGACACGAGAGGAATAGAGAGTCAGACCTTCCCGCAGTCATCGTTAGATAGCAATTATGGGTAATTAAGCCCTCGTGAACCAGTTAAATCCGGAGATGTGGAGGTGCGGGTGATGAGCGCGGCGCGGCGGCCACATTGTCAGCGGCAACTCGGTGGCAGTGTTGCCAGATTGGGCTAAAAGTAGCGAATTGGGCTACTTTGGCAACCGACACAGCACCGCTCCTGCTCCAGGTAAGTCTACTATGGGCGCACCATAGTCCGTGCTGCTTGTCCCGCTCCTGTGCCAGGTAAGTCCACTATGGGCTCATCATAGTCCGTGCTACTTGTCCCGCTCCTGTGCCAGGTAAGTCCACTATGGGCTCATCATAGTCCGTGCTACTTGTCCGCTCCTGTGCCAGGTAAGTCCACTATGGGCTCATCATAGTCCGTGCTACTTGTCCCGCTCCTGTGCCAGGTAAGTCCACTATGGGCTCATCATAGTCCGTGCTACTTGTCCCGCTCCTGTGCCAGGTAAGTCCACTATGGGCTCATATGTCCGTGCTACTTGTCCCGCTCTGTGCCAGGTAAGTCCACTATGGGCTCATCATAGTCCGTGCTACTTGTCCCGCTCCTGGCAGGTAAGCTACGGGCTGGCGTAGCTTACAATAGTCACATAATAATACAATAGCTTACAATGAGTCACAATAACGGCTAAAGTAGTTGATCAGACCACACACTAGAAGGTGAGGGACGACGACGTTTCGGTCCGCTGGACCTCTCAAGTCGATTGTGAGAATGGTCCAGGACGGACCGAAACGTCGTCGTCCCTTCACCTTCTAGTGTGTGGTCTGGTCAAGCTACGGGCTCACCATAGCCCGTGCTATGGTGAGTATATAGAATTGTTCAGAGTAGCTGAATCTATAACAACAAACAACGGAGTAGGAGAGGCCGAAAGCATAGTACGTGGAGTACGAGGGTGCGTGAAGAATTGTGGGCGATTAACCAGTTACCTGTACCAAAGTTAGCACCCAAGAAAGGAAGTTACAGCGCGGTAGTTAGGACGGAAGTGGCACCGGGGTCTGCCTATGACGGCACCCCTGATAAAGTGTGCCAGTGTGAGCATTGGCTCCAGGGAGGAGAGTGAGCTGCGTGCTGTGGGGTCGGTGGCTGCAGGCGGAGAGGTCAACACTTCTGGTGACCGCTTAAGTACCCAGCTTTGTTGCACGCGCATGTGAGCGTAACTCGTGAGGCAGCTGCTCTCATCCATATAAAAACTTTTCCGCTTTTCCAAGCAGAATCATTTCTCGTATTCCTAGTAATGCTGAACCTTTCAAAACGGTGACAAATCTGTCACCTAGCATATGCCTTAGCCACACCCGGCCACCATTTTCAGATCTTCCATTAGTTCTAGCTGAGCTAAGCTTAGCAGTCTAAGCTTAGTGAAATTGAAAGTATGCGTCGTATACTGTAACAAGTGACTGCGCCAACACTTGTGAGGGACAAATTCCAACATCTGGATCATCACTTTGGCCCAAGGCAATAACTGTGAAGAACGCTGCTGAGACTCACCAGACAACCAGACTCACTGAGATTACATGGAAAATATACAGCTTACCACTCAGTAATGCCCTGGGTGAACGAGTATTTTAGAGAGTATATATCGTACGTCTGGGAAAACTAAACTGAGAAATTGAACGGGACTATAGCTTTTGACATCAATCTTAAGAATCAAAACATATCTTGAAGAAAAAGACTTCTTGCTCATCATTTGACATCACCCATGTCAGTGATAACATGTAAGTCTGCAATATACAAGAATGAGGTTGTGGAGCAGATGGACAAGCTCTTCTTGATAGGCTTCACCTGTGAAAACGTGCTGTGACTCCACACTCATATATAATAACAAAAAACGTGATAATTGGAAAACATGCTAATATTTGATGAATGAAACATAATTTACCAAGTAAATTATGCTTCATGCAGCCAATATTTGTTATTTAATTATTATATTATATATATATATATATATATATATATATATATATATATATATATATATATATATATATATATATATATATATATATATATATATATATATATACAGTGATAATATTCATACAATCATGCAGTGTTACTTTATGTATTAAAATATATATTGCTCTGAAAACCATATCAGCTACTAAACAAAATATTGGGCTACTTCAATTACAAATTCGCTACTTTTAGACGTCAGGTCGCTACTTTCAGCAATTCGGATCTGGCAACCCTGCTGCTGGCTAGTCTGGCAGTCACCCACGACGCGTTAAAGGAGGTGGATGCTGCCGCTCCCACCACACACGCGCACACACGCCGGGCTCATCGATCTTGCCATGTGCTCTCTCCTCACTATCTCTGAACGGAACGTTGACGACATCTTTTCTTCCCGGCATATTTAAAGCTTTGTTTCTGTAGCTTTAGCAAGAGGCAAATAAGAAAAGATTGTGTTGAATAGAAACAGTTTTAGCAGCATGGCAGAAAAGGGTTGATAAGAGAAGAGAGCGAGCATCCTGCCGTTGTCACCAGCGAGGACACACTGGTAAGTCGGGGCCCCTGACGTCCCCTGGAATCGTGCTCCATAAACACAACCATTATTAATTATGTTAATAAATATGTTAAGTGTGATTTAATTAGACCTACATTATGAAGACATCGCAGACATAATTACTTGTAGGTATTAGGGCTTTTTCTGTAACAAATTTTTGCATTAACCTTTTCAAATAATTAGCGTAAGAACAACGATTGTTAATACTTTATTAATTAGTGATGTTCTTGAGTGTTTGTGTATATAGTGAGTGTTCCGCATATATATATACATGTACTGTGTATATATATATATATATATATATATATATATATATATATATATATATATATATATATATATATATATATATATATATATATATATATGCAGAAAATCCACAGAGAAATGGAAAAGGAGATGAACGTTTCGGCCGATCAAAGCCTCATTGAACACCAGACTAAGCGAAAACATAAAGGTAGGTTGGAGGCCACCACTGGAACCTGACCACCCATCCCCTGGGGAAAGAATTAATCAGAAACAGGTATAGATTAGCTTAGAATGGTCAGAAGAATTAAGAGGTAAGAGATTAGTATAAAAGATGAAAGAAAAAGCCTCATTGAACACACATAATATATGATTATAATATTGTTATGAGACATTGTAACCCTCCCTATCGTAGTTTTTTCTTAAACTGTTGTGCAATATTGTAACTTAAAACTGGGTCAAGTTTGTACATACCAGTACTAACATTGAGAAGATTTGGACACTGATTAGGGCAGACTCAATTAAATTCCGTTCCACAATTTAGTACTTTAGGTACTATACAACACTACAACGAGATCACTGTAGGTACTATACAACACATCTCGTTGTATAGTACTCCTACCTGATCTCGTTGACGTGTTGTATAGTACCTACAGTGATCTCGTAAAGTACCTAAAGTGATTCACTATCCTAGGCTTCCCCTCCCTGGTCACCCCTTACGGCACTTATGTATGGTGCTCCAGTACACCAAGGTTTACAAATGGTTTACCAAACAGCACCAATTATCATATCCAAACTAGGCTGTGTTGATTTGAACACGTATTAAAATCACCTGGTACAGACGTAGGCCTGATAAAATGTGAAGATCTGTGTATATAGACTTTATACCTGACCAAATGTGAACTATGTTATCAAAAATATTGGCTCGCCCACGTCACTATATAGTGGAGGGCGAAAAGATAAAATGAATTTCAGGACAGCTTGAAAACAGATGTGCAAGACATTTGTCAATATTTAATTAAAAAAATCTACTATCACAAATTTAAGCCAAATATCATCAATTTGCTAATTGTAAATGTGGATGATGATAACCTTTCCACCACCACCAACATCCACAGGGAAGGGAAGGGGGTAGGGGCGGTGTGTGTATGATAAACACGTCAAAATATGACACTAGCTCACCACAAATGTAAGTCCCTTAGCTTAAACACTCCACTTGTCATTGTTCTCCAGCCCGTTGTTGATAAACATTGTATCTGTACCTATAATAATAATTATGATATTTTATTTAGGCAAGAGTACATCCAGGCATATATACATACATAAGATACATGTACACTGGAGGATTTATAGGTAAATGACGTGCAAAGCCTAAAACTACTAATATGCAAAACCACTACCGCCCACAGGATGGGTATGGGGTCCACTACCGCCAACAGGATGGGTATGGGGTCCACTACCGCCAACAGGATGGGTATGGGGTCCACTACCGCCCACAGGATGGGTATGGGGTCCACTACCGCCCACAGGATGGGTATGGGGTCCACTACCGCCCACAGGATGGGTATGGGGTCCACTACCGCCCACAGGATGGGTATGGGGTCCACTACCGCCCACAGGATGGGTATGGGGTCCACTACCGCCCACAGGATGGGTATGGGGTCCACTACCGCCCACAGGATGGGTATGGGGTCCACTACCGCCCACAGGATGGGTATGGGGTCCACTACCGCCCACAGGATGGGTATGGGGTTCACTACAGGGTGCAGAGGTAACACGAGGCCAACATGTGGTTACCCAGGATGCAACCCACAACAGTCCCGTAACTCCTCGGTACCTATTTACTGAACCAGTATATGACGTAAGAAAACGGGTCGCCTTGTCCGGGAACAGGACTCGGGACCATTGGGTTGCGAGTGGGTGTTGGTGGTACGCTCACGGGTCTCCTCCCACCTAGCTAAACAACGTGTTAGTGGCTGTTATCTATCACAGAGTATAGTGTACAAACAGTGAATCATGATACATCAGGCGTTGAAGGTTATACACACACATATTGTGTATAACTGTGACTGGTTACTACTGAAGGTCAGTCACACACCTGACTGTCACGTGGGCTTGTGGAGACTGGTGTGTCCTGGTGTGGTACGTGTTGTCCAGCGGGTACCCCCGCCCCCTCTTGCTTGTCCAGCGGGTACCCCCGCCCCCTCTTGCTTGTCCAGCAGGTACCCCCGCCCCCTCTTGCTTGTCCAGCAGGTACCCCCGCCCCCTCTTGCTTGTCCAGCAGGTACCCCCGCCCCCTCTTGCTTGTCCAGCAGGTACCCCCGCCCACTCTTGCTTGTCCAGCAGGTACCCCCGCCCACTCTTGCTTGTCCAGCGGGTACCCCCGCCCCCTCTTGCTTGTCCAGCAGGTACCCCCGCCCCCTCTTGCTTGTCCAGCAGGTACCCCCGCCCACTCTTGCTTGTCCAGCAGGTACCCCGCCCACTCTTGCTTGTCCAGCAGGTACCCCCGCCCCCTCTTGCTTGTCCAGCAGGTACCCCCGCCCACTCTTGCTTGTCCAGCAGGTACCCCCGCCCCCTCTTGCTTGTCCAGCAGGTACCCCCGCCCACTCTTGCTTGTCCAGCGGGTACCCCCGCCCCCTCTTGCTTGTCCAGCAGGTACCCCCGCCCCCTCTTGCTTGTCCAGCAGGTACCCCCGCCCCCTCTTGCTTGTCCAGCGGGTACCCCCGCCCCTCTTGCTTGTCCAGCGGGTACCCCCGCCCACTCTTGCTTGTCCAGCAGGTACCCCCGCCCCCTCTTGCTTGTCCAGCGGGTACCCCCGCCCACTCTTGCTGTCCAGCGGGTACCCCCGCCCCCTCTTGCTTGTCCAGCAGGTACCCCCGCCCCCTCTTGCTTGTCCAGCGGGTACCCCCGCCCCCTCTTGCTTGTCCAGCGGGTACCCCCGCCCCCTCTTGCTTGTCCAGCGGGTACCCCCGCCCACTCTTGCTCCTCGTGTTATATTGAGTGGTAAACAATGAGGAGTATCTCTTAACTTCTTCTTTTGTTAACTAGGCCAAGTCTATGTGTTGTTTCATATTCAGGAATTATTCATATTGATGAGTATGTGGTGCACAATAAACTACCGTCCACAGGATGAATATGGGATCAGACCAATTCTGGAATATGCGGAACCAGCGCGGAATCCTTATCTCCCTAAACACAAAAGCGAAGCTAGAGAAAGGTTAGAGGTATGTTACCAGACTAGTTCCAGAGCTGGGAGGTATGAGCTAAGTGGAAAAACTAAAGGAATTAGACCACATGTCACTCGAAGAGATGAAACGGGGGAGACATGATTGCTTCATGCAAAATTCTCAGGTGAAATGATAGGGCAGACCCGTTTAGCACGGGTAGTAAACGAACAAGGGGACAGAGATGGAAACTAAAGTACCCAGAGTAAGGAACTAAGTGTCAGAGTAGTGAACACGTGAAACTGGCTAAGAGGTTCAGTGTGTAGGCAAGCTCCATCCAAAGATCTGGAACCTATACACCAGTGCTTAAGGACAGAGAGGCGGGGCCCAAGAGCCGTGCCTCATGCCCCTCAAATACAACTAGACGAGTATAACAAGAGATAGGTGAGTACAAGCGTGATAATATACTGGTGAACACTTGACAGTGTAGCAGTGATTGTGTGTAAGGCTTGCAGCGTGGTGGTGTATGGTGTGTCCCGGGCCTGACGTGGCCCGCACTGTACCTCACCATTGTTAACCTTCCATACCCAGGTTGTTGAAGGATGTGGGTCCACCACCACCCAGAGGGCCGGCGCTCCGACCCTCTTACTCTCTCCAACTCTGCACCTTCACTTAGTAATCATATTAACTTAATCTGACGGAAATATTCATTAAATATTTTCCACATTTCCCGACGCCTCTTGTAAGGCCTTGTTCTCCCCGGTGTGGTGCCTCTAGTACACACCTGGTGCTGGTGTGGTGCCTCTAGCACACACCTGGTGCTGGTGTGGTGCCTCTAGCACACACCTGGTGCTGGTGTGGTGCCTCTAGCACACACCTGGTGCTGGTGTGGTGCCTCTAGCACACACCTGGTGCTGGTGTGGTGCCTCTAGCACACACCTGGTGCTGGTGTGGTGCCTCTAGCACACACCTGGTGCTGGTGTGGTGCCTCTAGCACACACCTGGTGCTGGTGTGGTGCCTCTAGTACACACCTGGTGCTGGTGTGGTGCCTCTAGTACACACCTGGTGCTGGTGTGGTGCCTCTAGTACACACCTGGTGCTGGTGTGGTGCCTCTAGTACACACCTGGTGCTGGTGTGGTGCCTCTAGTACACACCTGGGCTTCCTCGCCCTCCGGCTCCTGGCCCCACGGCGCCTTACATAAGAGTTCATTACGTCTTGATCCTTTTCTCCGAGGTTGTCTCTCCAACTATGGCATTATTCCTTGTTTCTATAACTTTACATGCATCATATTAACCCAACTTGGGCTCTGTCATTCCACAATCTACCTCCTGCTTGTCCACTCACTTCCACAGCCTCTAGAGCACTGAGAAATATAATATAATCCCAACTCATCTGACAATAGTCTGACCAAAGTTGGGTTCGTTGGAGTGGTTAGCTTGAGGGATGATGTGAAATATTCATGGCTGAGTCCACAGAGTTTTGTATTTGTTCAATTTCGGGCTAATATTAATAATAATAAATACACCAATATATTATCCCGTAATTCCGTAAACTCGACACTGTCTTTTTCACTCCCAATGGATCTAGATTTTTTTTTAATTTTGGTTTATAGTATGTGAAAATTTAGACAAAAGACAGTAGAGGAAAGAGAGGTAATATTGAGAGTGCGGCGCACTGTACACTCAACTTGAGGGTAAATATGACGTATGTAGCCAGTCTTGCTCACAACACAGAGGAAAGTTGCTCTTTCTCCTTGGTGTTGGCCTTGAGGCACATCTCCATCTGGAGGACTAACTTTCCTCTCCCTCAGGAGGCTTGTAAGCTCTCTCAAGCTCTGGAGGATCATTTCTGTCACACCTTAGAGGACTAAGTTCTATAAGACTCTGGAGAGCTACGTTCTGTCAACCTCTAAGATCTAAATTCTATCAACACCTGGAGATCTTAGTTATAATAAACTACACAACAAATCCCCGCCACACCGTCCCAGTACAATCATGTGACGCCACACCGTCCCAGTACAATCATGTGGACGCCACACCGTCCCAGTACAATCATGTGACGCCACACCGGCCCAGTACAATAATGTGACGCCACACCGTCCCAGTACAATCATGTGACGCCACACCGCC
>WNGS01169498.1:48812700-48855200 GCA_020271785.1 Procambarus virginalis
GTGCCAGTCTTGGTGCCAGTCCTGGTGTCAGTCCTGGTGCCAGTCTTCGTGCCAGTCTTGGTGTCAGTCCTGGTGCCAGTCCTGGTGCCAGTCTTCGTGCCAGTCTTGGTGCCAGTCTTGGTGCCAGTCCTGGTGTCCAGTCTGGTGCCAGTCCTTGTGCCAGTCTTGTGCCAGTCTTGGTGCCAGTCCTGGTGCCAGTCCTGGTGCCAGTCTTGGTGCCAGTCCTGGTGCCAGTCCTGGTGCCAGTCCTGGTGCCAGTCTTGGTGCCAGTCTTGGTGCCAGTCCTGGTGTGCCAGTCCTGGTGCCAGTCTTCGTGCCAGTCTTGGTGCCAGTCTTGGTGCCAGTCTTGGTGCCAGTCTTGGTGCCAGTCTTGGTGCCAATCTTGGTGCCAGTCCTGGTGCCAGTCCTGGTGCCAATCATGGTGCCAGCCAAAGTGCCAAATGTTACGATTAAAGCATTTAAAATAAATCATATTATATATCAATACTCTGCTTAAATGTTAAACTACAGAGTTTTAGTTTTGGAAGTCCTTTTATTACGCTTGATAAACACTTAAATGTTAAACCACAGAGGTTTAGATCTCGCAATCCTTGTATTATTCTTGTTAAACTCTTAAGTGCTCAACCATAGAAATTTAGATCTGATAATTATATTGTTATATTTGTTGAAACCGTAGATGGAGTATACCAAGAACTAAGTTGCCAGAGGTAAATTGCCACCCATTTTCACAACTGTTAGGAGACGGTCAGAGTAAAGTCCTGTTCCAAACTGGTCCCATGATCTTGGGACAACAGTGAAGGTGTTATCAGAAAAGTCCTGAGTAAATATTGGCTTGGAAACTGGGTTGTTGATTTATGAAACAAATTACCGCGAAACAGAATAGACGTTGTTTGGCATGATTGTTTCAAGCGTAGGTTAGACATATGGATAAATAAGGGTGAATATGAATAATGAGCTGCCTTGTATAAGCCAAGTGTTCTTCAGTTTCCCTAATTCTTATAGTCTTATGGGGTCTAAAATGGCTGAGTTTGAAAAAGATGTGTATTGTTGTAAACAAGTGAAGAGCGGGAGGCGGGATCACTCCCAGAAAGGTTGCCAGTCTAGCATTATCCTCACTCTAATAAGACCTAATTTCCTTCCTCAGATTAGGCAAAATTGTAATTAATTGTTGTCATTGAGGATGTTAATATTAATAATAATTATTCTGTTGGTTATTTGTCCGTCAAACTTAATAGATGTGGAGCCCCGATCCTTATATTTATATATATTTATATTTATATATACACTTATGCTAGTAGATGTTAGGGTAACAGTCAATAGTTAGGATAATTTGTCTGTGGGGATATGTTATGCTATTCTGTAATGCTATAAACTAACAACTTGTTATATTGATGACTACGAGGCATCACTGGGCTAACCGCCTGACCCTTCCATTGTTCACTCCGCCCTATAAACAGCTCCGTTTGGTAAAACTCACATTTCATATATACGTCATAAACAAATGTCTAAACTGAATTGAACACACAACTTATGTTTCTTCTTGCATTAGTGGCATATTTATCCTCATTAAAACATTATAATAAAGAATATTAGAAGTGGACTTGCGAAGGTTCTTGAATATATCACTGCGCCACCAGACTCAGTGTGCTACGGCAACACTCAGGGAGCAGACCTACTTCGCCGCGCTCCTAAGATTTCTCAAGTTTGTTTTTGACTGTTTGGTGAGTTGTGTCTAGTATTATATTCCTTCAGCGAGTTACAGAAGTTATGTTTTAGTAATACTGCTTACTTTTATTAAATGCCGGTTACTAAGTTCAAACTAGTCTTAATATTTGATGGTATATTTCTTGAATCATTGTTATATATTATAGTACTATTTAGTATATTGATATCCATATATGATATATATCTGATGAGGGATTTTTGTGATTGCATTCATAATGATATTTCTTAATCTTATTGTGATATTACTATGGAGTGATTTACTGTTAGTAAACTTTGCGTGTGGGAGTTATTAATTGATAGTGATTAATGTAAGTGAATTTCAGCCCTACACTCTTGCCTGATATATTTATCATTCCTGTTTTTCTTAAATATTAGCGAAATCAAATTTGTATAGTTAAATATAACTTGGTCCTTGTTAGTGAGTTTATTTGAGCCCAGAATTTTGTACCGCCAAGACACAGATTATTGTATGTCCACCATAAATGGCACAGTTGTGGCACTCCCATGGGCACTACTGACACTGAGTGTCGCCCATTACTGGCGACATCATTACCTATAATTTTGGCACTATAGTACCACCAGTTGAGAGATTGTGGGATTAACAAGGGTGCCAAGTGAGATTGGCACCCTTGTTGGCACTCTGGTTGGCACCCTGAGATATAGAAGGCTGGCAAGTTGAGATCTCTGAATGAGGAGACGTGGGTCACCTGCAGAGTCCCACATAGGTCAGTACTCTGACCTATCCTGTTTCTGATATATAGAAATATATCTATTTCCAGAGGAAATAGATATATATCTTTTAATGACTAGATGCCATGATCAGAACAAACTGAAAGAACAGTCTAACTAATGGCTACTAGAGTGTAATTCAAGAAAGTGCAAAGTAATGACACTACATATAGAAAACAGGAGACCGGACACAAGGTACCAAAATGGATATGAACTAGAGAGCGACCTGGGGACTGATAAAAAAAATGTACCATTAAGTACACTTGTCTATTAGGTTGGCCAACATAAGAATTACTTTCAGAAATCTACAAGGAGGCATTAAGGACCTTGTATATCACAAGTCAGAACAATCTTAGAATGTGAGACTCCAGCGTGGAGTCCATATTAAGTCAAACACAAGAAGAAGTTGGAGATAGTGTAGAAGTATGCCACCCGGCTAGCCAGGGAAGTAAGAGGTATGAGTGATGAGGAAAGGCTACAAGACCATATCTAATATCACATCGGTGGAAAACAAAAATCTTAGGGGAGACATGATTGCTATATACAAAATTCTCAAAAGAATTGATAGGGCACGCAAGGACACAATGTTTAACACGGGTGGTAGTCAAACTAGAAACGCATTTGAAAACTGAGTAGCCAAATGAGTCAGAGACAAATCACTGTTACCTTACCTTACGGTTACCTTGTGATGGTTTCGGGGTTCAACGTCCCCGCGGCCCGGTCCCCGACCAGGCCTCCTCTTTGCTGGACTGGTCAACCAGGTTGTTGGAGGCGGCTGCTCGCAGCCTGACGTATGAATCACAGCCTGGTTCACACAGGGTAGTTAAGAAATGGATGCACTAAGAAGTGACAGCGTAGTGGCAGACTCCACACACACTTCCAAATGTAAATATGACCGCCCAATGGGCTCAGGGACTTGTACACCAGTTGACTGACGGGACCAAAGAGCTGAACCTCAACCCTCGAAAGCACAGTTAGGTGAGCACACACTAACCTGGAACACGGAAAATATAAGACCAATCACGTTCATGTAGACGTTGACGTTCATGTAGACGTTCACGTTCATGTAGACGTTCACGTTCGTGTAGACGTTGACGTTCATGTAGACGTTGACGTTCATGTAGACGTTCATGTAGAGGTTCACGTTCATGTAGACGTTGACGTTCATGTAGACGTTCACGTTCATGTAGACGTTGACGTTCATGTAGACGTTGACGTTCATGTAGACGTTCATGTAGACGTTGACGTTCATGTAGACGTTCATGTTCATGTAGACGTTGACGTTCATGTAGACGTTCACGTTCATGTAGACGTTCATGTAGAGGTTCACGTTCATGTAGACGTTGACGTTCATGTAGACGTTCACGTTCATGTAGACGTTGACGTTCATGTAGACGTTCACGTTCATGTAGGCGTTCATGTAGAGGTTCACGTTCATGTAGACGTTGACGTTCATGTAGTCGTTGACGTTCATGTAGACGTTGACGTTCATGTAGACGTTCATGTAGAGGTTCACGTTCATGTAGACGTTGACGTTCATGTAGACGTTCACGTTCATGTAGACGTTGACGTTCATGTAGACGTTCACGTTCATGTAGACGTTCATGTAGAGGTTCACGTTCATGTAGACGTTGACGTTCATGTAGACGTTCACGTTCATGTAGACGTTCACGGTCATGTAGACGTTGACGTTCATGTAGACGTTGACGTTCATGTAGACGTTGACGTTCATGTAGACGTTGACGTTCAAGTAGACGTTGACGTTCATGTAGACGCTGACGTTCATGTAGACGTTCATGTAGACGTTCACTTTCATGTAGACGTTGATGTTCATGTAGACGTTGAAGTTCATGTAGACGTTCATGTAGACGTTCACTTTCATGTAGACGTTGATGTTCATGTAGACGTTGATGTTCATGTTGACGTTGACGTTCATGTAGACGTTGATGTTCATGTAGACGTTGACGTTCATGTAGACGTTGATGTTCATGTAGACGTTGACGTTCATGTAGACGTTCATGTAGACGTTCACGGTCATGTAGACGTTGACGTTCATGTAGACGTTGACGTTCATGTAGACGTTGACGTTCATGTAGACGTTGATGTTCATGTAGACGTTGACGTTCATGTAGACGTTCATGTAGACGTTCACTTTCATGTAGACGTTGACGTTCATGTAGACGTTCATGTAGACGTTCACGGTCATGTAGACGTTGACGTTCATGTAGACGTTGACGTTCATGTAGACGTTGACGTTCATGTAGACGTTCATGTAGACGTTCATGTAGACGTTCACGGTCATGTAGACGGACACGTTCGTGTAGACGTTCATGTTCATGTAAACGTTCACGTTCGTGTAGACGTTCACGTTCATGTAGACGTTCACGTTCATGTAGACGTTCACGTTCGTGTAGACGTTCACGTTCATGTAGACGTTGACGTTCATGTAGACGTTCACGTTCATGTAGACGTTCATGTAGAGGTTCACGTTTATGTAGACGTTGACGTTCATGTAGACGTTGACGTTCATGTAGACGTTGACGTTCATGTAGACGTTGACGTTCATGTAGACGTTCACGTTCATGTAGACGTTGACGTTCATGTAGACGTTCATGTTCATGTAGACGTTCATGTAGACGTTCACGTTCATGTAGACGTTCATGTAGAGGTTCACGTTCATGTAGACGTTGACGTTCATGTAGACGTTCACGTTCATGTAGACGTTCATGTAGAGGTTCACGTTCATGTAGACGTTGACGTTCATGTAGACGTTGACGTTCATGTAGACGTTGACGTTCATGTAGACGTTGACGTTCATGTAGACGTTGACGTTCATGTAGACGTTGACGTTCATGTAGACGTTGACGTTCATGTAGACGTTCATGTAGAGGTTCACGTTCATGTAGACGTTGACGTTCATGTAGACGTTCACGTTCATGTAGACGTTGACGTTCATGTAGACGTTCACGTTCATGTAGACGTTCATGTAGAGGTTCACGTTCATGTAGACGTTGACGTTCATGTAGACGTTCACGTTCATGTAGACGTTGACGTTCATGTAGACGTTGACGTTCATGTAGACGTTCATGTAGACGTTCACTTTCATGTAGACGTTCACTTTCATGTAGACGTTGATGTTCATGTAGACGTTGAAGTTCATGTAGACGTTCATGTAGACGTTCACTTTCATGTAGACGTTGATGTTCATGTTGACGTTGACGTTCATGTAGACGTTGATGTTTATGTAGACGTTGACGTTCATGTAGACGTTGACGTTCATGTAGACGTTGATGTTCATGTAGACGTTGACGTTCATGTAGACGTTCATGTAGACGTTCACGGTCATGTAGACGTTGACGTTCATGTAGACGTTGACGTTCATGTAGACGTTGATGTTCATGTAGACGTTGACGTTCATGTAGACGTTCATGTAGACGTTCACTTTCATGTAGACGTTGACGTTCATGTAGACGTTCATGTAGACGTTCACGGTCATGTAGACGTTGACGTTCATGTAGACGTTGACGTTCATGTAGACGTTGACGTTCATGTAGACGTTCACGTTCATGTAGACGCTGACGTTCATGTAGACGTTGACGTTCATGTAGACGTTGACGTTCATGTAGACGTTGATGTTCATGTAGACGTTGACGTTCATGTAGACGTTTATGTAGACGTTCACTTTCATGTAGACGTTGACGTTCATGTAGACGTTGACGTTCATGTAGACGTTGACGTTCATGTAGACGTTGACGTTCATGTAGACGTTGACGTTCATGTAGACGTTCATGTAGACGTTCATGTAGACGTTCACGGTCATGTAGACGGACACGTTCGTGTAGACGTTCATGTTCATGTAAACGTTCACGTTCGTGTAGACGTTCACGTTCATGTAGACGTTCTCGTTCATGTAGACGTTCACGTTCATGTAAACGTTCACGTTCATGTAGACGTTCACGTTCATGTAGACGTTCACGTTCGTGTAGACGTACACGTTCATGTAGACGGACTCGTTCATGTAGACGTTCACGTTCGTGTAGACGTTCACGCTTATGTAGACGTTCACGTTCATGTAGACGTACACGTTCATGTAGACATTCACGTTCATGTAGACGTTCACGCTTATGTAGACGTTCACGTTCATGTAGACGTACACGTTCATGTAGACGTACACGTTCATGCAGACATTCACGTTCATGTAGACGTACACGTTCATGTAGACGTTCACGTTCATGTAGACGTTCACGTTCATGTAGACCTTCACGTTTGTGTAGACAGACACGTTCATGTAGACGTTCACGTTCATGTAGACGTTCACGTTCATGTAGACCTTCACGTTCGTGTAGACAGACACGTTCATGTAGACGTTCACGTTCATGTAGACGTTCACGTTCATGTAGACGTTCACGTTCATGTAGACGTTCACGTTCATGTAGACGTTCACGTTCATGTAGACGTTCACGTTCATGTAGACGTTCACGTTCGTGTAGACGCACACGTTCGTGAAGACGTTCACGTTCGTGTAGACGGACACGTTCGTGTAGACGGACACGTTCGTGTAGACGTACATGTTCATGTAGACGTTCACGTTCATGTAGACGTTCACGTTCATGTAGACGTTCACGTTCATGTAGACGTTCACGTTCGTGTAGACGTACATGTTCATGTAGACGTTCATATGTGTTGTGAATTTTATATTAGGATGTGTTCCCTTCCTGTTGTGATAATGTTAACACACACACACACACACACACACACACACACACACACACACACACACACACACACACATGTAGGGGACATGATAACCACATTTAAGATTCTCAGGGGAATCGACAGGGTTGATAAAGACAGGCTGTTTAACACAAAGGGCACACGCACTATGGGACACAGGTGGAAACTGAGTGCCCAAATGAGCCACAGAGATATTAGAAAGAACTTTTTTAGTGTCAGAGTGGTTGACAAATGGAATGCATTAGGAAGCGATGTGGTGGAGGCTGACTCCATACACAGTTTCAAGTGTAGATATGATAGAGCCCAGTAGGCTCGGGAATCTGTACACCGGTTGATTGACAGTTGAGAGGCGGGACCAAAGAGCCAAAGCTCAACCCCCGCAAGCACAAATAGGTGAGTACACACATCCTAGGGGGCCAGGTAGCCTGGTGGATAGCGCGCAGGACTTGTAATTCTGTGGCGCGGGTTCGATTCCCGCACCCGGCAGAAACAAATGGGCAAAGTTTCTTTCACCCTGAATGCCCCTGTTACCTAGCAGTAAATAGGTACCTGGGAGTTAGTCAGCTGTCACGGGCTGCTTCCTGGTGTGTGTGTGTGTGTGTGTGTGTGTGTGCGTGCGTGTGTGTGTGTGTGGTGAAAAAAAAAATAGTGTAGTTAGTAAACAGTTGATTGACAGTTGAGAGGCGGGCCGAAAGAGCAAAGCTCAACCCCCGTAAAATACAACTAAGTGAATACACACACACACACACACACACACACACACACACACACACACACACACACACCACACACACACACACACACACACACACACACACAATCAGATCAGGTGACAAGAATTAAGCAAGAAAGAGAAGGGTGGGCGGACTGCATTTTTTTGGACTGTCGGAAAGCCTTTGACACAGTACCCCATAAAAGGTTGATGCATAAGCTGGAGAAACAGGCAGGAGTAACAGGTAGGGCGCTCCAGTGGATAAGGGAGTACCTAAGCAATAGGAAGCAGAGAGTTACAGTGAGGGGTGAGACCTCAGACTGGCGTGAAGTCACCAGTGGAGTCCCACAGGGCTCTGTACTTGGACCTATCCTGTTTCTGATATACGTAAATGATCTCCCAGAGGGTATAGACTCATTCCTCTCAATGTTTGCTGACGACGCCAAAATTATGAGAAGGATTAAGACAGAGGAGGACAGCTTGAGACTTCAAGAAGACCTGGACAAGCTGCAGGAATGGTCGAACAAATGGCTGTTAGAGTTTAACCCAAGCAAATGTAATGTAATGAAGATAGGGGTAGGAAGCAGGAGACCAGATACAAGGTATCATTTGGGAGATGAAATACTTCAAGAGTCAGAGAGAGAGAAAGACCTGGGGGTTGATATCACGCCAGACCTGTCCCCTGAAGCTCATATCAAGAGGATAACATCAGCAGCATATGCCAGGTTGGCTAACATAAGAACGGCCTTTAGAAACTTGTGTAAGGAATCTTTCAGAACATTATATACCACATATGTCGGACCAATCCTGGAGTACGCGGCTCCAGCATGGAGTCCCTATCTAGTCAAGCATAAGACTAAACTGGAAAATGTTCAAAGGTTTGCCACCAGACTAGTACCCGAGCTGAGAGGTATGAGCTACGAGGAGCGACTGCAGGAATTAAACCTCACTTCGTTGGAAGACAGAAGAGTTAGGGGGGACATGATCACCACATTCAAGATTCTCAGGGGAATCGACAGGGTTGATAAAGACAGGCTGTTTAACACAAGGGCACACGCACTAGGGGACACGGGTGGAAGCTGAGTGCCCAAATGAGCCACAGAGATATTAGAAAGAACTTTTTTAGTGTCAGAGTGGTTGACAAATGGAATGCATTAGGAAGCGATGTGGTGGAGGCTGACTCCATACACAGTTTCAAGTGTAGATATGATAGAGCCCAATAGGCTCAGGAAACTGTACACCTGTTGATTGACGGTTGAGAGGCGGGTCCAAAGAGCCAGAGCTCAACCCCCGCAAGCACAACTAGGTGAGTACAACTAGGTGAGTACACACACACACTCACACACTCACACACTCACACACTCACACACTCACACACTCACACACACTCACACACTCACACACACTCACACACACTCACTACTTGAATTCTACGACCAGGCAACAAAAATAAGGCAAGAAAGGGAAGGGTGGGCAGACTGCATATTTTTGGATTGTCAGAAAGCCTTTGAGACAGTGCCACACAAGAGGCTAGTGCGAAAGTTGGAGATGCAGGCTGGAGTGAAAGGGAAGGTACTCCGGTGGATAGAGGAGTACCTAAGCAACAGGAGACAACGAGTCAGTGTGAGGGGTGAGGTCTCAGATTGGCGAGACGTTACAAGTGGAGTCCCGCAGGGGTCAGTCCTTGGACCTATACTGTTTCTGGTATATGTAAATGATCTCCCAGAGGGTAGAGATTCGTTCCCCTCAATGTTTGCCGACGATGCAAAAATTATGAGGTGGATTGAAACAGAGGATGATAGTAGGAGGCTACAAGATGACCTAGACAGACTGAGCGAATGGTCCAACAAATGGCTGTTGAAGTTCAACCCGAGTAAATGCAAAGTAATGAAACTAGGCAGTGGAAACAGGAGGCCAGACACAGGATACAAAATAGGAGATGAAGTACTTAATGAAACAGACAGAGAGAAAGATCTAGGAGTTGATAACACACCAAACCTGTCTCCTGAAGCCCACATAAAGAGAATAACGTCTGCGGCATATGCGAGGCTGGCTAACATCAGAACGGCGTTCACGAACCTGTGTAAGGAATCATTCAGAATCTTGTACACAACATATGTAAGACCAATCCTGGAGTATGCGGCCCCAGCATGGAGCCCGTACCTTGTCAAGCACAAGACGAAGCTGGAAAAAGTTCAAAGGTATGCTTTGAAGTTAGATATGCTAAGGTATGCTTAGAACAAAATTCTAAGAGGAATCGACAGGGTAGATAAAGATAAACTGTTTAACGCGGTGGTACGCGAACAAGGGGACACAGGTGGAAACTGAGTACCCACATGAGCCACAGAGACGTTAGAAAGAACTTGTTCAGTGTCAGAGAAGTTTACGGATGGAATGCATTAAGCAGTGATGTGGTGGAGGCTGACTCCATACACAGTTTCAAATGTAGATGTGACAGAGCCCAGTAGGCTCAGGAACCTGTACACCTGTTGATTGACGGTTGGGAGATGGGGCCCAAGAGTCAGAGCTCAACCCCCGCAAGCACAACTAGGTGAGTACAATTAGGTGAGTACACATACACTTGGATCAAGGAAAATATATGACCAATCTGTTAAGGCAAGAATACTTATCAGCGTAAAGTTTAGACTAAGAGTTGATGACAAAGTGAGATCCTGTCGTGGCAGGGCGTCCTGTCAGTGATAGTGCCGACCGCCACGGTTGGCAGTAACAACGCAGCCGTGGCACTGTCTGGCACACTCGGGTAGTTACTGGTGCCAGTAGTGTTGTCTGGTCCAGTGGTGGAATTATTCTCAGGACCAGTGTCAAGGGTCCGGACCACAGTCTTCAAAAGTACTCGGACCATTGCTAAGACCAGTTCCAGGACCACATAGACCAGAATCTTCACAAGTACTCGGACCATTGCTAAGACCAGTTCCAGGACCACATAGACCAGAGTCTTCACAAGTACTCGGACCATTGCTAAGACCAGTTCCAGGACCACATAGACCAGAGTCTTCACAAGTACTCGGACCATTGCTAAGACCAGTTCCAGGACCACATAGACCAGAGTCTTCACAAGTACTCGGACCATTGCTAAGACCAGTTCCAGGACCACATAGACCAGAGTCTTCACAAGTACTCGGACCATTGTTAAGACCAGTTCCAGGACCACATAGACCAGAGTCTTCACAAGTACTCGGACCATTACTAAGACCAGTTCCAGGACCGTTGGGTGGACCAGACAGGAGCATGAGGGCGACCATCACACTATTGGTGGCGGCGGTGGTGGTGTCAGCGTCTCGGGAACCGTCTCCTGGTTAGTGGTGTCTGTGTATATCTATGTATACTCCCCGGAATGTTTTTACAGAGCAGGGTCAGCTCCTGGGCTCCGCCTTTCAGCTGGCGGTAGCATATTGCAATGGCTCCCGACCCCCTTGTTTAATATCGTATCTGCTCTTGGAGCTATATATCATGTTATCATCAACTACCTCCGCTATCACCTTGTTCCACCTGTTCATTGTTCATGCTGAACGCTTAGGTACTGTTCATTGTTCATGTTAGACTTTTAGGTACTGTTCACTGTTCATGTTGGACCCTTAGGTACTGTTAATTGTTCATGTTGAACCCTTAGGTACTGTTCACTGTTCATGTTGAACCCTTAGATACTGTTCACTGTTCATGTTGGACCCTTAGGTACTGTTCACTGTTCATGTTGGACCTTTAGATACTGTTCACTGTTCATGTTGGACCCTTAGATACTGTTCACTGTTCATGTTGGACCCTTAGATACTGTTCACTGTTCATGTTGGACCCTTAGATACTGTTCACTGTTCATGTTGGACCCTTAGATACTGTTCACTGTTCATGTTGGACCCTTAGATACTGTTCACTGTTCATGTTGGACCCTTAGATACTGTTCACTGTTCATGTTGGACCCTTAGATACTGTTCACTGTTCATGTTGGACCCTTAGATACTGTTTACTGTTCATGTTGGACCCTTAGATACTGTTCACTGTTCATGTTGGACCCTTAGATACTGTTCACTGTTCATGTTGGACCCTTAGATACTGTTCACTGTTCATGTTGGACCCTTAGATACTGTTTACTGTTCATGTTGGACCCTTAGATACTGTTCACTGTTCATGTTGAACCCTTAGATACTGTTCACTGTTCATGTTGGACCCTTAGATACTGTTTACTGTTCATGTTGGACCCTTAGATACTGTTTACTGTTCATGTTGGACCCTTAGATACTGTTCACTGTTCATGTTGAACCCTTAGATACTGTTCACTGTTCATGTTGGACCCTTAGATACTGTTCACTGTTCATGTTGGACCCTTAGATACTGTTTACTGTTCATGTTGAACCCTTAGATACTGTTCAATGTTCATGTTGGACCCTTAGATACTGTTCACTGTTCATGTTGGACCCTTAGATACTGTTTACTGTTCATGTTGGACCCTTAGATACTGTTTACTGTTCATGTTGGACCCTTAGATACTGTTCACTGTTCATGTTGAACCCTTAGATACTGTTCACTGTTCATGTTGAACCCTTAGATACTGTTCACTGTTCATGTTGGACCCCTAGATACTGTTCACTGTTCATGTTGGACCCTTAGATACTGTTCACTGTTCATGTTGGAACCCTTAGATATCTGTTCACTGTTCATGTTGGACCCTTAGATACTGTTCACTGTTCTGTTGGACCCTTAGATACTGTTCACTGTTCATGTTGAACCCTTAGATACTGGTCACTGTTCATGTTGGACCTTAGATACTGTTCACTGTTCATGTTGGACCCTTAGATACTGTTCACTGTTCATGTTGACACTTAGATACTGTTCACTGTTATGTTGGACCTTAGATACTGTTCACTGTTTCATGTTGGACCCTTAGATACTGTTCACTGTTCATGTTGGACCCCTTAGATACTGTTCACTGTTCATGTTGGACCCTTAGATACTGTTCACTGTTCATGTTGACCCTTAGATACTGTTCACTGTTCATGTTGGACCCTTAGGTACTGTTCACTGTTNAGTGGTCATGTTGACAGTTGCCCTCCGTCAACACACACTGACCACGACCTCGGCCAGTCGTAGTACGTGGTGGTAATACACACAACACCTTTGTAAAGTCTTGGGTCTGGAATAATTCTCGACCTTTATTGGAATTTTGTTATATGTTATAAAGGAGCTAAAAATTGAATATCAAAATACTGAAGAAAATATTTTAATTTCTATAGTTTGATATGCGTACTAAATTTTAGTGTAATACTTTCATGTAGCCAGAGATAACTAGTCTTGATGAGCTTAGCAAACAAGCAAATTGTGTTTATGGTGTATTAACATTTCGAACATATTCAGTCTGTCCGACAGGAACTCCGAGGACTCGGGGTAACTCCCGCCCTGTAGAACCAACTGAGTATGATACCCCAGACTGTCCCACAGCTTGTCCTGAGCAGCAGCAGCAGCAGGAGAGCAACATGGGGTGACGGTGGTGTTGGCCGCCCTGCTGGCCGCCTGTCTGCTGGATGTCGTAGTAACTTCTGCTGTTCTCTGCGTCATCAGGCACATAACAGGTGACGTTCTATGTTATGCGTCTGTCTGTGTGATTTTCTGTCAGTGTGATTGTGTGGTCTGCAGTGACAGTTTGCAGGCGACTGTCTGGAGTCACCTAGTTGTGCTTGCGGGGATTGAGCTTTGGATCTTTAGTCCCGCTCTCAACTGTCAATCAACTGGTGTACGATTCCTGAGCTACTGGGCTCAATCATTTCTACACTTGAAACTGTGTATGGAGTCAGCCTCCACCACATCACTGCCTAATGCATTCGACTGTTGACTACTCTGACACTGAAAAATTCTTTCCAATGTCTCTTTGGTTCATTTGAGTACTATGTTTTTCCCTTGAGTCCCCTTGCTCATGTTCTGCCCATGCTAAATAGTTTGTACCTATCAATTCCTCTAAGAAATTTGAAGGTGGTGATCATGTCCCCCCTAAACCTCTGTCTTCCAGGGACGTGTGGTTTAATTCCCGGAGCCTTTCTTCGTAACTCATACTCTCAGTTCTGGGACTAGTCTGGTGGCATACCTCTGAAACTTCTCTAACTTTTTCCTGTGTTTAACTAGGTATGAACTTCAGGCTGGAGCTGTATACTTCAGAACTGGTCTAACATATGTGGTTTACAAGGTACTCAATAATCCATTCCCCAGTTTCTAAAGGCAGTTCTTATGTCACCAATGTAACATATGCCGCTAATGGTATCTGTTTGATGAGCTTCTGGGGACAGGTTAGATCAACTCAAGATCTCTCTCGCTACTTGAATCTTGAAGGATATCATTTCCCAGATGGTACCTTGTGATCGGCCTCCTGCTGCCTTACCTAGTTTCATTACTTTACACTTAAGATAAAAGTATAATAGCCACTTCCTTGATCATTCCTCCAGTTTGTCCAGGTCGTCCTGTAGTCTCTGTCTATCTTGTACTTAATAAGTTTGCTTCTGTACATTCCTGATTGAACCATGGATTCTTCCGATGCTTTTCAGTTTTCTCTTTTTGGTCCGGGATAAACCCGTCTTCAGGTTCCTGATATTTTTGGATGACGTAGTTCATCACATCTTGTATAGATGTTTCCTTCAGTTCTGTTCCGTATCATAACAAAGTTGTCTATTTGTTCACCGTATCATAACAACGTTGCCATATTGTTCACCAACCATAAACAACGTAGCAACGACCCCCCCCCCTCACACTCGGACCTGTAGATTACTTAATTAAGTTGGTTTCAAAGAGTTCGAACTCATAAGGGCGGGTTTAGGAAAGCTTGTGAGATTATTTTCCGGTGATACTTGATCGATCAGACTGTTGCTTGCAGCCGCCCGCAGGTCCACATATCTACAAGTTACATGCTTAATGAGGTCTTCAAATTTTCCGCAGATTGATAGAGATGTGACGGAGAAACATCCGGCTCCAGCATCCGGTTCCAGCATCCGGCTCCAGCATCCGGTCGTCAGTTTCTACAGTCACTTGGTGCCAGTCCTGGTGCCAACCCTGGTGCCAATCTTGGTGTCAGTCCTAGTGCTAATCTTGGTGTCAGTCTTGGTGTCAGTCCTGGTGTCAGTCCTGGTGCCCAGTCATGGTGTCAGTCTTGGTGTCAGTCCTGGTGCAATCTTGGTGTCAGTCCTGGTGTCAGTCTTGGTGTCAGTCCTGGTGCCAGTCCTGGTGTCAGTTTGGTGCCAGTCTTGGTGTCAGTCCTGGTGTCAGTCCTGGTGCCAGTCCTGGTGTCAGTCTTGGTGCCAGTCTTGGTGCCAGTCTTGGTGTCAGTCCTGGTGACAGTCCTGGTGCCAATCTTGGTGTCAGTCCTGGTGACAGTCCTGGTGCCAATCTTGGTGTCAGTCCTGGTGACAGTCCTGGTGCCAATCTTGGTGTCAGTCCTGGTGCCAGTCCTGGTGCCAATCTTGGTGGTCAGTTCTGGTGCCAATCTTGGTGTCAGTATGGTGTCAGTCCTGGTATCAGTCTTGGTGCCAATCTTGGTGTCAGTCCTGGTGCCAATCTTGGTGTCAGTCCTGGTGCCAGTCTTGGTGTCAGTCTTGGTGTCAGTCCTGGTGCCAGTCTTGGTGTCAGTTGGTGTCAGTCTTGGTGTCAGTCCTGGTGCCAATTTTGGTGTCAGTCTTGGTGTCAGTCCTGGTATCAGTCTCGTGCCAGTCTTGGTGTCAGTCTTGGTGTCAGTCTTGGTGTCAGTCCTGGTGCCAATCTTGGTGTCAGTCCTGGTGCCAGTCTTGGTGTCAGTCTTGGTGTCAGTCCTGGTGACAGTCCTGGTGCCAATCTTGGTGTCAGTCCTGATGCCAGTCTTGGTGTCAGTCTTGGTGTCAGTCCTGGTGACAGTCCTGGTGCCAATCTTGGTGTCAGTCCTGGTGCCAGTCTTGGTGCCAGTCCTGGTATCAGTCCTGGTATCAGTCCTGGTGCCAGTCTTGGTGTCAGTCCTGGTATCAGTCCTGGTGCCAGTCCTGGTGCCAGTCCTGGTGCCAGTCCTGGTGCCAGTCCTAGTGCCAGTCCTGGTGCCAGTCCTGGTGCCAGTCCTGGTGCCAGTCCTGGTATCAGTCCTGGTGCCAGTCTTGGTGCCAGTCCTGGTATCAGTCCTGGTGCCAGTCTTGGTGCCAGTCCTGGTATCAGTCTGGTGCCAGTCTTGGTGCCAGTCCTGGTATCAGTCCTGGTGCCAGTCCTGGTATCAGTCCTGGTGCCAGTCCTGGTATCAGTCCTGGTGCCAGTCTTGGTGCCAGTCCTGGTGCCAGTCTTGGTGCCAGTCCTGGTGCCAGTCCTGGTATCAGTCCTGGTGCCAGTCTTGGTGTCAGTCCTGGTGCCAGTCTTGGTGCCAGTCCTGGTATCAGTCCTGGTGCCAGTCCTGGTGCCAGTCCTGGTGCCAGTCCTGGTGCCAGTCCTGGTATCAGTCCTGGTGCCAGTCTTGGTGTCAGTCCTGGTGCCAGTCTTGGTGCCAGTCCTGGTATCAGTCCTGGTGCCAGTCTTGGTGTCAGTCCTGGTATCAGTCCTGGTGCCAGTCCTGGTGCCAGTCCTGGTGCCAGTCCTGGTGCCAGTCCTGGTATCAGTCCTGGTGCCAGTCTTGGTGTCAGTCCTGGTGCCAGTCTTGGTATCAGTCCTGGTATCAGTCCTGGTGCCAGTCTTGGTGCCAGTCCTGGTGCCAGTCCTGGTGCCAGTCCTGGCGCCAGTCTTGGTGTCAGTCTTGGTGCCAGTCCTGGTGCCAATCTTGCTGTCAGTCCTGGTGCCAGTCTTGGTGTCAGTCTTGGTGTCAGTCCTGGTGACAGTCCTGGTGCCAATCTTGGTGTCAGTCCTGGTGCCAATCTTGGTGTCAGTCCTGGTGCCAGTCCTGGTGCCAATCTTGGTGTCAGTCCTGGTGCCAGTCTTGGTGTCAGTCTTGGTGTCAGTCCTGGTGCCAATCTTGGTGTCAGTCCTGGTGCCAGTCTTCGTGCCAGTCTTGGTGCCAGTCCTGGTGTCAGTCCTGGTGCCAGTCTTCGTGCCAATCTTGGTGTCAGTCCTGGTGCCAGTCCTGGTGCCAGTCTTCGTGTCAGTCTTGGTGTCAGTCTTGGTGCCAGTCCTGGTGCCAGTCCTGGTGCCAGTCCTGGTGCCAGTCCTGGTGCCAGTCTTGGTGCCAGTCCTGGTGCCAGTCCTGGTGCCAGTCTTCGTGCCAGTCTTGGTGTCAGTCTTGGTGCCAGTCCTGGTGCCAGTCTTGGTGTCAGTCTTGGTGCCAGTCCTGGTGCCAGTCCTGGTGCCAGTCCTGGTGCCAGTCCTGGTGCCAGTCTTCGTGCCAGTCTTGGTGCCAGTCCTGGTGCCAGTCCTGGTGCCAGTCTTCGTGCCAGTCTTGGTGCCAGTCCTGGTGCCAGTCCTGGTGCCAGTCCTGGTGCCAGTCCTGGTGCCAGTCTTGGTGCCAGTCTTGGTGCCAATCTTGGTGTCAGTCTTGGTGTCAGTCCTGGTGCCAATCTTGGTGTCAGTCCTGGTGCCAGTCCTGGTGCCAATCTTGGTGTCAGTCCTGGTGCCAGTCTTGGTGTCAGTCTTGGTGTCAGTCCTGGTGCCAATCTTGGTGTCAGTCCTGGTGCCAGTCTTCGTGCCAGTCTTGGTGCCAGTCCTGGTGTCAGTCCTGGTGCCAGTCTTGGTGCCAGTCTTGGTGCCAGTCCTGGTGCCAGTCCTGGTGCCAGTCCTGGTGCCAGTCCTGGTGCCAGCCAAAGTGCCAAATGTTACGATTAAAGCATTTAAAATAAATCATATTATATATCAATACTCTGCTTAAATGTTAAACTAGAGAGTTTTAGTTTTGGAAGTCCTTTTATTACGCTTAATAAACACTTAAATGTTAAACCACAGAGGTTTAGATTTCGCAATCCTTGTATTATTCTTGTTAAACTCTTAAGTGCTCAACCATAGAAATTTAGATCTGATAATTATATTGTTATATTTGTTGAAACCGTAGATGGAGTATACCAAGAACTAAGTTGCCAGAGGTAAACTGCCACCCATTTTCACAATTGTTAGGAGACGGTCAGAGTAAAGTCCTGTTCCAAACTGGTCCCATGATCTTGGGACAACAGTGAAGGTGTTATCAGAAAAGTCCTGAGTAAATATTGGCTTGGAAACTGGGTTGTTGATTTATGAAACAAATTACCGGGAAACAGAATAGACGTTGTTTGGCATGATTGTTTCAAGCGTAGGTTAGACATATGAATAAATAAGGGTGAATATGAATAATGAGCTGCCTTGTATAGGCCAAGTGTTCTTCAGTTTCGCTAATTCTTATAGTCTTATGGGGTCTAAAATGGCTGAGTTTGAGAAAGATGTGTATTGTTGTAAACAAGTGAAGAGCGGGAGGCGGGATCACTCCCAGGAAGGTTGCCAGTCTAGCATTATCCTCACTCTAATAAGACCTAATTTCCTTCCTCAGATTAGGCAAAATTGTAATTAATTGTTGTCATTGAGGATGTTAATATTAATAATAATTATTCTGTTGGTTATTTGTCCGTCAAACTTAATAGATGTGGAGTCCCGATCCTTATATTTATATGTCCCAATGTTTATATGTATCTTTTATGCTAGTATAGATGTTAGGGTAACGGTCAATAGTTAGGATTTCTTGTCTGTGGGGATATGTTATGCTATTCTGTAATGGTATAAACTAACAACTTGTTATATTGATGATTACGAGGAATTACTGGGCTAACCGCCTGACCCTTCCATTGTTCACTCCGCCCCATAAACAGCTCCGTTTGGTAAAACTCACATTCATATATACGTCATAAACAAATGTCTAAACTGAATTGAACACACAACTTATGTTTCTTCTTGCATTGGTGGCATATTTATCCTCATTAAAACATTATAATAAAGAATATTAGAAGTGGACTTGCGAAGGTTCTTGAAAATATCACTGCGCCACCGGACTCAGTGTGCTACGGCAACGCTCAGGGAGCAGACGCACTTCGCCGCGCTCCTAAGATTTCTCAAGTTTGCTTTTGACTGTTTGGTGAGTTGTTGTGAGAGTTTTGGGCTGACATAAGTCAGTGGAATGAATGCAATTTGGTATAAGGAATTGAGCTCGGAAAATTTCTAAGAATTTTCTTTATTCTTTAACCATTATTCCTGTCGTGATATTCAACTAGGTCGCCTGAGGAAGGACTTGCTTAGCTAACACACCAGTGTAGTAAGCAGCTCATTCCTCACTTTGGGACCCTGTACGAACAATTGACTAGGCGCGAGCAAACGCCGAGACCCCAATGAAATTGAAATCCCCTCCACTAGGTCGTCGACCTTCGCCATTCGCCGAAGCGAATCTAACGAGTAGGTCCTGGGCTCTCACAACAATAATTTATTGTTGTGTAGTGCCGTATATTTGATCCAAAGCTCAGAAATAAGTCTCCAATAGTCGAGTGTGAAGAACATTTGCATAACAATAATAATGTGTGGGGGTGTAACGAAAAGACAGTGTTAACATAACAACTTAGTTTATTCAATAAAGTACTAACTACTACAGCAAACAAGAGAATGTCAATGACGTTACTCGAAATCCTTCCTGTGGCACTAAAAATGACAGCTAGACACCAGCCCCTCGGACTGCATAATGAACTAACTCGAACATAAGCGTGCCCACAGAGGAATCAACAAGCAACAAGAACTAACAGATCTATAATCACAATTACAACAAATGACACAGTGAGTTCTGAAACACGTCTCCAGTAACCTCCTAACTGTTCTACGCCTCAGTGCAGTCTACACCTGCAATAGCGGTTGCAATGCAATCAAATCAGTAGCCTTTCAATGACATCAATAACTAATGGGTTCACTGGCAACTCCAGCACCCTTCCTCAAATTAATCTTTACGTTAACACTTCGTCCCACGGACGATCAACAATCAATACAATTGATTTACGTTAATAACCAATAACATTTACGTTAATTAATAACTCTTACAACTGTCACTAGTAACGCGGAAATTACACAACACTCTACCCGTCGAGCATTCAGTGAGAAAATCCCATTAATCCCTGTACTACCAGACAGCTGATTAATCTCTTTACTAGTTACGTTAATTTACGTTAATCGGTTACTAATCACTCAGCGATGGTAAACTCTGATTTACAATGTCCAAAGTGCTAAGAGAACGGTAATCACTCGTGATTACCTTTAGAGTAATTAATTACTATCCTCAAGATCAATAATTAAACAGTTAAATACGCAACCTTTCACACTGGCTCAGCAATTTACATTAAGGTATGAATTCCGTCTGAGCCTTCCATACTCAGACCAATTCAGGTGGCTAATAACAGTAATTAGGCACCACGTTTACGTTATTCTAAATGACGTTACTCTTCCCACGAGTCAATCAAGTGCCGGTACTTCCGGACATAAATAACGACGTTACGTTAATGGAACAATGTAGCCTTCGTGTGAGTCGATCAACAAGGATCGAGATTAATCACTTTGACTTCCTGAAACACGTCAATTACCCGGCCCACTGACCGTTAATTACGACAGACAATACTCTAATTCTTATCTGGCTGGTGGCTAGGCTCCTTGAGACTACCGTAGCTGCTTGCAGGAAAGTAAATTAACCCAAACGTATTCTACGTTACTCATATTGTAAAAGAACAAATTCTCTTAAGCAATGGGCGTTCCCTCGGTTACGTTATATTAATTGCCTCGCAATCACCTCACTGAATACTGGACTTCGATGTCCTACCAGATAAACAGGAGAATATATGTATATCCAAGTACTCGTCTACAGCCGAGTTCACCCACGACAATGTCAAATCACACTAACAAATCACAGTGATTTACGTTACAATCCGGTTGCAATGACAATACTGCAGAACCTAGTAAAATAACATACAGGACATGAACCCTCTAGAACACTGCCCCCACAATGACTTTACTGAACTGCAGTTACCCACGGTGATTGCTCAACTCTAGCAACAATCACTAACAATGACAACCCCTTTGCAACAACACACACTGCAAGTACTCTAATTTCCAAGTATTAGAATACTGCTCAACACTTACTTATTTACTGTTGCAAATGACCCCAGTGCTCTCAATAACCCCTAGAACATAGGTCCCAAATTTGCAATAACCACACAGTAAATAACACAATAACACTGGGCACCGTGACACTACGATTATATATATATATATACAATTACTGCTGACACATGTAGCCTACAGCTATCAAACGTTATTGGGAACACTAAGGAGATCTCGCACTCCTAAATCACATGGGTGAGTGATTTATCGATCACGCATGCCGAATAAACACTCCCGAGTTTTACGTTACTCGACAGAGCGAGGGCTGTCACTCCCGACAGCCTCGTCACTCACCAAATTCTACCAAAATTACGTTAATACTGCAACCACAATATATATATATAATCACACTTCTCACGGCCCCTGGGAACAATACAAATTAATTAATTAACCACACTGTGGGCCACTCCACAATAATCATGCCAGGAATCACTGACGTTACCACATACCTGAGCGCTCAGTGTTGAAATTCCACACCTGCAAGACTACACATGAAATGATATCACTCCGTCCCACGGACGATCAAGAATGAATAATTACCACAATGGAATAATATAATTATTACATGGACATCCTCTCAGTCCTTGGCTAATCTATGTATATACTCTGTTCCCGTGTGTACCCACACACACACACACTCTGTACGTCTGTGCTCACAAGACGTACGTCCCTCAGGACTGACGAGATGACAACAAGGGTGATTATCTCCTCGCCCACACTTCACTTCACCTACAGGTGCTGCGTGACAATGCGACGGAACACTTGACCTCGAATTCAAGCTTTAGAGACTACTAATCACCAGAAATACACACATAGGTACTTACATTCATACTGCCGGCTTACACACACCATTCCCATACATCAGGCACCCCGCTATGGGTGGCTGGCTGGTTGGTACCTCCGCGGTATCGTTCGTACAATGGCGCGCACCGAACCCTCCCACAACACGGCTTGTTTCGTACCCTCGACCCACCGGTAAGTGAAGCGTTCGTACACAGGTGACGCGCACAATGATATCGTCTTAAACAAACATGGGAAATCTGCCTTAAAGCACTAACACTTATTTCCCCGTTCCCATCGACTGCTACAGAGCACTAGCAAGTCTAATCATCACTGGTATGGGATCTACGAGTCTGTTACTGCTCGTATGCACATTACCCCACGATCCCAGATAAGATCTTCTCTTCACTCGCTGTTCACAATGTCCATTCCCCTCCAAGCGACGACTACGGCCGGATTCTGTGACGACCGCTGTAGTAGATTGAAGCAGGAGTTGAAACAGCTGAGTTGTTGAACCACCACGACGCAATATACTCAATTTGGCCGAATTGAGCATAGGAGCGTCTTGACAGGGTGATGGTTCTGTCCAGAATGACGCTCACACCGTTGATTCCCGCGTATTCCTCGGAATAACCAATGAGAGGAAGGCATACTGGGGCCTACCCCTCTCCTCCAATCAGCGACGGTGTAGCATAGCCCCTAGGGCAACTCCAAGATGGCCGACCAACATGGCGGCTCAAGATGTTTACTAAGATGGCGTCTGTTTCCATGGCGACGCCTCAAGTGGCTCGCGCGCGCGGGTGGCCCGCAGCTACCCACGCCAGGCCTAACTGTTTCCCGCGCAAACTAGAGTCTCGCCCTAGCTATACAATGAGAGATGCTATCGGCTCTATCTCTGTCCACAGACATGCTACCACGGCCACGGTAACATTTCTGGACTGCTGATGACTGGGGCTCTCACGTAAGCCCAAACACTAGATGTTTCGGTTGCTGGTTACCAAAGTTAAGTCCGCACACTTAACAAGTGCACTTAACAAGTGTACTGGCCTCCCACAGGCATAAGAGCACTATTGTAAGTGAGCTGGTGAACCATCCCCTCACAACTAGCACATATGACATTAGAGCCACTATGGCAACAAAGGGTGCATATGGAGATGTAGGGATGAGGTTCAAGGAAACCATGAGCACAATCTGACACAAGCTGCACAACGCCACAGAGGTCAGGAGTAGCACTCTTCGACGGAAGTATCTGTAAGTGATCAATTCCTGTAATCATCATTCGCCTAAATATTCTACAGCAGTACAGTAGTTGGAATGGAAGAGAGGTGATTAAAGCTCTCAGAGGTGACATAAGTGAATTTAGTGAGGTACTATAAATAATACACAAAACAACACACCACAAATCACAATAACGTGATAAATCAAATGAAACAGATCCACAAGGGCCGTGATGAGGGTTCGAACCTATGTGCTGAGTGTTCCCAGACGCGCCTTAGTCAACTGTACCCATGACATGGTCAAAAGAATGGCAACCTGGAGTGCTACTGGAGTGCAACCTCATGGGGTGCAGTAGCACTCCAGGTTGCAATTCTTCTACCATGTCGTGGTACAGTTGACTAGAGAGCGTCTGGGAACACTTAGCACATAGGCTTGAACCTTCATCAAGGCCCTTGTGGATCTGTTCACACTGTTCACAAACAGTGCTATACAGAAGAGTACAGTATATGGTTTCCTGTTGTTGGGGATTGGAAGCTTGTTCAAGATCTCTTTAGACCAGGAAGCAACCCACAACAGTTGCCTAATGTCTAGATACCTATTTGCCCCCATGTGAATAATGTATGGAAACTTGCCCAAACGTCTCAATTTGGCCGAAAATTGAAATGGATCCCTTTGGCAATAAGCTGACTATTCTGACTACTGCAGTACAGTTTTGACAACTCGCCTCAATAAAAATACTTTCATATTCTGTTATAATTAGTATTATCATACAAGTATTACTTGATAAGTGGCATGGCAAGAATGGCCATCATGCAGTTGATGGCACCAGCTCCTATAGAGGCACATTGGCTCTGATACAGATCCAGTCCTACACTTCGGAAGATCAACGTCGAATAGTAAAACACCTGAAAAAATAAATGTATAATAATTTTATGTTCATTCAGTTTTGTGCATATTTTTTTAACCTAAATGATAAGCAACAAGAGTTGCTTAGAAATAATGATTTTACAAGTTAATAACTTTTAATTAAAAAGTAAAAACTAATATATACTGTACTAACATACAGCAAAGGATTTAAATGCATATGCATCTATGTGTAAAGAAAAAAATCCTCAAAATAGTTTTCCTTATAGAATGATTGATTTGAATGCAAAATATATGGAAAAGTGTTAAGAAACTAGAATATTTATGTTGCTGTTGATTTCATACTCTGGACAAACTGACTATGTGTCAGTCGAGCTCCCCATCTGTCAATGCAACAGCAAAACAGACCTCCACAGCCAGACACTTAACCCCTGCACTGTACATCTTTTAAAATGACATTCCTGTGGTGTGCTGAAAAAAATTGTTCTAAAAACAGTATTTATTTTTTTTTTTGTATTGTTAATGAGCACCCAGGAAGCATGAAAATCCAAGTAAAAAGTCTCTACCTCTTGCAGTTTAGCTGTAGTTGCCTTGAGAAGTTGGCCTTTTTTTTTTTTTTGTTTTTGTAAAATTAGGTGAGTTGCCATATGTGAATACAGTAACTTTGTCAAATTATTTTAAATGTTTCTCATTTTATTTATTTAGTTTTTTGCTCTAATAAGTTGCATCTATTTGTCAAAAGATGGTAATCATTAAGTATAACTTTGAAAATATACATATATACAGACATATGTATATAAATACAGAGGAACGTCGAGTGACGAGCGTCTCCACCTACGAGCATTTCAGGTAACGAGTGAGTCACTCGCGGACAATTTGTTTCGATTGACGAACTTCCACTCGATTAACGAGTAAACACGTGGTGTGGTTCTCGCAAATTTTCGGGTAGATTCAATTGTTCTTTTCAAGTTTAATTGAAAACAGTAAAATACAACATTTATAATAATTACATGTATTAAAATTACATGTCAAATGTCATATTGATGTTTTTCAGGAGTTGAACAGATTAATTTTATTTCCATTATTTTAAATGGTAAATTCGTTTCGCAAGACGAGCGTTTCACAAGACGAGCTCGGTGCCGGAACGGATATAATCTGGAAGGTCTATATAAACAACCTACCAGATGGAATACAAAATAATATGAACATGCAGGCGATGAGTCACAATAACGTGGCTAAAGTAAATAATAAATGGCTAAATAATATGAACATGTTTGCCGATGATGCTAAGAAAATAGGGAAGATAAGAAACTTAGATAATTGTCACACCCTTTAAGAAGACCTAGACAAAATAAGTGTATGGAGCACCATTTGGCAAATGGAATTCAATGTGAATAAATGCCATATTATGGAATGTGGGAATAGAACATAGACCCCACACAACCTATAAATTATGTGAAAAATCTTTTGGTTCTAGATAGAAAACTATTACCTGAGGCCCACATAAAGAACATCATGCAAGGAGCCTATGCTACACTTTTCAATTTCAGAATTGCTTTTAAATACATGGATGGAACTAAAGAAATTATTCCTGACCTTTGTTAGACCAAAGCTGGAATGTGCAGCAGTTATATGGTACCCATATCTTAAGAAGCACATCAACAAACTAGAAAATGTGCAAAGATATGCAACTAAATGGCTCCCGAAACTAAAGGACAAGAGCTACTAGGAGAGGTTTGAGGCAATAAATATGCCAAAACTAAAAAGATAGAAAAAAAAAAGAGACGATATGATCACTACATATAAAAACAAAATAGTAATGTGAATAAATAAAATTGATAGGGAAGAGTTCCTGAGACCTGGAACTTCAAGAACAAGATGTTATAGATTTAAACTAACTAAACAAAACTGCCAAAGAAATATAATTCACTTTCACAAAAAAAGGGGTGGAAGGTTGGAACAAGTTAAGTAAGAAGGTTGTGGAGGCCAAAACCGTCAAATGTTTCAAAGCGTTATATTACAAAGAGTGCTGGGAAGACAGGACACCACGGGTAGCAAGACTAGTAACTGTGCAACTCATCATAGGTGTAAAGTGCCTTGTATAGTGACTGTTGTGAGCCTCTTGTTGATTCACTTGTGACACAAAAGATTACTGATGTGTGTATTTGTGTGGGTGATTAAATATGTATGTGTATATATATATGTATACATATGTACATGTTTGCATGAGTATGTGTACATGTATATATAACACTAATAATTTTGTAACTAGCATCAAAAGATTGTTATTTGCTTAGCTCATACCATGGGAGGGTCTCATGTAAAGACTGAGCAGTACAGGGGTTAAATCAACATATGATGTTAACTACATTACTCTGTGAAACAACATTTTCAACATATGCACAGCAGAATAGATGCACTTCTGCTGTGCAAGTCTTCTTACTGTAAGGTGTCTAATTTTAACACAAATACTAAACATTTTATCTAATTTCTGGAATACAGTACTTTGGAAAATATGCAAATATAATTTAACTTACAGCATTAATGCCTGAAAATTGTTGGCCAGCATTGAAAAGCACAGTAATTAATAATAACATTTTGCCTCTTTGAGATTGAATCACTTGTGAAAGACTCCATGCCTTCCCTTCTTGTGCTACACCAGTAATTACAGCAAGACTTCTTAATGATGACTCCTCGGCTTCCACATATTTATTGTCCCTATGTAAGCGACATAGTTCTGGAAATTATGATGGTTATAAAAGTAAGCTAATAACAGTTGTTAAAAACTTAAATATTTGCACATAAGAAAGTTGATATAGTATATATCAGTATACTGTATATACAGTACTACATATAAAGCATATACAGTACTACAATAATATAACAATAATTACAATTAGATGAAATAAAATAACATTTTATCAAGTACATCAGGAAACTCAAAGAGCAAGAAGTTAATGGCTGAAAATAAACAATATAGTAAGTATTCAAAAATTCATGATGAATAACTGTGTAGCATTAACAAAAATTCCATGAACGAATTTAAATTTATTTAACAATTCAAATATATTAGCCTACTTTTCATTTAGTATTACATATTACCTAATTAAACTTATAAGTAAGCTAGTTATGATTAGTTATGCCCAAAATGCACAGTGTATTAGTGGCTTTATATAAATTACCATGTATACTGTACCTACAAATACAACACTGTACCATATTTCAAAAGTACTTTATATAAATAAAAATGACTATATTATTTCATATTATTATTATTTCGTTCACCTGGACTCTAGGAGACTGGAACTGCGGACCCCACACGTGAGAGGCCCCAGCTCTATCAACCGGGCTATTGAGTGGGACCTCACACGCGTGGTGTCCGCAGGTCAAGTCTCCTAGAGTACAGGTAAATGAAATGTTTACTTCCACAGAAGTGTGGATGACAATTTACTATTATTATTAGTTGAAACACTAAAGATTTAGTTTAGTATTGTATAGTATTAATGCCACACAAATTTTAACAAAATTGGTAACCATATAAAAAATTAAAAATTTGATACACCCACAGAGTTGCAAATATGTATAAGTAACTTCATGAGATAGATAATAAGATGTAAAGGTTTTTACCCTTCCGCCCTCTGACTTCATCCCGCAATATTATGTAGCAATATGTTGGTGATTCTGGAAGAGCTGGGTGAAGCACAACTGCTATACTCACACACACCAAGTAACCACCTAACAAATATGGCCAACCATTTTCCGTACCTGAGAAGAGAAAAGAAACAAAAATGCATGAACTGAACCCATATTATATTCTAGTTCTGTACTTTACTAAGGCACCTACCAAACACAGTACCATGTAACACCTGAAACCAATACTGTTTGCTGATGACACAACCTTAATTTTTTCATACACTGACCGAGTTAAACTAACTAACACAGTAAATGCTGAACTTAAAAATATCCAAATAAAGCTGACTACTAACAATCTCACCCTTATAATTAAGAAAATCACATTAATCATTAGTCCTTCAACTGCTCACCACAACCAGGGTTGTTTCATCGATGGTCCACACCACAACCAGGGTTGTGTTTTGGTCTAGCTTAAGATTTAAAACTCCCACTGGTACATGGGGTTCACTTCCTATTCTTCAGGGCTCCGGTAAACAGATGCCATCTTGAAAAAAATGGTCTACATCTCTCCTGGCTGTGAGAGCCACAGCACCAAGAGAGCGGCCAAGGCTGGTGTATGCAGCAGGAGCTAACAGCACCGCTGTGCAACTAGGGGTCACGGCACCATGTAATAATGACAAATAAAATAAGTAATTATTTTGTGATGGTAGTGCCATACATGATCCTGTGATGAAGACTATGTATACTGTTCAGATATCAGTGAACACAATGCTAATTATGATGTTCACAATGTGAAGCAAATTAGTGCCAGAGCAACTAGTCAGCCTGACTCAGAGGAGAACTGACCAGCTTGTGGCCTGGGAACCACGGACTGCCCACCCCCATTCCCCAAACCCTGATGGAATCGGGTAAATGAGCGTAAGCTGGATCAAAACATCAAAACATTGCCTTTACTGCCTCTACTCAACTACTGTATTTTCTTAGGTTGAATCTTATTACTGACTTTCTAGGGATCCATGGCATGATTATATAATAATTACTTTTATGTTAAAAAAACAAAAAAGCACAAAAACAATGAAATTCTTTACAAAGAATTCAAGTGCGATCATCACTAAGCGAGTGGTCTGGTAAACTGAAGTAGGGTCGCCCGTGCCACCAGGAACCATGAACTCCATTGACCCATACGTGTATTAACAAAGCCGCAAGTCGAGGCAAAGGTCATAAGTCAAGTTGACCAGACCACACACTAGAAGGTAAAGGGACGACGACGTTTCGGTCCGTCCTGGACCATTCTCAAGTCAATTGTGATGAAGTTGATGCAGGCAATAAATAGGCAAGAGAGAAGTGGGGAGCAAGGTTAGGTGTAGTAGAGGGGATAGTAGTAGAAATAAGAACTGCAGAAGGCTCATTGGCCCATACGAGGCAGCTCCTATTATAACTACCGAAGAGAAGAGGATAGTAATAGGAATAAGAAGAGGATAGCAAGAGAACATAAGAGAAAACAATGAACAGAAAAAAGAGAAAAAAGGAAAGATAAATGGAAGGGTAAGCTTATGTCATAAGTCAAGTCAAATTTTCCAACAAAATTATTAACAGGGATCTACCTTTTTGAGTTAGTAACTCAAAAAAATTTGTAAGTAGGGACATTCGCAAGTCGAGGTTCCACTGTAACTCCACCCATGGATGTCAACCAGCAAATTCACACTAAACATGGAAAAGATCCACCACAATATATTTAGAAGTAAATCGTCAAACCAAATTCACCTTCAGATAGACAATGTTAACACTAGGAATAAAAATGATGGAAAGCTCCTTGACCTATATACAGACAAAAGATTAAACTTCAGCACCCACATACAACACATAGCCAAACAAATCCCAAAAACTGTTGGTATCTATCAAGAATTAGATTTTATGTTCCCCCACTCTGCTCCCTCTCATTTTACTACGCAATAATCTATCCCTATCTTACATATGGCATCTGTGCATGGGGGTTCAACCACTGCAAATTACCTTAAGCCTATCATCACTCAGCAAAAATCTGTTATCAGAATAATAACAAACTTTGTATTCAGGCAACACACAGCCCCTCTAAGTCCTTTAACATGCTAAACATACACTCACTCCACACATTCTCATGTGCTATTTACATGTACAAAACCTTATTCCTAAATGCTAATCCTGATCTGAAATTCTTCAGATCAGGTAAATATAATAGAACCCATGCCAATCCATACCAGACAAATATCTCTGATATTCCTAGTCGGACTAAACCTGTGCAAAACTCCATTCAAATAAATGGATCCAGTCTATGAAACTCGCTCTCTAATGAATTAAGAAATTGTCCAACCTACAATTTATTTAAAAGTACTGTAAAACAAAAAATTGCCTCATTTCATCCCCATAGTTTCCTACCTTGTGCTTCAAACCCGCACTGTATCTTGTGCTACCCACTCCCCCAATTTTAATACTAAAGACATGCAACTTCACCAGTAAAATCGATGCTATAAATTTATAATGTAGCTTTTATCTTGAACCCAAAATTCTGCTACAATGTACTTATTATTACTTTTACTTTTATCAGTTAGCTTAAGGACCTCCCTAAAATGCTATGTGTGTTAATATGTTAGTAAATTTTCAAGAATGTAATACTCAAACACCAATGTTATGTACTCTCACAAAGTAAATAAATAAATAAAGCAGTGTCAATATCTGACATATTATGATGAAACAGTGTCTGACATGATATGATGAAACATTATTATTTCCTGACATTAACACTTACCTAAGGCACTCTCCATTCCTAATATTTGTGAGAAGAGCAGACCTGTACACAAACCAAGAGGAAATGTGACCCCCATTACACCTCTGAGGTCAGCAGTCACCACTTCGGACAAGTAGAGAGGCACCAAACATGTAGCCAGACCTAAGGGAAGACAAGAGTTACATATAATTATTTGCCACTTTACAGATGTAAGGTAATAGGACTAGGTACTATTTACATATGTGAATGGACATTGATTTGTTTCACAGATACAGTACACACAAACTGGTTTTAGTTTCTTGGTGCCAAAGGTTTGGATACAATAAATTTTAACATTCTGTAGAGATGAAGGAGGGAAAGCTTCTGCTGGCTTTGCAAGGGTACACAACCAGCGTTGAATGTAATGAAACGCCCTTTTCTGGGTGTGACCTGGAGGCTCCCCGGAGCTAACTGAGCCGATATAAATGTATTACCCCTGGCATCAGTCAATGCACATGGAGTTTTAGGCCTACTGGGGACCACGAGCCAGAACCTGGGCCCCCCTCAGAGAGGCACAAGGAGCAATGGCCTATAGAAACCCCCGTGTGGTTGGAAATATTTTATGTCTGCCATCGACCGGGTCAGGCACCCAGAAAGGTAAGCACCCTTAAACAAACCACTATTCTGGTGAAAATATTGCTACTGAAAGCCAAACTAGTGGACAGAACTCCCCAAATGAAAAGGAGCAAATGAGCATTACATCACCACATCACTGCGCCACTATCTGCGCAACCCCCCTCTCGGGAGGGGGGAAGGGGAAGCCCCAGACTCCCGTGCCGGCTATCCAAACCCCTAGTTCTGTGGCTAATGTGAACTGGCATGGTCGTGTGCCTCTGGCTCCTGTATTTTTCCAGTTCTGTGCCTTGTGGTGTGGTCCTGTCTACTAGGTGGTGCATGAGCCAGGAGTAATTTTACAAGCACTTGGGCCGCATGCACCTAGGGTCCTCTTCCCTAGGTGCCCTGTAAGTACTGCCCTAGGGCCTTGGGACCAACTTTCGCAAGTCACCTTGGGGTCTACCTCCACAAGGTCTTTTGCTGTTCAGTGATTGACTGCCCTTTGAGTCAGCTGTGGTGTTTCATGCATCATTGTTTGCCTCTGGGTAGGGGTAGTTTCGTCACTGGTTGGGGCGCAGGGTACTGTGCAACTAGTTGTCACCTCTCATACTGGCCATCTCTGTTCCACCTGGGCACGTTGTCCTCCTGCAGGGTTTTTATTTTTTGTTTTCCTGCCTGGTGGGGTGGGGGGGAGGACTGCCCCTTGGTTTTAGTCACACACTATTATATCTCGGTGGTCCTGCACTAGGGCCCCTGCGAGTGTACACGTCCTGGAGGTGTAGCTTTAGCAGCTTGCTTGGTAATCTTGGGTGCCAGTTAGCAGTACCTTGCCTGGGTTTCCCTTACCGAGATACGCGACTAAGGGCCCTGGGAAACCCTGCGGGGGCTCTTTGCTCCGATGGATGCCACCCCTGGGTCCCCTCTCACTTTATGCGAGTTTGAAGGTTGCTCTGTCTCCTTCTCTCAGGGTGACAATCACTGGTTGTGACTCCGTCATGCTGCCTGTTGGGTCGGTGCCACTTTTGACCCGGAGTCTTGCGAGTGGTGTTGCATGCATTTTCTCCATGTTCTCCAGTTCACCCAGGCTACTGAGCTTTATATTCGGGGTGTAGGCAGCTTCAACGTTGCATGCTCATTTTAGGTTGCTGCAGCACGCTAGGTTGGTTGCTACCCCGGATGCCCCGAGACTGCCCCGTTTTGGATATAGAGGACCGGGACTTGGGGGTGTTAGTCACTACAACTTTGGTTCAGTCTGTACTCCCTTGTCCTTCCCCTTCTGTTGTTCATCCTGGTCCCCGGAAATCTACTTCGGCCAATCATCAGCCAGATACCCACACTCACATACAGATTGGTTAAGCCACTCAACTGTGCTGACTCCTTATGTGCTTTGTGCTTCATGCTTTCAGCCTGAAGTCTCCAAAGGAATCTGTTGACTTGTTGCAGGGAGTGCAGGCTACAGGGATGCAAACTTCTCTGGATGCGGAGTTGCTGTTTACCAACATGCCTGTGGATGAAACAATCAGGATGATGATGGACAGAGTGTATTGTGATTTGGATTGTATCCCCCTAGACATACCAGAGACCATACTGAGGAAGTTACTCGAAGCATGCATGCATTAAAGAGGCACCATTCTTGAGTCCCGATGGGCACATGTACTAACAAGTAGATGGGGTCGCCGTGGGTTCTCCCCTAGGTGTCCTGTTTGCAAATTTTTTCATGGGTACCATAGAGCAGAGGGTCTTAGTTGACATGGACTTAAAACCTGCCATATACTGCAGGTACGTTGACAACATATTTATGCAGGTACCTGATGTCGAACATTTGCAGCAGTTGAAGGAAGCATTCCAGCAAAATTCGATATTAAGTTTCACTTACGAGATGGAGAGTGATGGGAAGCTGCCCTTTCTAGATGTAACAGTCGTTGAAAGGAATGGTGGCTTTCATACTGCAGTCTACACTAAGGATACGAACATAGGAATGTGCCTTAATGCTAATAGTGACTGCCCGGACAGGTACAAATAGAGTGTTGTCAACGCTTACGTCGACCGAGCTCTCACTCACAGCTCTGGTTGGAAGTAGATGAACGAGGAACTCTGTAGAGTAAGTAGGTCCTAGGCAATAATGGCTTCTCTAACGGTTATGTTGCAGACGTCATTAAAAGAAACGTCACAGGTATAACGACAACAGAAGACTGGACATCAGCAAGGCCCTACACATCAAAAGGTCAAGACCAGCAATCAACAACCAGCTAACACATAATTACATTCTACCCACTTCAATACCCCGAACCAACACAGAGACAGTAGAAACAAGAACACATGCATTTAATGTCGTATTAATACCCATTATGCCATTCATCCACTTGTTCATCTCAATCACATCCTGTACCACCTCACACCAAGCGAACATAAGCCGTGACAGATATTTATATATATATATATATATATATATATATATATATATATATATATATATATATATATATATATATATATATATATATATATATAAAAGCTTTTGTTATATTTTATTGTACAGTAAAATATTGAAAATACATTAACTAATACACATATACACATATTTTTGTCATTCCTTACTATATAAAGCAGTATTACCATTGTTTCCACTGAAACACAGACTAGTATGACAAGGTAACACCACATCACACTGTTACCTCTTCCTCTACACCAGGAGCCTTTCTATACTGTACTCTGTGCCGTGTTGCTGATGAAATAATTCACTGGCATTTTTAATTAATGTGCTGTGCTTCTGTACAAGAAATATTCCAACTGTGGGCCTGTCACTATACAAGTCATCTTTCAGTGGCGATCATGTCACTGTACAAGTCACCGTTCAGTGGTGATCCTGTCACTGTACAAGTCGCCGTTCAGTGGTGATCCTGTCACTGTACAAGTCACCGTTCAGTGGTGATCCTGTCACTGTACAAGTCACCGTTCAGTGGTGATTCTGTCACTGTACAAGTCACCGTTCAGTGGTGATTTTGTCACTGTACAAGTCACCGTTCAGTGGTGATTCTGTCACTGTACAAGTCACCGTTCAGAGGTGATCCTGTCACTGTACAAGTCACCATTCAGTGGTGATCCTGTCACTGTACAAGTCACCGTTCAGTGGTGATTCTGTCATTGTACAAGCCACCGTTCAGTGGTGATCCTGTCACTGTACAAGTCACCGTTCAGAGGTGATCCTGTCACTGTACAAGTCACCGTTCAGTGGTGATCCTGTCACTGTACAAGTCACCGTTCAGTGGTGATCCTGTCACTGTACAAGTCACCGTTCAGTGGTGATTCTGTCATTGTACAAGTCACTGTTCAGTGGTGATCCTGTCAATGTACAAGTCACCTTCCAGTAGTGACCCTGTCAATTTACAAGGAACCTTTCAATGGTGATCCTGTTACTGTACAAAGCACCTTCCAGTGGTGATTCCATCACTATACCAGGCACATTCTAGAAGTTATCTTGCTACCCTTTGCCTTGCAACTTAAAAAAAATACTATACCTTTCCAAAAATTTACCTGCTGATGCATCATTAAGTCCAAGTATAAATTGCTGACAACCTTCATGATGTTAAAATACTTGGCAACAAGCACCATTTGAATTATCTGTAACATATGCAGGACACAAACAAGCAGTATATTTACTCTTGGCATCAACATGTCCCACGATGGTAGTAACACACTAACGTTGACCTGTACAAAACATGAGGCCTGGTTAATCAGGGAAAAGGGATTAAAACATAACACCATTAAACCAATCACACACCAAAATGTGTGCTCTGCAAATTTGTCAACAAGCAAAGCTTGAATATGTAATACACAGTTACCTATGGTGTTACCTTTAACAACGGCAGACTGAATGTTCCTGCACATTTTAGTATCGGAGAAGCAACTGTTGTTATTGTATCCCTAATCAACATAAGAGTAATGATCAGCTTACACATTGATAATGATGCAGACATCAAGAAGAGTCACTAGACCAAGGAAGATAAGAAATTAGTAAGATAAAAACAAAATTAAAGCAACTAATTGCAAGTACAGCATGAAAATTGCAGAAAAACATTATATTAAATGAGAGTGGACATATTACATATCTTTTGATTTAAAAGATATAACATTAAATGTCATCTTTCAGTATAGAATAAGGCAGCTAATGCAGTATCTACAATTATTTGTACTTGTAATTGACTCTTGCAATGCTCTCATAGCCCTGGAATCTTTTACCTACTGTATATTGTAGGTTACCTCATCTTCAGCAAATTTAACTCTTAGGCTGCGATTATTGTCTATTGACGATCCCTAGGAGACTGTGATAATCATATGAAGATGGTTTAAACAATTATTGTCTGGGTTTTTACATACATGATGCAAAAATGGATATAATAGGTCTATGTGGATGTAACAGAGTTTGCCTTGACCCCATGAAAAAATCCTGCTACCATTTGGTGGAACAAATGCAGTTAACATCATGATGTATCTACAACAACACTGTATCTAGTGCTACCCAATTCCCCAATCTTTATGTACCTAATCCAAACAACTTTACCATTGTGATCATTGCTGTTTTTCTTATATGTGCTATCATTATGCTGTATTGTGCCTATTAATCTTTGTTTAATTACCAATCAGGCTGTCAGTGCAATTAATCAGAGCTACCGATGTACTTTAATATACCTACTAATCTCTCTCATCTCATTTTTTTTCTTACAGTATACCTGTTATCACTTTATAAATTTTGTTAGAATTCACTTACTTAAAATTATCTATTAGATTAAGGACCTGCTTGAAACGTTGCACGTACTAGCGGCTTTACAAGAATGTTAACACCATGCTATGTATCCTCACAAACCCAATGTACCTTCTTGTATATATATATATAAATAAATAAATAAATAAATGTTACTAGGGGAATGCGATCATCATCATATGACAATTTAAACAATTATTGTCTGGGTTTTACATGTTTGATGCAAATATGGATATAATAGCTCTCTGTGGATGTAAATAAAGAAAAACAAGTAATAACACAATTAATGAAACTTGCAAGGATAAAATAGGAAGTATCAGCAAAGTTGAGCACCAAGCACTGACAAGTGCCAGACACAGCCTTGCAAAGGCTGATCCAGTGAAACTGATCCAGTGAAACTGATACAGTGAAACAATAAGTATTCACTTATTTTGGTGTTTTCTTACAGTTTGCATAGAAATGAATAATTCTATGCTGAAAAATAATTTTTTGTTAGTTTTTACTTTTTTGTGCATAGGCACGTATGACCATTTTTCCATAGCCTCTGTATGAGGGTTAAGAGTCAGTCTATTGGGCTCCCTGCCATCTTGATGTATATGAGAGTCACTCTATCACAATGTTTATGGCACACTGATGTTTGTATAAGTATGAGTGCCTGAATTTTGGTATTAAGTGCTGCCGAGGTATTCCAGCATATTAGTCAGGTACTGCAGGACATACCTAATGCTGACACCATGTCTGACGACATCACTGTTTATGGCTGTTCCCAAGCTGAACATGAACTTCTTTGTGCAACATTGCAATGCTTATGAGGAAAGAATCAGATGTTAAGCTAAATAAGGTATGAGCTTAATCAACATGAAACTTAATTTTTTGAACATGTGCTAAGTGAAAAAGTTCTCTCTCCAGATTCTAAATTGCTGAAATCAAGACTGCTGCACCTCCTTCAATGTCCACTGATGTACATTGTTTTCTGGGAATGGCAAGTTAATGAGTTAATATTCTTGCTTCATTCCAGATTTCACTATAATTGCCAAAACTCTATGCGAGCTTCTAAAATAATGCTTCATGGTACTGAAGCGACATTGAGCAACACCCATTTTATGCTGTGAAAGATGCGCTTGTTTATGAGAATGAAACTACTGCTTACTTTGACCCATCACTGGGCACTGAGCTAACCATGGATACTAATTCCATGGGTTTAGGTGCTGTTTTAGCCCAGCACCAACCTCGTCAGTCAGATTCCCGAACAGTAATTGATTATGGTAGTAATTATCTCACCAATGTTGAAGAACAATACAGTCAGACAAAGAACAAAGCTCTTGCTCTTGTATTGGGCTGTGAACACTTTAATGTGTATTTACTTGGTGCCCCTTTTACCACAACAGTCCCAGACCACAAGCCATTAGAGATCATCTACAATAATCTGAAGTCCAAAGCACTAACTCACAGAGAGATGGGCTCTTTGTCTACAACCATACAACTTTACTGTGAAGTACAAGCCAGGTGCTGAAAACTCTGCTGATTACATCAGTGGACATCCAGTCAACAGCTTCACCATCACAAAGCATCAGCAAGTTGCTGAGGAATATATATGTACACTCTGTAACCTGTGATACAGTCCCTAAGGTGCTCACTCTTGGTGAGATCAATACTGATCAAATCAAATCAAAATAAAATCAAATCAAATATTTATTCAGGTAAAGTACATACATACAAGGTGAGATACAAAACGTTGATGGATTTATTGATAGAGCTAGTACATACAATACTGAGACCATAGAGGATCCAGCTCTGCAAGTAACAATATATGTATTGGCTAGGATCAAAATTCCATGCATACCACCCCTAGGAGTAGACCACAATGCATTCAGAGAACTTGAATGTACAGTATCCAAACAAGATTAAGTATTCAAATTCAAATGTACCCAATATGTACACTACAATATGTACACTACAGTATGTACACCCAATATGTACACTACAGTATGTACACCCAATATGTACACTACAGTATGTACACCCAATATGTACACTACAGTATGTACACAATATGTATTGTTACACAATAATGAGACACCATGCTGTACTTACCTAGTTGTACCCACCAAGTTGTCCTTGTGGGGATTGAGCTTTGGCTCTTTGGTCTCGTCTCTCGACTGTCAATCAACTGGTGTACAGATTTTGGAACCAATGGGGCTCTATCAACTCTACACTTGAAACTGTGTATGCAGTCAGCCTCCACCACATCACTGCCTAATGCATTTCACTTGTTAACTACTCTGACACTGAAAAAAATTCTAATATCTCTGTGGCTCATTTGGGTACAGTACTACGTTTCCGCCTGTGTCCCCTTGTTCGTGTTCCGCCCATGCTAAATAGTTTGTCTTTGTCCATTCTTGTAACGTAACAGAAATGAAATGGAAAAAATAGAAATAAAAACTGAAGAATCTCATGGGGGTGTGGGGAGGTAGAAGGGAGGTAGAGAGGTAGAAGGGAGGGAGAGATGTAGAAGGGAGGTATGAGGATCTAGTGGTCAGGGAAAAGGGAAAGTTTAGAATGAGAGGGAGAAACTGAGATCAAGGAGGAGATTAGAAGAGTAGAAAGTAAGAGGTAGAAGAGTGCTAGAATAGTAGACAGATAGAAAGGTTGAAGGATAAAGTGCAGTACATCACCTACATCACATGATGTAGGTGAGTACATCATATCAGTGTAAATTTCCTGTAAGTCTGTTATGAATTATTTTTAAATATTATTTACATTACAGTACAGTACTGTACAGTATTTACAAACATGGATATATTCCTTTGATAAGAAATATATATTTGTGTTTGTAAATAATATGAATTATATTTCAATAACATTAAATAATTGAAGTAGATGTTTAAACATATTGTTATGCTGGCAATATGCTCCACAAGACACAGGTGAAGTTGCTCATAACAAATATACATACCATCTTGAGGTTATCTTGAGATGATTTTGGGGCTTTAGTGTCCCCGCGGCCCGGTCCTCGACCAGGCCTCCACCCCCAGGAAGCAGCCTTTGACAGCTGACTAACTCCCAGATACTGTACCTATTTACTGCTAGGTAACAGGAGCATCAGGGTGAAAGAAACTATGCCCATTGTTTCTCGCTGGTGCCCAGGATCGAACCCGGGACCACAGGATCATGCGTCCAGTGTTCTGTCCGCTCAACCGCCGGCTCCCTTTGACCATAGGTCAAAAGCAGCCAGCAAATCTTAATGGAATAACTATGGAAATTTAGTTTGTACATAAAAGTACACTATTAACATATACATAAAAGTCCTTACCTGAATAAAGACCAGATGTGAAGCGACCAATGATGAGCATCTCGACTGAGCCAAATGTTTTACAGGCCATGAGCAGTAAGGCAGAACAAATACACAGCCAGTGGTTCACCAAGAAACTGGCTCGTCTGAGCAAGAAAAAAACAAGAGTTTTGTAGTGAATGACAGACCTGATTAATTAAAATTAATCTTAGTTAATCTAAGAATCAAATTAATCTATAAATTAACAATATCCAAATTTACCAAGTACATGGTAAGTTCCTTAATGTTCTAATTGATAACAAGTTGAATTTCCAGGGACAACAAAAACATAACTAAAATAATTATAAAACACTTTGGCATTCTTTATAAAATTAGATATTATATACCTTGACCTGCCCTGATAATGCTTTATTACTCTTTCATCTTTTCTCAAATCTTATATGGTATCTGTGCCTGGGGTTCTATTACCCAAAATTATCTACAACCTCTAATTACTCAACACAAATAAGCAATTAGAACAATAAGAAACTCAAACCCCAGACAGAACTTGGCCGCACCCCCCCCTTACTTAAATCTTTGAATATGTTAGATATTTATTTAAGTTATTGCACATCCTCTCAAGTGTACTCTATACTGTACATATAAAACTATGAACTACAATACTAATCCAGACCTTAAATGCTTCCTAGAGGGCTGTAACAGAACCCATGGGCACCACACTAGAAACAAATATCTGATTTGTCATGTTATCTTTTTATTAATTATGCTAGAATTTACCTACTTAAAATTTTCTGTTAGATTAAGGACCTGCCCGAAATGCTGCGAGTACTAGTGGCTTTACAAGATTGTAAATACTATGCTATGTATTCTCACAAACCCAAAGTACCTTCTTGTATATAAAAATAAATAAATAAATAAATAAAAATAAATAAATTTACCCAAGGGCCACCAACCATAGTGGCCTCAACGAGGGCAGGAAGCCAGCAGCTTGTCGAAAGTCCCCCCCCATTTGCCATGGTGATCTTTTCCAGGTACAGTATATTTTAAAACTCGGCACATTTTGATGATGTTCATGCTCTGTATGGGGGGTTTCAAGAAAATAAAACATGCACTGGATTCTCTATCAGATGACAATGAACAGCAAGTGAATACAAAGTGAGAAGCAGAAGGATTGAGCAAAAAAAAATGATAAACCTGGAAACAATCTTTCTCAACATTCTTTCGAATGACATGCTGGACAGAATGAACAAAACAAACAAGGTCCTGCAATCAACGGATGTAAATATCCTTGTTGCCATGAATTTTCTTGAGTCTATGAAAACCTATCTTCAGGAAACTTGAGACAAATTTAGTGAATATGAATTGAAAGCCAGGAGTATGTGTCCTGATACAGATTATACTGATGGGAAAAAATGGGAACATGGGAACATTGGTGGATTTTGACTCCAAAGTCCTTTTCTTCATCAATCTGCTGTAATGTAATGCTATTGGTAGTCGTGGCATAGGTTGTTATGCCCCACATGCATTTTCTTGCATTTGTCTATATTAAGTAAAATAAGGCAGTGATTCAATTGTATAAATCTCTGGTGCACCCCAGCTGGATTTTTGTTTTTTTGTTTTGTTTTGAGATATATACAAGAGTTGTTACATTCTTGTACATTCTTTTGCATCCAAGCACGGAGACCTCGTCTTTAGAAAGACAGCTTCATTGGAGAAATTTACCTGAATAGAAAAGTTCAACATTAGGCAGCAAAAAAAAATCCAGAACTAAGTCAGCTCTCATACCAGGACAGATTGAGGGCCACACGGCTAACAACACTGCAAACCAGACAGGAATGGGCGGATCTGATCGAAACATTCAAAATGCTAGTACTGGACAACGTAGAGGATGTTGATCCAGACAATTTCTTCAAAAGGTCAGATGTAACACAAATAAGGAGCAACAGTTGCAAGCTCAACAAGCAACAATGTAGGACTGAAAACAGGAAATGCTTTTTCACCCATAGGATTATAAACCCATGGAACCGCCTACCCGCCAAAGCCATAAATGCTTCGCTGAATTATTAAAATCCAACATGAAAAAATCCTCAGGACAAATGGGGAGACCTTTGACAAGCTGTCGGCTTCCTGTCCTCGTCGAGGCCATTAGTGTGTTAGTGGCCCTTAAGTAAATTCCTATCCCGCCCGGGAATCAAACCCGAGATCCCAAAATGTGAGTCGAGAACAAAACCTACTGTACCCACGTACAATAGGTTTTGTGCATGGTACAAAGTTTTTTGTACAAAACCTAATATACCCATGTACAGTAGGCTGTGAACATGTTACAAAGGTTTCTGTACAAAACCTTGTGTACCCATGTTGACCAGACCACACACTAGAACGTGGCTGAAGAATGTTGACCAGACCACACACTAGAACGTGGCTGAAGAATGTTGACCAGACCACACATTAGAAGGTGAAAGGACGACGACGTTTCGGTCTGTCCTGGACCATTCTCAAGTCGATTTGAGAAAGGTCCAGGACGGATCGAAACGTCGTCGTCCCTTCACCTTCTAATGTGTGGTCTGGTCAACATTCTTCAGCCACGTTATTGTGACTTATCGCCTGCACCTTGTGTACCTATGGCTTTGTACATGGTGCACAGGTTTTTGTACAAAACCTATTGTGCCCATGTACAGTAGGCTTTGTACATGGTACTAAGATTTTTGTACAAAACCTAATGTACCCATGTACAGCAGATTTTGTGCAAAGCAAAACCTATGACTATAAGTTTTGAACATAATGATGAGCAGAGATAAGGTTACCTTCCAATCCTGTCAGCGAGGCCGGCACCACACGAAGCTCCCACAGCCGCCCCACCTACAAATATGGCCACGATGATGGCCCAGAGTGAGACCTCCGCAGTGGCTGAGAGCTCCAGCCCATACTTCTCAAGGATCACAACTTTCACCCAAGCTCGAATTATCTGAAATTATTCAATGTAAGGTAGCCACTTTCAGTGCAGATTGTTTAAATCTCATTCTGTTATTCTATACATACAGTCCTAACTACTCATCAGTTTTTTTTTTTTAACAAACTTAGGTAGCAAATTGGCCTGCACTAGCAAAATCTGAATTTACCTTACCTGAACTTTACCTGAGGGTGACTAACATTCTGGTGGCCTTGATGAGGCAAGTAAGCAAACGGCTTGTCAAAGCAGTTGGCTTTGAAAAGTAAAATAAAGGTACAGTATAATAAAAAAGTGCCTAATTTCATCCTCATAGTTTCCTATCTTGGGCTTCAAACTCACACTGTATCTTGTCCTACCCACTTCCCCAATATTAGTGCTGTACTTAGTACTTAAGACACATATCCTTACCAGTGTAATCATCTGTCACCTTATGTTGTAGTTATTTGTTGATAAAAAAACCTTGCTACAATGTACCCTTTCATCTAATTATTTAATCTAATTTATTAGGAGACTTAATAAAATATTCCATATCAGGAAGACGTAATAAGACATCCTGTATTGGGAAGACCTAATAAAACATCCCATAACAGGGAGACCTAATAAAACATCCCATATCAGGAAGACCTAATAAAACATCCTGTAATGGGAAGACCTAATAAAACATCC